>OZ018319.1:88593439-89045939 GCA_963969495.1 Ceratothoa steindachneri | reverse complement strand
TCTACATGTATAAAGCTAAAAAAAACATATTACTTTTACCTTACCATGGTAATTTCTTGTATGTAGTACCAATGTTAAAACAACTTGATATAAATTTAATTTTTAAATACAATTATATATTAAAAAATATGTTGAAAAAACACAGCCAAAGGAACGATAATAATCTAATATATAGTATACCTTGTTTGGATTGTCATTTATTCTATGTAGGTCAAACTTCTAAAAATATCTCTGTAAGAATTGAGCAACATCAAAATGCAGTATCTAAGGATATTCAAATAATGCTTTGGCCGTCCACAGGCCTAAGATGGGTCACAAGATTAACTGGTGAAAAGCAGATACCATAATCCATGTAAATGATTTTATTAGCAGAAATATCTGTGAATCTTTCCTAATCGCCAGCACAAAAAAGAGAAATGTAAATATTAGCCCCGGTTTGTTTTCTTTAGATCCAGTCCTATCTACAGTCTCTCTATTTCATAAACCAGTGTGAGTGTGAAAATGTTATTAAGATAAGGAAAAGTGCTAGCTCAAATCAATTTTTGTTTTTCCCTACGTGATACAACCAAAATTATTTATAATTATTCACATGTTACCTCTCGTGATTTTTTGTTACCCATATATATATATTTATATATATATATATATATATATATATATATATATATATATATATATATATATATATATATATATATATATATATATATATATATATATATATCTATATATATATATATATCTATATATATATATATATATATATATATAATATATATATATATATATATATATAATATATATATATATATATATATATATATATATATAGATATATATATATATATATATATATATATATATATATATATATATATATATATATATATATATATATATATATATATATATATATATATCCAGCAAACCGGAAAAAAACCCAGAAAAACAGGATAAATTTTCTTCGGAAATGATATTTCCTAATTCTCATAAATTCCATATAGGGGTGTGATTCGCTTTGATCTCAATTAAACCGTCCCTTAGACCAATCGGCTACGCGGAAGACTAAAATATTCCCAATAAACAAGCTTTTAAGGTATGCTTCGCAAGGTCGATCGGGCCTATGAAAGAGAGAAATTAATAGGGAATTCAAAGGACAAAGGAGAATTGAGATAAACACGCGGCGAATATACAATGTATAAATTTTTCATGAACGCGGTTTGCTGGATTCATTTCATCATTTTTTCGCCCTCATGAAATATATATATATATATATATATATATATATATATATATATATATATATATATATATATATATATATATAATATTCAGGATAAATCCCAGAGCCACGAGAAACGGATGCAGCATCTTTTAATTTTTTACAACGTTTCGAAAACTACAAGTTTTCATCTTCAGGCTAGAATAAGTTTACAAAGTTAATACATATGAAGAAAACTTGAAAAGGCCAACAAGACATTATTTTAAAGGGTGACCAATTATAAAATATCAGTTAAATTATAATTGGTCACCCTTTAAAATAATGTCTTGTTGGCCTTTTCAAATTTACTTCATATGTATTAACTTTGTAAACTTATTCTAGCCTGAAGATGAAAACTTGTAGTTTTCGAAACGTTGTAAAAAATTAAAAGATGCTGCATCCGTTTCTTGTGGCTCTGGGATTTATCCTCAATATTAAATGCAGGCTTCACGGCCGAGCTCCATATGGAGATATACATATATATATATATATATATATATATATATATATATATATATATATATATATATATATATATATATGCAGCATGGAGGCGGAGGCTACATCTGACACCTCCTTTAAGGTCGATTTATGAATTAAAAAAGTTCTTATTTCATAACACAAAAAGATCATTTGTGATCTCAGGAAGTCCATGCCTCAAGTATTGGGGAGGCGTATATATATATATATATATATATATATATATATATATATATATATATATATATATATATATATATATATATATATATATATATATATATATATATATATATATATATATATATATATATATGTATATATGTATATATGTATATATATATATATATATATATATATATATATATATATATATATATATATATATATATATATATATATATATATATATATATATATATATATATATATATATATATATATATATGTATATATGTATATATGTATATATATATGTATATATGTATATATGTATATATATATATATATATATATATATATATATATATATATATATATATATATATATATATATATATATATATATATATATATATATGTATATATATATATATATATATATATATATATATATATATATATATATATATATATATATATATATATATATATATATATATATATATATATATATATATATATGTATATATATATGTATATATATATATATATATATATATATATATATGTATATATATGTATATATATATATATATATGTATATATATATATATATATGTATATATATATGTATATATGTATATATATATATATATATATATGTATATATATATGTATATATGTATATATATATGTATATATATATATATATATATATATATATATATATATATATATATATATATATATATATATATATATATATATATATATATATATATATATATACGCCTCCCCAATACTTGAGGCATGGACTTCCTGAGATCACAAATGATCTTTTTGTGTTATGAAATAAGAACTTTTTTAATTCATAAATCGACCTTAAAGGAGGTGTCAGATGTAGCCTCCGCCTCCATGCTGCATTTGACATTTGGAGGATTGCGTCTCTATCTGAGTTCAGCATCCGCAACAGTATTCGCTTCAATTGTAAGTTGCGTGCCCCCCCTTTCCCCTGTTCCAGGAGTCTGAGGTAGGCAACCTGGTCTATGTAAATTTCTTACATCTTAACTTTCTCTAAGAATCACTTCTTGAGGGCAGTCAAACTTTTCTGGAGGTTTCTGTTACACCTAGTCCTGGGGGAGTGGCATATCCTTCTTGCCCCACTGCCCCCATCGGTATTTACTAGATTGAGATTACCTTCAATACATTCCAATTTTACCTTTTATTCGTCACTTTGTTTTTATACAAGCCTCTTCTCGCCTATTTCCTTGGCCGGCAACTACGTAGTAATGTCGCAGGCTAGTCAAAAAACCTGCCTTTGTCCACTCATTATTAGTCTGAGCCGGGGGAGGGGCGCAGACCCTTTAAATATGGTTTGGGGAGAGTTCAACCCATGTTTCTTATCTCCGTTGGCGTGGGGGGGCTTTTTTCCTTTGCCTTTTCTATTACTATCTCACCCAAGGGGGTGTCAGGTATATGTAGTGTTGAAACCATGCTGCAGTGGACATCTTTAAGATTGCGTACCCTCCATGCCCCAATGTTTGTAGCAAGATCTAAAGTTATATATAATCGTCACATTTTCACTTGCTCCATTTCATCCCTGTTTTTACAAATCTCTCCTTACAAAGATTCTAAGAGTGATGCCCTCGTTAGTTTTCGCTTTAAATTTGGATAAAATGCGGAAGCTAACGAATCGAGGTTAAGGAAAAATGGCCACATTTTGTGGCCATGGGAACAAGAGTCGACTAAAAGGGAAGTTATAAGTGACTGCCACAGAAATGCTGACATAATCCTGTTAATAAGTCAATATGTATACACATCGTTAGTCACCAGACCACCCTGTAGATGACTTAAGGCGTTGCTAAGAAGTTCTGTCTGGATTCAAAGATATTTCAAATTTCCCGACTAAATTCCGACGATCTCAAATTTCTCTTCTAAATTCAATGCTATTCCAAATTTTCGGTCTAAATTCGACGCTATCTCTACTAAATTCAGATATATTTTCAATTTCCATTTTAATTTCAAGGGGTAACAAATTTCCTTTTTAAATTTAAAGAGATCTTAAATTTCAAGTGTAACTTGAAGGCTATCGCAAATTTCTGTCCAATTTAAAGCTATCTCAAACTTCTCGTGTAAATTCAATGCTATCTTAAATTTCCGTTTAAATTTAAGCTACCTAAAGTTCTGGTCTAATTTCAAAACTATCTCAAATTTTCGTCCAAATTCAATGCCAACTCAAATTTCTCGCCTAAATTCAATGCTATCTTAAATTTTCCGTCTAAATTCATTGCTATCGTAAATTATATTAACTGTCTAAATTTCAAGCCAGACTAAATTCCATTCTAAATTCAAGGCTACCTCGAATATGCAGTCTAAAATTAAATTTCCGTCTAAATTCAAAACTATTTCAAAATTTCAAATTCATTAAAAACTATCTATATTTCCCGTCTAAGCTCAATCCTATCTTAAATTTCCGTCTACATTCAATGTTATCTTTATAATTTCCAGACTAAATTGAACTTTATTTAAAATCTCCGTCTAAATTTAAACTATCTTAGATTTTGGCATAAATCCAAATCTACAGTATCTTAATTATCCGTCTAAATTTAAGTTTTTTTTTAAATTTCCTATTTAAATTCAAAGCTATCTTAAATTTCAATCGAAATTCAAGGCTAACGTAAATTGAGAGAATCGGGAAATGGTCAAGAATCCAATTGTACTAAACCAGATGAGCGACGGGTGTTAAAGATCCCAATAAGGAGGGGGCAGAAAAACAGAGCCATTGACGATAGAGGGTAGGAGGGAAAGAGTCAAGAAGATATCAGATCTTTTCGAAGAGAGAATGGGCTTGGTTATTTCATCTGGGAGTATAGGGTGAGAGAAAGGAGTTACGGTGGGGGATGGAAGGAATTATCAAGTGGTGAGAAACAAGGGTGAAGGAAATACCAGATCGGATATGAACTACCTTATCGGAGAAGAATGCAGAGAAATCCGTAGTTTATGATAGGGGAACGGGACTGGCCGTCAAAGGGAGAAGGCAGACGAGCAATAACCTTGAAAAGTATGTGTGGATTGTTTCTGTTATCGGCGTGGATACGGCGGCTGTGAACTTCACAACCAGTAAAGAGAGGGTGTACGTGTGTACGTGTTTGAATGTGTTCATGAGTGTGTGTGCACTCAAACTCCTAACGAAGGAATCAGAGTCTGCACACACATACACGATCACACTTACCCGCATACATTCACTGACCTAGTGGGGGTGGGGGGGGAGGTGCATCTTAGCGACCAACCAGTAAGGGAAGGGGGTAAACTCGGGCTGAAAGGTCATGTAAGTGTGTACGTGATTAAATGCGCGCATGAATATGTGCGTCGGTGTGCACTCGAACTGACATCTTCAATACTACTATCCTTCTGCAGGAATTGGGGACTGGAGGGCAGACAAGCCTACACCTGACAAGGAGGCAGTAGGATGAAAAAAGGATGGGAGAATGCAGCCATGTTCAAACTCACCACTACAACCGGAGCCAAGAGGGAGAGGTAAATCAGCCCCGCACCCTCCCGCCACCGATGGACGAAAGCTGGTTGGCGATCAGCCACCGACCATGAAAATAGTTGAAAAAATGCTTGCAAAGAAAGTAGAGGAAAAATGGTTAAATGCAATAAATGCAAATATCTAGAATAAATAAAAAACCTAGGTAAACTCAAGCTAGTTGAGACTTCAGGATGGCGTGGCACTCCTCCGAGTATCAGGTGCCATCTATCAATGGCACTCGCCTGTGAGGGCGAAGGAAAGAGGGTCATTGGAAGAGAGTCGAGGATGACTATGCGTGGGGTTCTAGCCTACGCGTTGGGCGAACGGGGAAGAGATGAAGATGAGTGGATAGTTTGTGGTAGTCAGAAATTGCCGCGAAGGAGTTAGTTATGGAGTAGTTAAGATTGGGGAAGAAGGACCTGACAAATTAGGTAGATTTCCATTTACTTAAGTGGGATTTTTTAGCGTCCATCTGGCAACTGCCTTTAAGGGAACAAGTCGCCTAAATTACCTTACAGGCTAATGCTATGCTAGAATAAAACACAAATAAACAACTGCCTCCCCCCCAAAAAAAAAAATCTCCCAAAACAATAAAAAAACCAAACAATATGTGAGTGGGAGAAGAAACAAATTGAGAGAGGGATTAAAGCTCAAAAATATATCAATAAGCGGCGATATGAGTATTTAGAGTGATGTTGATATCACCTAAGATAAGCAGGTTTGAGGAGGAGCCAGGAAAGGCAAGGTTTGAAAATTCACCTCGGAATCCGAAGAAACTCTCAGAGGGGTGGGTGGGAGGACGGTAAATAAACAGGTTTGAATGTTCGCCCCACAATCTGAAGAAACTCTCAGAGGGGTGGGTGGGAGGACGGTAAATAAACAGGTTTAAATGTTCCCCCCACAATCTGAAAAAACTCTCAGAGGGGTGGGTGGGAGGACGGTAAATAAACAGGTTTAAATGTTCGCCCCACAATCCGAAGAAACTCTCAGAGGGGTGGGTGGGAGGACGGTCAATAAACAGGTTTGAATGTTCGCCCCACAATCCGAAGAAACTCTCAGAGGGGTGGGTGGGAGGACGGTCAATAAACAGGTTTAAATGTTCGCCCCACAATCCGAAGAAACTCTCAGAGGGGTGGGTGGGAGGACGGTCAATAAACAGGTTTAAATGTTCGCCCCACAATCCGAAGAAACTCTCAGAGGGGTGGGTGGGAGGACGGTCAATAAACAGGTTTAAATGTTCGCCCCACAATCCGAAGAAACTCTCAGAGGGGTGGGTGGGAGGACGGTCAATAAACAGGTTTGAATGTTCGCCCCACAATCCGAAGAAACTCTCAGAGGGGTGGGTGGGAGGACGGTAAATAAACAGGTTTAAATGTTCGCGCCACAATCCGAAGAAACTCTCAGAGGGGTGGGTGGGAGGACGGTCAATAAACAGGTTTAAATGTTCGCCCCACAATCCGAAGAAACTCTCAGAGGGGTGGGTAGGAGGACGGTCAATAAACAGGTTTAAATGTTCGCCCCACAATCCGAAGAAACTCTCAGAGGGGTGGGTGGGAGGAGGGTCAATAAACAGGTTTAAATGTTCGCCTCACAATCCGAAGAAACTCTCAGAGGGGTGGGTGGGAGGACGGTCAATAAACAGGTTTAAATGTTCGCCCCACAATCCGAAGAAACTCTCAGAGGGGTGGGTGGGAGGACGGTCAATAAACAGGTATAAATGTTCGCCCCACAATCCGAAGAAACTCTCAGAGGGGTGGGTGGGAGGACGGTCAATAAACAGGTTTAAATGTTCGCCCCACAATCCGAAGAAACTCTCAGAGGGGTGGGTGGGAGGACGGTCAATAAACAGGTTTAAATGTTCGCCCCACAATCCGAAGAAACTCTCAGAGGGGTGGGTGGGAGGACGGTCAATAAACAGGTTTAAATGTTCGCCCCACAATCCGAAGAAACTCTCAGAGGGGTGGGTGGGAGGACGGTCAATAAACAGGTTTAAATGTTCGCCCCACAATCCGAAGAAACTCTCAGAGGGGTGGGTGGGAGGACGGTCAATAAACAGGTTTAAATGTTCGCCCCACAATCCGAAGAAACTCTCAGAGGGGTGGGTGGAAGGACGGTCAATAAACAGGTTTAAATGTTCGCCCCACAATCCGAAGAAACTCTCAGAGGGGTGGGTGGGAGGACGGTCAATAAACAGGTTTAAATGTTCGCCCCACAATCCGAAGAAACTCTCAGAGGGGTGGGTGGGAGGACGGTCAATAAACAGGTTTAAATGTTCGCCCCACAATCCGAAGAAACTCTCAGAGGGGTGGGTGGGAGGACGGTCAATAAACAGGTTTAAATGTTCGCCCCACAATCCGAAGAAACTCTCAGAGGGGTGGGTGGGAGGACGGTCAATAAACAGGTTTAAATGTTCGCCCCAAAATCCGAAGAAACTCTCAGAGGGGTGGGTGGGAGGACGGTCAATAAACAGGTTTAAATGTTCGCCCCACAATCCGAAGAAACTCTCAGAGGGGTGGGTGGGAGGACGGTCAATAAACAGGTTTAAATGTTCGCCCCACAATCCGAAGAAACTCTCAGAGGGGTGGGTGGGAGGACGGTCAATAAACAGGTTTAAATGTTCGCCCCACAATCCGAAGAAACTCTCAGAGGGGTGGGTGGGAGGACGGTCAATAAACAGTTTTAAATGTTCGCCCCACAATCCGAAGAAACTCTCAGAGGGGTGGGTGGGAGGACGGTCAATAAACAGGTTTAAATGTTCGCCCCACAATCCGAAGAAACTCTCAGAGGGGTGGGTGGGAGGACGGTAAATAAACAGGTTTAAATGTTCGCCCCACAATCCGAAGAAACTCTCAGAGGGGTGGGTGGGAGGACGGTAAATAAACAGGTTTAAATGTTCGCCCCACAATCCGAAGAAACTCTCAGAGGGGTGGGTGGGAGGACGGTCAATAAACAGGTTTAAATGTTCGCCCCACAATCCGAAGAAACTCTCAGAGGGGTGGGTGGGAGGACGGTCAATAAACAGGTTTAAATGTTCGCCCCACAATCCGAAGAAACTCTCAGAGGGGTGGGTGGGAGGAGGGTCAATAAACAGGTTTAAATGTTCGCCCCACAATCTGAAAAAACTCTCAGAGGGGTGGGTGGGAGGACGGTCAATAAACAGGTTTAAATGTTCACCCCACAATCTGAAAAAACTCTCAGAGGGGTGGGTGGGAGGACGGTAAATAAACAGGTTTAAATGTTCGCCCCACAATCTGAAAAAACTCTCAGAGGGGTGGGTGGGAGGACGGTCAATAAACAGGTTTAAATGTTCGCCCCACAATCCGAAGAAACTCTCAGAGGGGTGGGTGGGAGGACGGTCAATAAACAGGTTTAAATGTTCGCCCCACAATCTGAAAAAACTCTCAGAGGGGTGGGTGGGAGGACGGTCAATAAACAGGTTTAAATGTTCACCCCACAATCTGAAAAAACTCTCAGAGGGGTGGGTGGGAGGACGGTAAATAAACAGGTTTAAATGTTCGCCCCACAATCTGAAAAAACTCTCAGAGGGGTGGGTGGGAGGACGGTCAATAAACAGGTTTAAATGTTCCCCCCACAATCTGAAAAAACTCTCAGAGGGGTGGGTGGGAGGACGGTAAATAAACAGGTTTAAATGTTCGCCCCACAATCTGAAAAAACTCTCAGAGGGGTGGGTGGGAGGACGGTCAATAAACAGGTTTAAATGTTCGCCCCACAATCTGAAAAAACTCTCAGAGGGGTGGGTGGGAGGACGGTCAATAAACAGGTTTAAATGTTCGCCCCACAATCCGAAGAAACTCTCAGAGGGGTGGGTGGGAGGACGGTAAATAAACAGGTTTAAATGTTCGCCCCACAATCCGAAGAAACTCTCAGAGGGGTGGGTGGGAGGACGGTAAATAAACAGGTTTAAATGTTCGCCCCACAATCTGAAAAAACTCTCAGAGGGGTGGGTGGGAGGACGGTCAATAAACAGGTTTAAATGTTCCCCCCACAATCTGAAAAAACTCTCAGAGGGGTGGGTGGGAGGACGGTAAATAAACAGGTTTAAATGTTCGCCCCACAATCTGAAAAAACTCTCAGAGGGGTGGGTGGGAGGACGGTCAATAAACAGGTTTAAATGTTCGCCCCACAATCCGAAGAAACTCTCAGAGGGGTGGGTGGGAGGACGGCAAATAAACAGGTTTAAATGTTCCCCCCACAATCTGAAAAAACTCTCAGAGGGGTGGGTGGGAGGACGGTCAATAAACAGGTTTAAATGTTCACCCCACAATCTGAAAAAACTCTCAGAGGGGTGGGTGGGAGGACGGTAAATAAACAGGTTTAAATGTTCGCCCCACAATCTGAAAAAACTCTCAGAGGGGTGGGTGGGAGGACGGTCAATAAACAGGTTTAAATGTTCACCCCACAATCTGAAAAACTCTCAGAGGGGTGGGTGGGAGGACGGTAAATAAACAGGTTTAAATGTTCGCCCCACAATCTGAAAAAACTCTCAGAGGGGTGGGTGGGAGGACGGTCAATAAACAGGTTTAAATGTTCCCCCCACAATCTGAAAAAACTCTCAGAGGGGTGGGTGGGAGGACGGTCAATAAACAGGTTTAAATGTTCACCCCACAATCTGAAAAAACTCTCAGAGGGGTGGGTGGGAGGACGGTAAATAAACAGGTTTAAATGTTCGCCCCACAATCTGAAAAAACTCTCAGAGGGGTGGGTGGGAGGACGGTAAATAGACAGGTTTAAAAATTCAAGCGGGAATCCGAAGAAACTCTCAGAGGGGTGGGTGGGAGGACGGAAAATAACCGCAATTTTAAGAAAAGGCTTCGGATCTTTGAAAACGGCAAGAAGAACTTCGAAAGAATTTTGCGAGTGTATATCCGTATATATCCCGAGTGAGTTTGCACTTCATGTATACGAAAACACAAGATGTAGACACCAATAAATGTAGGATATATTATTTTTGTTTGATATTTGTATATCCTTGTCAAAATTGAAACTCAATATCATGAGTCACTTAAAATTAAAATTTCGAAAAGCGCAAAATATTTTGAGTGAATCGGAGGGATGGGGGGGGAATCAAGCGGGGCGTGAAACACACTCTCAGACCACCAATTATATCTCTCTTAAAATACAAAATTTCAACCCTCACGATAATAAAAATTAAATTTTAAGATAACCCCCCCCCCCATTTGAATCATCACCTGAAAGAATTTGTTTTTTTGCTGTAAATAGATCTTAAAATTAGTGCAGTATTAAACGACTTCCATCAGCTCAATTATTGCGAATATGTAGTTAAGAATAATCCTCTTTCTTACAGCTAAAAAAAAATCAATGGATCGGCTAACAAGATTAGCAGAGAGTGTGTATGTGTAGACACACAGACAAATTTGGATAAAAACACAAGCCCAAGTGACGGACGCAGTAAAAGAATGAAAGATCTGAAACGGAGATTGAGGTAAAACATTATAATATCGCTAGAAATGCAAAAACTGCTAAGAGAATGCGGGAATTCGAACCTGCGCTAACAAACTCTCCTCTATTCTCAAGTCATCGCTCAAACCACTTTGCTACGGTCCAAATAACTCAAAACTCGCGCCCATATGGACACAGAAACTAGGCTGAAAGAGCCATAACAGTGCTGTCTAATATAGGCTGCGCCACTGCTAAGAGAAAAAAAAAAATACTATAGTTTCTGTTTATAAAATTAATTTTTCCTATATATATATATATATATATATTATATATATATATATATATATATATATATATATATATATATATATATATATATATATATATATATATATATATATATATATATATATATATATATTTATATATATATATATATATATATATATATATATATTATATATATATATATATATATATATATATATATATATATATATATATATATATATTTATATATATATATATATATATTTATATATATATATATATATATTTATATATATTATATATATATATATATATATATATATATATATATATATATATATATATATATATATATATATGAGGAATTATACCACATTCTCCGAAGACAATTTAATTCAGAACAGTTTCGGTGTATCTCACACCGTTTTTCAACTGACACTGGATAGAAAATATAAGAAAAGTGCTTACAAACATAACACACGGTCAGGTCGTGAAAGATCCCCTCTTTTTTCCCCCAATCCACTACTTGTGGCCAATCAGGAAGGGGGGGCAGGCCTGACCCCCCCCCCCCCTCTGATTAGCCACAAGTAGGGGATTGGGGGAAAAAAGGCAGTCCGACTCAAGGAGATCAGGTCTCCTGGGTCGAGGAAAATCTCCAAAACTCTTGGCCCACGGTCTACCTCCTCATCACGGGGGAGGGAACACCAGCTGAAATACCACTCGAGAGGCTTCAACCTAAAACTATACGCCCCTGAATCGACTCCGTTCCCAACTGAAATTTATGCCCGCGAAGTATCGGAAGGTCTTAGGACCGGACGATACAACTGGGAATGCTCAGACGAGGTTCCGGAGCGACAGGTTGAGGAGGCCCTCGCACAAAATAAGATCAACTTGACCACGGACTGTTTTCACACGATTACCGATAGCGAATTTCGAAAGAAAAGAAACGGCAGGGAACGCACCCCGCCCATTACACCCCATGGGGCTAAAGTAGATCGCGAATAAGCGTCTACTTTAATCCCACACACTAAAAGAATCAACTTTACACAAAATGACCAATAGACTAACGATCATACAAATGAATGTTGATGGGTGGAACGGAAAAGGTTCCATCTATGGCAACATTCTGCGACAAAGCGACCCTGACATTATACTTATCAACGGACATGGAATGACCACACAAAAAGAATTAAAAATATTTCAATACGACGTCATTAGCAAAAATTATAGCCAGGATCGGTATGACGGCTGCGCAATAGCCGTCAAAAAAAGACTTAAATACAAAAAACTATCCTACTTAGATGAATCTTACCTTTCCATTGAGGTAAGCACTACCCTGGTGGGTCTCGTCGTGGCCACGGGGTATCAACCCCCAAGACGCGGCTATGTACCCAAGCACAACCTTCTAAAGATCTTCAGCCATAAGAAAAACGTAATCTTTGCTGGAGATCTGAATGCAAGGTGTGCAGCGGCAGGGTATACTACCTCCTACAACAATGCAGGCAGAAACATCGAAGTCTTACTTGACAGAAAATACGTGACTAGAATCGGACCAGAATTCCCGACATACATTACAGGAAATGCAGCAACGAAACCTGATATTGTTTTATCCAGTATCAGGTTTCCGTACAACTACTACATTGAACCGGGCCCCATAATTCAGAGTGACCACCAGGCTACTAAAATCACAATTGGCGTAAATCCCATTCAAATTGCAATCCCAGAACGCAAAAGCTATAAGCAGGAAAACTGGAAAAGCTACGAAAATTACCTTCTAAATTATATCCCAGGCCCTTTAATCGATGCCAATTTAGAAGAGATAGATGAGGAGCTGGATAAAATCCCCGACCTCCTAATTAAAGCAGATGAAAATAGTATTCCCCGTATCAAATATAAAACCCTTCCAGCTCCCCTTTAGACCCCTCCCATGAAAGCCCTGGCCCAAGAATATAGAGACCTATCCAATGTAGTAGCGCTGATAGGCCCCAACCACAATGCCCATATAAGAATAAGACAGATTAAAGACGAATTCCAGACACTAATTACGGACCAACAAATACAGGTATGGGACAGACTAATTGAAGGACTCGACATAGAAAGAGACTCACGCACATTTTGGCAGACATATAAACGATTAAAAGGTCAACCACCACAGAAAAGAATTACACTCATACATGACGGAAAAGAAGTTGACGAAACTAAAGAGATTGAGGAAATGTTTAGGATTTTCTGGTCTTCAATCTTCAAAATTACCCCCGAAGAAAATGACAATTATGACATCGATTTTGAAAATGACATAATCCAACAGCTAAACACACAAATACATAAAACCTCCCCTCACCATTGTGTGTCGCAGGAAAGAGTGATGGAGGACTAGGGAAGTAAAATTACTGCTCAAGAGCTCTCCGTCGCACTAAAATCCTTTCGTCAAAGAGCACCGGGTACCACCGGGCTGACCAGGGAGAATTTCATCAAGGCCCCGCCTAATGTTCTGAGTGGGCTTCTTAACATCATGAATGCCGCTCTGAACACGGGCTACTTTCCCGATCAGTGGAAAGTGGCCAAGATGATCTTCATTCCCAAATCGGGGAAGCCCCCGGACTGCCCTGCCAGCTTCCGGCCGATAACTCTCTTAGAATTTTCTGGCAGTGTCTTCGAGAAGATATTGGCAAATAGGGTCAACTCTTTTCTCGATGAAGCCATCTTGCATAACGAGCAACAACACGGCTTCAGAAAGAAAAGAGGGACTGACACGGCACTAGCCGTTATTACGGAAAACTTACAAAACTCAAGGCAAGCAAAAGGCATGCCGAAATGGTACTCCGCGATGTTAAAAAAAGCTTTTGATAAGGTTTGGAAGAGAGGCCTGCAATTTAAGATCCTGCAAGTAGGCCTTGACCCCATTCTTGAGAGGATTCTATGCGATTACATAATGGAGAAGAGAGCAAATATACAAATCAGAGAACACAAAGGCCCCGAATTTGAGCTCGAATCAGGGGTCCCACAAGGGAGCTGTCTCAGCCCCCTTTTATACAACATTTATACACGCGACTTACCACAGCCTCTCCCCGAAGGTATGATATACGTCCAGTTCGCGGACGACATATCGCAAATTTGTACCGCCACTTACGTTCACAGGGAATTTCTGGCGAGAAACACGGCTAGGGAGATATCTAACATCAACTCTTACGAGAGGAAATGGAAGATATCAACCAATGCCCCCAAATTCAACATAATTCCCATGTTTCTCAAGACCTTCAACGATATACGAGTAGAGGGGGAGAGAATCCGTTACTTGCCGGAGGGGACGGTTCTGGGGCTCAAATTCACCACAGGGGGCTACAAGAGTCATATCAGGCGGACAGTCGCGAATAGCAAGAGAGATTTGAGGAAGTTTTATAGGTTCATTGATCTAACTCGCTCAAATAAACTCAAGATATTCAATGCGTGCATTTGCTCGAGACTTTTATACCCCCCGGTGCCGTTGAACGCGAGTGCCAAGACCTACATTGCGAAACTTCAAGTCATCCAGAACAAAGTGGTTTTACTTATTGCAAACGCCCGAATAGGAGAACACAAACGACAGAGGGAGCTCCACGACTCGGTTGGATTAACTCCGATCAACGTGGCGCTCCACGAGAGAGCAAAGAGGATAGGGCAAGCCATTGGCGCCCGCTTGACCCCTGAATTCTCTCGTACACACTTAGAAATTGAAGTAGACCGACAAGTAAGACCATTCAAAAGTAGCAAGTTACAGTCAGACGGTGACGTGACTCCGAAATACACTTGACAGAAGTGACAAAAACATACAATGTAAAGCGCAGGTTCCTTTGGCAAATTAAATCTCAAATTAAAAACTATTTGAAAAACGCAAACTAAAAATACAAATTACTTTTTTTAAATTCAATTTAAATTCATTTTAAATGAAAATGATAAAAACTTGTTCAAAAACTCGCAGCGGGAATAAAACCCCGCCAAAAATAAAGGCTTGAATGCCCAAAGATCATTAAGATCGAAAGCATTAATTAAATTAACTATGATTGATTTAATTAAATAAACTATAAATTTATAGTTTATTAAATAATGAAAATACAACCCCAAAACACACAAAACTAACACATTGACAGAGCTACACTTTCACCAGGGACCTGGTGAAAGGTGAAAGGTCCCTAAAGGTCCCTAAAGGTCCCAATATTTCATCTCTTATCATGTGCAATGTCCAATGTCCAAAGACAACTTCAATAAGTATTAATTTTATTCGTGCGAAAAGAAAAAACTTTTATTTACGCGTCCTCTTTCAATAAAGAGTTTCAAGAAGAGGGACCCCAACATGGGGGCAGCCTCCAGGACTGCAAAAGGATCCCCCTCCGTACCATAGGAGGGGCATCTAAACCGGAAAAAATGACGGTCATTCAAACGATATATAAAAAAATACACGTGGTGCTGATCCGACTCTTCGACACTCCCAATGGATATGCAACCATTTGCAGCACAATTGGGGACGTCGAGAGGCTGGTTTCCGACGAGGCTCAAGCTTATCTCAAAAGGATTGGGCTTGAAGCTAGCATACCCCCAAGAAATCCTGGCCCAACGAACCATTGTACTAAGGAGACTGGACCTACTCTTCACAGAAAACTCCTGTGAAGAAATAAAAGAAGAACTCACGGCGAAACAGGAGTGTGCCTGCATCACAGCAGTCTACAAGTTTGGAAAAGGAAGCGGCATGGTGAAGGTAGTCTTCAGTAGCATCGAAATGGCAAACCGAGCAAAAAACGAGGGGCTGCTCGGCTTTTACCTGAAAGTAAGCCCCGAACAAATAGAAAGAGAAGAATATATACAGATCGACTGCTGCTTCAAGTGGTATGCAGTCGAATAGCACGCCACTAAAGACTTCACAACCACCGAGCCTGCATGCTCCAACTGCGCCAAAACCGGGCACGGTTGGAAAGAGTGCAGGGAAAGGGTGCAAAAGTGCTTAAACTGTGGGGGTGACCACAAGGCTCTGGCCATGAGGTGCTCCATTCGGAAAGAGGCGATCCCCCCAAAACGAGAAAAGATTAAGGAAGAAAAAGAAGAAAAGAAGAAAAAACACGTACGCGGATACAGCAGCGAGAATGACCACCCCGACATGAACAAACGCTACGAGGTTGGTCATGCCTAAGGAAGGGCAAGAAATCATGGCCATGGTCACGTTTGCCCTCCTGGCAAATCTTACAAACCCCAGTTCCTTCTCATCCCGCCTCAACCTTCTTCTTGAGAAGAATGGTTGTAATAAGAAGGTTTGGTTTCCCGAAAACCCAGACTCGTCGGGCCTTTTCAATTTCGAATTCATCGAAGAGCAAAAAAGGGCACCATCAAGTAATAAGGGAAATGAAACCGAGAAAAAAGAAGAAGCGAAAATACAAACGCCTTATTAAGGACAAGAGAAAAAGGGCGCAATGAAGAAAAAGAAGAAGAAGAAGAAGACTACCGAGGAAACGCCGCACAAACAACAAGATACTTCAGACGAGGAAGAAGAGGAGGATGGAAAACTCGAAGGGTCCCCCCTCACCGAGAAGAAGGAAATCCTCGAAAGAGACCTCTTTTTAGACAGGAAAGACGTGGGTCTCCGTGCTTTCGGCTCCCCCCTGTCCCCGGCCCCCAAAGACGACTTGGAACTACTGATCATCAGCCTAGCTGCGGGTGAGTACAAATGGACATACGAGGGACCATACTCCAGCAAAGAGGTAGCGGCTCTACTCCTAAAATCTCTAGTGTACATCAACCTAAGAGACGCATAATGTAAACAGGACGACATTCAAGGCAAGACGGAGTGGACAAAAAACATCTGAAATTAAATAGTGAATACGAAAAAGTGACCAATTAAAGTGAATAATAATAACCAACAAATTATCTAATCATATTTATTGAAACAAATCAAATTTAGTGAAAATTAATAGGGTGAAAATAGTGAAGTAAAAAAAATAAGTATAAATATAGCAAAAAAAGTGAACAATTAGTAAATTATAGACAGTGATAGAAAATCTAGTTTTAACGTATAGTTATGAATAATTAAAGTGTAATTAAGCGAATTTAGTGAAAATTAATCTATTGGAAATAAAGTAGTAAATAAAATAAGCAAAAATGAAAAATTAGTAAATTATATATAGTGATAATAAATAAAATTTTAGTGTTAATTAATTTAATGTAAAGTAACACAACAAACGAACTTAACTAAGCATCAAAAGCTACCAGCAAAATTTAATGTGTAGTAAATTTAAAGTGAATTAAAATTAACTAACTAATTAAATGAATTATAACAAGTGTATGATAATAGTTATTAACTTTATGTTGTAAACATAAACAGTAATATTAAGAATTTATAGTAAATTATCCATAATATTTTTATAGTATCAGAATAGTATTTAACTTCGAAAAATTCAATTGGTAATGATTTCCATGTCTCCGGGAAGCTATCATTTCCTACTTCTACTAAGTACTTTTACCTCCTCTGCTAAAATCTATTTTCACCACTGTTTCTCTATCATTATTACTACAATGTTTATAATTGATGTTTTAATTATGCTGCAATGTATGAAATTACTTTTTGTATTTATTTACTTAATAAACCGTTGAACCGTTGAACCAAAGACAACTCCACCGAAGATCCGCCTTGACACCTATTAATCTGGCGACCCAAAGCTTGGCCAAAGAAACTTGGGAGAGGATCTTGAATGGATCGACACCCGAACTAGCCGAGGGTCTAAACATCCCAGCGGACAAAATGGATAAAGTGACCAGAAAGAGGCGATTTCCAAGCTCGAGACAATGCTTAGAGGAGCAGTTGGCACCGTGGTTCACATAAAAGACCGCACTAAACAAACAATTACATACAAGGTAAATTAACAAATACACTCACAAACATGAATAAATGTGTCGAATGCAAGATAAATAAATGTACGAGTATATAGTAGAATTAGACTCTTGAACAACTTCATTTAGTATTAATTTGGAAAAAAAAAAATATATATATAAAATAATAAAATAAAATAAATAAAAACTAATTTTATCTCTCTTAAAATAAGTATAATATTAAGGAGATACAGGAATATATAAAAAAAACTAGTAGTATATATATAAGAATGTGTAAACTAATTATGTAAATTAATAGAATAATTTGAATAATAGCAAACAAAAATGTATTCCAAATTTTGAAAAAAAAGGTTGCAAATTAAGTATAAAAGAAAAGCTTGAATGTGTTTAAACACAAATTAAGATACACACAAAAATACAAATTACAGGATTTAGTCATAGAAAAAGAATAAGAAATCTAAACAAATGAAAAAAATATCCCTCACTACCAGTGCGAACCCTACAAACTCTCTTCACCCACAATCTATTATCTCATCTTCCACACTAATCTTTTTCCTAACTATTATTCATCAATCAATCAATTTTAATTATGCTGCAATGTAATTTAAGGAAAAGTTCACTTTTCATTAACGTTAACTTCAAGAAAGAACAAATATATGCGCCCTCTGGACTGATTGGAGATTCCTCCTGTTTCCAGTGGGCGGGGTGCTTACCCTAAATGGGTAATTCATCTTTAATTCCTCCTTATTCCACGCTTTGACTTCCACTTACTTCACCGACTAAAAGCAACATAACACGACCACTGCTGCGCCCAGAGTCACTTAAAGTAGGGTATAGTGAACCTCAGAAGAAAGCCCCAATAGGAGGCGCGAAGAAGGGAGGTCATTAAGACCACGAGGCCCAAATTCTGTCGAGGCGCCTCTTAGCTTAGGCCTATTTATGTAGGGTGGTCGTGAAGTGCTAAAATAAGTAGGTAAATAGGGAACCATAGGCTGCTAGGTGATAGGGAACGTTTTCACTGTCCTTTTTTACAGATTTAGAAAGGAGGGAAGAAAACAAACATAGGCTTCGGAGGAAGGAACGAAGAAAAGAGCGCCTAGGCGCTCGACTAGCAAAAGGATGGGCGATCATCCCCCTCTAGGGAAAGGAGGCAGCCTGAAATGCCTACGAGAACCTATACGGAAAATTGACCAGGAGATCAAGCCAGACAAAGGGAAACTCTGTGAGACATTATTTGAACAGATAAAAGTAGCCTTCGTCAAAAGAAAGGAGATAATAGAACGAAAGGAAAGAGAAGCGAGAAATGAAGAAGAAACTAGAAGAAATGCAACATACGCAGGAGTTGCTAAAGCAACTGAGAATCAAATGCAGGAAGCACATACCCATCTAACTGCGCCACAAGGGGCATCAACATAAATGCTCACATGCATACTCTATGCCCATGTGATGAATATTGGGAAAACGGGCACCTTCGCCACGACACTCAATACAATGCTAGAGAAAAATAGAATGAAGAAGATATGGTTCCCTGACAACCCCCCCTCTCATCTGAAATCCTTAAAATCAACGTCGCCTCAGCGTCGGTACCAACGACCAATGTGGAAAACACTACTGAAGAGAACGCAATTTCAAACATGTCAGTTCAAAGTAATGAAGGATACAAAATAGTACGCATGGAAGCACAGGAATTAAAACTTAAATTCTACAGCGATAAATGCTCCCCCTCCCGAGAGGCAAGAAACAGAAAGACATAATTAAGGCAATTAGAGAAGGAAAATGCAAATGGGCATTCAAAGGAAAGACAGGAGAATAAGACGAGGAAGAAGTACAAAAACTCTTAATGGAGGATAAAATTCGAATCTACCCTGGCGACTGCATTACTCTCTACCATTCTACATTTCAAAATATGAAGAATGGTAAGTTTAAAGGCAACGAAGCAGAACCCAACAAGAAATCGACCCGCCAGAAGTCCAAAGATCTATAGACGACCAAACTTAATAAACAATGGAACCAGAAAAGAGAAGAAAGCTCAGCATTCTGCAAATCAACACTCAGGAATGGATCAGTAAAACATCGACATTAGGAAATAACTTCAGAGAGATCGATTGATCCAGACAGAATATTAATATCAGAACACGGAGTGAATCCAGAAGAAAAAAAAACAATGAAATTGTTCGATTACACCGTCATAAATGCGAACCCTTCAGGTGAATGTCATGACGAGGCGGCCATAGCAATAAGAAGTAGGTTGAACTTCAAAGAAGTAAATAACTTGGATTAGCCATACTTGGCCATACAAATTGAGACGGAATTAACGCCAATAATAGTACCGGGGATACCAAGCACCAAGGTAAAATTACCCTCCCCTGCACAACCTATTTAAAATCTTTGGCACAGGTTTCCCAACCATCTTTATGGAAGACATCACTGATAGCTGCAGTACAAACGGATACCGCTCCAGAAATAACAGAGGAGCCAAATTAGAAATGATGTTGGAAAGAAACATTTTCAAGAGAATAGTGCCAGACTTTCCAATATATGTCACATGCAATGCAGCTACAAAACCAGACGTCGTGCTGAGGAGCTTCAATTTTTTATACAACATCCACATGCAACCAGTTAGTTACCTTTGCATGTAGCGACCATGTTAGAACACATATTTTCTCATGAATCAATACCAGATACAGGTAATGGTACAGGCGAGGTAGGATTGCAAGAGAGCAAACTGGGCAGGTTACACACAAGATCTTAGTAAATTCGTCCCAAAGGATCTCACTGACGCCAACATGGAAGATATTGATGAGGAGAACTCAAGATTAACAATAACGATCATTCAGGGGGACGAAAGATATATACCAAAGACAAAATACCGTACTCTTCCACATCCTCGATGGACAGAGGAAATTAAGAGAACGAATAGGAAACAAAGAGGAATATTAGACCAAATAATTCTCAATGGACCAAATAGAGAGTGATACAAAAAATCAGAAGACGGAGAGAACTGAGGCGTCTCATAGAGCAACAGCAAAGCCACATATGAGATAGCTTA
This sequence comes from Ceratothoa steindachneri, assembly GCA_963969495.1. Lineage (NCBI taxonomy): Eukaryota > Metazoa > Arthropoda > Malacostraca > Isopoda > Cymothoidae > Ceratothoa > Ceratothoa steindachneri. The sequence goes on along the minus strand of OZ018319.1, from coordinate 89,024,912 downwards.
ATAGAGAAAATAGACGAAGAAAGAAGACCAAAAGAGAACTGGAGACTAATAAATAGACTTAAAGGTAGATCCCACCCGAGACAAAAAATAACAATTAAGAATGAACGGAGAGAAAAGATCCAAGAAGAGGGGACCGTAGAAGAACTTTTTCTTAATCACTGGAAATCAGTGTTCTCCATAACACCAGAGGAGGACGAAGACTTCAATCCAGAGATAGACGAAATGGTCCACACAGTCTTGCGAGGAAACATAAACAAGATCACTCCAGCACCAAGTGTAGAGCGAGAAAGGGAGGAAATTCTGGGTACAGGGGCCTACATAACAACGGAAGAGATCAAAGGCGTCATAAAATCATTCAAGCAGAAAGCGCCAGATCCCTCAGGAATAACCAGAATTAATCTTACCAAGGCACCTAACATAATCATCAGAACATTAAAGAATATTTTTAACGCGTGTTTAAACACCGGTTACTTCCCTGATAGTTATAAACTAGCCGAAATGATATTCGTCTCAAAACCAGGAAAACCACCAAACCACCTCAGCAGTTGCCGGCCAATATCGCTATTGAACTTCATGGGCAAAGTCTTCGAGAAATTCCTTAACAGAGGACTAAAGGAATATCTTGAAGAAAATAACCTTTATAATGATTATCATTTCGGATTCAGAAGAGGCAGCGACACCACAATGGCCCTTGGCACAATAACAGAGAAAATAGCAAAGGCCAAAGCAGAGGATAACTACATCGATCTGGTCGTCATATATGTAGAAAAAGCATTCGACAAAGTCTGAAATGCAATATAAGATCTTAAATCTCCAGATGAATAGCAATCTGGAGAGAATTCTCTGCGATTATGTCACCGACAGAAGAGCATATGTGGAGATCAATGGTTACTCAGGACCAAAATTCAAATTGGAAGCTGGACTCCCGCAGGGGGGAGGGGCTGTCTCAGCTCCACGCTGTATTCAATATACAAAGCAGACCTTCCACCACCAATAATGCCTGGTTGCCTAAACATACAGTTCACAGACGACATAAGCTAACTCGTCGTCATTCTGTAAAGGAACGTACGCATTCAGGAAAGGACAACAGCTTTAGAAATCAGCAACATCAACAACAATGAAATGTGATTGAAAGATAAGGACGAACAGGAGGAAATTTACAATAATTCCAATCTCCAGGAACAAAACAGCTGAAATTGTAGTTGAAGATTAGAAATACAGATATCATAGTGAGGGCAAAGGGCTAGGACTCATAATAACAAAAAGAGGCTACAAACAACATATAACGGAGTAGGAGCACAAGGCGATTCCGATGCTTAACCTACTGTAAAATCTAAGAGAGTTAGGCATAAAAAATAAACGAGAAACCTATCTTGCACTAGGAAGAGAGGTACTACTATACCCGCCAACCCCTATCAACGGTGAAAAAGGACCAAAAAATTGGAACTCCAGAGAATACAAAATATAGCTCTCTACCTAATCACCAACACAGGTAGGAGATAAAGGAGAAGACTACATGATCTACACCAATAAGCAGGATTAGAAAAGCTCAACATCAACATCCGGAACAGAGCAGAGAAAATATGGAGGAAGATAGACGATCTACCTCCGATATTTGCAGAGCACACTAACACCAGAGCTGGAGTCCCCTTTAACACTCGATTTCCCAGCGGCATACAACAGCTGAGAATCGAGGAGGTACCCATGTTTACTTAAGTAGAAATTCAAAAAGAAAGAAGGAATAAGCATAACGATAAAGATATTTACCCGACTATATTTGTACAAATCCAACCAACGAAATAACCAACCAAATTTGATACCCTAAGACAAGCGAATTTAAACTATTAAAATAGGAAGAAAAAACCGACTAAGAAGACAAAACAGATCAAAATTGTAAACAGAAATAATATGAACAAAATGAATTAAAAGTGTAATAAGTGAACTATATTAAAAAGTTTAACAAAAATGATAGTTAATTGAAAGTTAATAGTAAAACAAGTGAACAAAGTAAAACTAAAGTGAAATAGCGAAAAAAGTAATAACAACAAGAGAAAGTAAAATAGCGAAAAAAGTGATAACAACAAGAGAAATTGAAACAAAGTAAGGAAAGTAAAAACAAGTAACATAATACATAAGCAATAAACAAAAGCTCAAATCTCAGAACTAAGATAACTCAAAACGGCATGAATGAAAGATGAAGAGAATAAGGGGACAGATATTAGGTGGTCCTCCCGCTTCTGTATGAGAAACATAGGTGCTAAAAGTGTGAGGAAGGAAGTAAGAATGATGAGTAAATGTATGTCGATGGTTCGGAATTCACGTGAATCAGCAGGTTCCCCTTGTACTTTGGGCAAGGGTATTCCACCCTTTCCACCTTTGACTACCATGGTTTCTCAATCTGCCTCCTCACCAATTTGTCCTCTTTTAACTTAAAACTTTCCGTTTTCCACTATAAACCTTTTTCTAAAGCTTGTTCCAGACTTCCCATTAAGCACTTTACTATCGGTTCACTTGAAAAGTGTGAGGAGTTTCCCCAGGAGTTTCCCAGGAGTTTCTGTGCCCCCCTCCCCGATCATGGGAGGGGTACAAAGGGGAGGAGTACCCGCAATCCGTACCTTTTCTTCCCCCTTTTAAAAAAAGTCTGACTATTTGAAGGCCGAATATTCGCTTCGTACGCTCTGCTGACTACCTACGGATAAAGCATTTTTACTTGCTTAGTAACGGACTTTGAACACCACCTACATAGAAAAGAGCCTATTCTGGAAGTCTTTTGGTTAATGTCGCTTCACCCTTCAAAAAGAGAGAATACTATTTTTCATCGAGGATTCATAATTCAATGTGGGCTTAAGCACTTCACTGTTCCCGTCCATCGTTCTGCGTGGGAACCTGCTCGGATGTCTGGAAAATGGACGGGGGCGTTTTTCGCCATTTTTTGGAACTCATTCACGAACCTACCTCCCACACCGCTACCTCCTTTACCACCTCATAACTTTTTTTTTCACTCAGAACACCATAATTACACTTTGGTTTCAGAAAGGAAGACAACACAATAGGACTTAGTAGAAGGACGTGCAAGACTATGGAGACCCTAAGTAAGAGGGTCCCCCTAAAGACTATCTCTAGAATAAAGTACCACGAGAAAAAGAATCTCTGTGAAACCCTCTACCTGGAATTAAAGGTAGCACTGGTGAAACTTATTGAAGTCTCATCTGGGTTCATCGCCTTATGTGCCAAGACTAAAGACGTGGACCAGCTCCTATCGGAAGAGGGAACGAGGGTCCTCAGGAACACTGGACTCGAAGCAAAAACCCCTATACAAGTGGCAGCCAACTGAAGCGTGAACTGCCGCAAAGTGGGGAGCTGGGTGGGTGAGCATACGTCCGAGGAGCTCAAGGAGATTACCAAGAGCAATCCTTGGACCTAAGTTCGTAAAGTAATAAAATTTTCTGAATACACCCACGTGTTTAAGATAACTTTCGCTACCACCGAAATGGACAATAAATCAACGCAGAATGGAATACTAGTATTTAACATGAGATTACCAGGTGATAACATTCAACAATAAAAATTCAGTAGCATTTAGATGTGCTTTTCATGCTACAAATTGGAAGAGCAAACAACCACGACCTGCCCGGATAAAAAAACTCTGGTGCAGTGAATGCGCCACAGAAGGAAATCGATTCGATAAGTGCGAGAGCACTAAGAAGAAATGTCTCAACTGTAAAGAGGAACACAGGAGCATGGTCCTGAACTGCCCAAAGTGCCGAGATATCATCAAAAGGAAGGATGAAGAAGAGAAGAAAGCTATGGAAATGACCTACGCGAACGCCGCCAAGAAGAATGGGGAAGTAAAGACTGCTCCTGTACAGTTGACTATCACTGGAGATCTGAGTGCAAAGATCCTGATCCGCATTACCCACGCAAATGTGGCTAATACAGTGAAGTCTGGCTGTTACAACCAGTACTTAATGCACTCTTAAAAGCAAACAGTCTCTTTTCAGTAATCATGCCTACAGACTCTGAATGCTTCAAGGTATTCAAGGAATCAGTCATAAGAAACAACACTGTCAAATCTGGAATGGAGGAGATCGTCGAAGCTCCCGCATCGGAGGAATCTGAAGAGGACGATGAAGAAAAAGAAGAAAAGGCTGAGAATGAGGAGGGTTACTCCTCTTTTGACACCGACAAGAGCTCCTGAACCCGTACACGAGCTACAAAGATCAGGTCCAAAATTCCCAAGTTTCAACCCGAAGAAGGAAAACCCTGGGCACAGTAAAAACGCCCAGCCAGCCCCCAAGAAGAAAAAGAAGAATAAGAAGAAGCATAGGTAAAAAAAAATCACCATGTTAGGGAACGCACTAAAGATACTGGAAATTAATACCAACGGCTGGACAACGAAAAGACTTCTTTCCGGAAATGTATTCAGGAAAATTGATGCGGACATCATCTTAATGTTGGAACACAGGATTGACACGCGTAGTGCAGAAATGAAAATCTACAACTACGATGTGTCGATCACAAATTATTCGCAGGAAAGGTTCGACGGAGTCGCTATTGCAATAAAAAAAGTGATTAAATACAAGCAAATAAGAAATCTAGAAGAATCCTTCCTCGCGATTGAGGTCGAACTCGACTTAGGAAAGTTGGTCATGCTACCCAATATCAATCGCCAAGGAGAGAGATGTGTTACCAATTGACACTCTCACTGGCATATTCGGCAGAAGAGCCCCCAGTATATTAATGAGGGATCTGAACGCCAGATGCCAAGAATCCGGTTACAGGACCTTCAACGGTATAGGAAGAAGCCTGGACCTATTGCTGGATAGAAATATTGCCCAGTGAATAGGCACGGACTTCCCCACCTTTGTCAGAACAGGAATTGCCACAAAATCAGACATCTGTATGACAAATCGTCAGCTGTGGTTCAATTACTATATGGAACCAGTCCAGGTACCATGTATTGACCATATAGGGATCCTACTCACTATCAATGTGAACCCTATACAAGTTCCAGCTGTAGTCAGAAAGAAATACAGAAGAGCAGACTGGACACGGTACGCGCGCCTTCTCGAGGCTTACGATCCGCCCAACTTGGACGAGGCAATTCTTGACGAGATTGGCGAGGCACTCGACCTTAATAACCATCTCATCAACGCAGATAGTGCTTGTACCCCTAAATCCGAGTATAGAACAATCTCTACCTATAGATGGACCGAATGCATGAAGGATTTATACCGTGAGCTGAAATTATTGTATGAAATCAACATCAGAAATGCATCAGTTTACTCAATGCAACGAAGTAAATAAATCAAAGAAGAACTGAACCAGTTGATCCTTGAAGAGCAATGGAGACGATGAGAGGATGCGATTGATAGCACCCATCACGAATCAACTCCCAAAGATTTTTGTAAAAAAAATCAGAAATCTCAAAGGATCGACTGGGAAGAAGAAGATCGAGCTACAAAAAGAAGATGGAAAAATCGAAACGGAAGAAGGAAGAAATGAAGAGATATTCCGAAGTTATGGAAGAAGAATTGAGGATAACTGAGGAGGAAAACGGAGACTATGACCTAGAGTTTGAAAGCAACATAATAGACGAGCTTAACAAACAAATACACAAGACGCACGCTCACCACTAAGTGGATAGACAGCACGGTGAAGATGCCGAGATTACTGAAGAACTATTCGGCGCACCCACTCATTCTGACAAAAAAACCCAGGACAATCGGGGTTTACAAAGTTAAACTTTGAAAAGGCACCAACCAATGTCATCGAAAGGTTGAGAAGGATATATAACGCCTGTCTGAACACGGGATACTTTCTAGATGCTTATAAAACGGCTATGATGATTTTCTTGCCTAAGCAAAGAAAGGACCCAATGTTGAAGAGAGCTACCAGCCAATTTCACTTCTCGAATTTGGCGGGAAGCTCTCGAAGAAAATCCTCAACCGAAGACTGGTTTCTCATCTGGAGGAGAACTCCCTCTTTAACCCACATCAATTCTGCTTTAGGAGGAAGCAAAATACGGAGATGGCGATTAATGTCATCATGGAAAAGCTAGCCCAAGCAAAACGAGAAAGAAGTTACGTGGACATTTTTTGTCGGGATGTATCAAAAGCGTTTGATAAGTTGTGGCAACGGGAAATGCAGTACAAGTTCTTATTACTGGGCCTAAGTGAAAACTTAGAAAGAACTCTCTGTGACTATGTCATGGAGAGAAGAGCGTACATCAGTTTAGGGTGCACGGACGGACCAAAGTTTCCGCTCACTGCGGGCCTCCCACAGGCGGACAGGCGGACAGGCGGAGTGCCTATCCCCCACTCTCTACTTGATTTACACCACTGATGTCCCAGCTCCAGTAAGCCTCACTTGACTCAACATTCAATTCGCTGATGATTTCACCCAATTAATCACTTTTCCATGGAAGAATGCGCCTAGGCAAGCTCATATGACAGCAGCAGAAATTGAAAACCTTAACACCTATGAGGCCCGGTGTAAGATTCGCACGAACCAGGAAAAGTTTAAAGTAGTCCCCATTGGCAGGAGACTATTTTACGATGGTATGGTGGAGGATAGAAGCCACCCCTACACCATGAAGTGCAATGTAATCGGAATGAAGATTACTTCAACCCGGTACAAGAAGCACTTCCAAGAAAGAATCACCAAGGCCACTGCTGCAGTCAAATCTTTATACATGTTCAGATATCTTCGTGAAGCAATAAGAAAAAGATCTACAATGCACTTGTAAGATCGACGCTGCTATACCATGCTTCCGCCCTCTCGTGTGTCTCGAAGACACAAAAGAGAAAGCTACAAGTGGTGAAGAATAAATGTTTGTACCTAATTACAGGTACATACATGAGAGAAAGAAGACGCCAGGAAGATCTGCACCGAGAGGCGGGGTTAAGCCCTATTAACGTTGTCATAGAAGAACAGACAAGGAATATTCAGGAACTGGTTAATCGAGAATTGAAGGATGATATCAACCAAATGATTAACCAGAACAGAAGAGGCATTAGTCGCGCCAGATTTTCGAGCTCCGGCTTTTAGCTGGCGGATCATGAGTGCCGTTCTACGCATGAATATAAAAATGTTTTTACCAAAACCAAGAACACCGACCAAGAAAGAGAATACCTAATTATGAAACCTCACCGATTTCTACTAGAATTCACCGATGTAGACTGAAAAATACCGAAGAAGACATCCAAGAAAAAAACAAAAAACATGATTTACCCTCACCACAAGATATACAAACAAACAAAGACACTAAGCATAACACTAAAGAGATTAAAGTAATTTATTACTGCAACATATCCAAAAGACAAATGGCTTGAACGCCATTTGTCTCAAAGACAACAAAGAAACCACAAGTGCCTGATCACCAGGCACTTGGCATGTCCTTGCGCCCTACCACTCTTCTTTCTTTTTTCACCACTTGTCTATTTTCCGCTATCTGTCCCCGAACCCTTTCTTTATCTCCTACCCACACATATCCACTTACATCGTTCATAGTTCATAGTCTGACTATTTGTCGATCCGATCTAGTTTTCTGGCAAAGGAGGCAAAGGGAAATGAAGTTTGAAAACGTGCTTCTTTTAACGGCGGTCAATTCGGAGACCCCAAGATGTCAGGAGTATGGTTTCCGGCTGAAATTGCACGTTAATTGCCGGTTTCTTCATTTGAATAATGACGGCTTCGGCCATCCGCAATCTTCTGCGGTTTGAGATTCTCAGGATGATGGAGGTGTCCTTATTCAGTTTTTCACGGGTTAAGGTAGTGCCATAAGAGTTAGTGTGTTTTTTAATCGCGCCATCCTGAAGGTGAGCTGTCAGTCGCCTTGATAGGGTTGTGTAGGTTACACGGATGTACTTTGAATTGCGGTGTTCGCAGTCACCGACTTTGCACAAAAATATTCATCCACGACGTTAGTCTCCTTGAGTTCGCTCGTCGGAAGGAGAGCGCTGTTATTCATGATGCAACTACTTGTATTCGTGGTCTTGTAGTATATAATTAGATTTATATCCCCATTAGGGTCCTTTGAGGTCAAATTACGATGGAGAATGGCTTTGAGAGCCTTTTCGTCTTCACGATAACCGGTGTTCATATTAGCCTTGTAATAAAGGTCGATATTATTCTTCTTCGGAGTAGACCTGACCCCAGGACCAGCAGCCAAGTTTATTTTCTCTTTCATGGTGGTTTCGCTGGATTCTTGTGGGTAACCGTTGTTAACGAGAATTCGAGAAACCCTCTTAAGTTGTTCAAGATCAACAGCCGTCCACGAGAATGAATGAGAAATTGCCATGTTAACTAAAGCGTTGATGACTGATCTCTTGTAACGCTTAGCACACTCAGAAGAACCGTTTAAGCAGAAGCCCATGTTCGTAAACTTAAAGTATACTTGGGTCGCAAATTTGGACTCCTGGGCACTTATGAGGATATCAAGGAAGGGAAGGGATCCTTCATCTTCCGTTTCATGGATGAAATTCAGACACGAGTTGTTCTTAAATGTTTCAACTAGGCCATTCACTTGTTCGAGGTTATTCGTATTCAAAATTATGTCATCGATATAACGCGCTTAGATGGGAGGCTTGGGCGCTATATTGCTCTTGAAAATCTTGTTCTTAACTGACTCCATGTAAAAATTGGCAAAAAGGACGACAAGGGGTGACCCCATCGCAAAGCCTTCGATTTGTACGTATATTTTCCCATCGGGGCCGTAGAACGGGGCTTCTTTTGTGCATGCTTGGAAGAGCTGTCGCAATATGTATTCGGTAATGGTGAGGGGTGTGGAGCCTTCAGTATGGTAAATGGCATTAGTTATCAATTCGATGGTTTCATCAACGGGAACATTTGTGAATAGAGATTCAACGTCCATAGAAGATAATACGGCTGCTGGTTGAGAAGTCTGAAGGATATCTAGAAGAGTTGAAGAGGAGGGCAGCGTGTAGTCTGATGGGGTGTTGGGCACGGTGTTCGAGTTGAGAAATTTTGCCAAGTGATAAGTCACGCTTGGTGTTTGACTGAGGATGGGGCGAAGAGGATTTCCAGGTTTATGCGTTTTTACATTGCCGTAGGCGTGACCCATCCTGAAGTCGCTTTTAATTAGAGGAATCTTCATAGAGTTGGTGGTGGTGTAATTTTTTCTAATTAATTTGTTGAGCTTTATTTTTAGATCGTTAGTGGGATTCCGCGTTATATCCTTGAATTTGGTGGTGTCGTGCAGTATTGTTTTCAGCTTGGTGAGGTATTCTTCTTGGCTCAGGATAACATAGATTGAAAATTTATCAGCTCTCTTGATGACAATATCCTTGTTCTCTCTTAATTCTTTTGCAGCTTGCCTCAGTTGAAGTGTGATAAGGGAGCTCCGATTGTGGCCACGGCGTTTATTCGACTCTGTGGAGAGTTGAGTAGCCAGGTTGGGATTACAAGGTCAATATGAACACCGGCTATCGTGAAGACAAAAAGGCTCTCAAAGCCATTCTCCATCGTAATGTGACCCCACCAACTCTAATACGGATATAAATCTAATTATATACTACAAGACCACGAATACAAGTAGTTGCATCATGAATAACAGCGCTCTCCCTCCGACGAGCGAACCCAAGGAGACTAACGTCGTGGATGAATATTTTTGTGCAAAGTCGGTGACTGCAAACACCGCAATTCAAAGTACATCCGCGTAACCTCCACAACCCTATCAAGGCGACTGACAGCTCACCTTCAAGATGGCGCGATTAAAAAAAACACCCACTCTCATGGCACTACCTTAATCCGTGAAAAACTGAATAAGGACACCTCCATCATCCTGAGACTTCCAAGCAGCGGAAGATTGCGGATGGCCGCTGCCGTCATTATTCAAATGAAGAAACCGGCAATTAACGTGCAACTTCAGCCGGAAACAATACTCCCGACATCTCGGCGTCTCCGAATTGACCGCCGTTAAAAGAAGCACGTTTTCAAACTTTCATTTTCCTTTGCCAGATAACTAGATCGGAGCGATCTCTCCTTTATTGTAAAACACAGTCGACACAGTATACCACCTAGCAGCTGGGACAAGTCTCTTCTCATTCGTGTTTGCATACGACCTTCCAATATGAAGGACTATAATTTACCTAAGTTCACTCAGTTCACTTCATTCGTAATTGGGCAACACATAAAGAAGGACGTCTTCTTTCCATTCGCGTTTAGATTTACAACTTTCACCGCTAAATGACATAAACTCATCTAAATCCACAAGTTAATTTCATCAAACATTCCTTGGTGGAGGGATAAACAATCAGCCAGACAGTCTTGATCAGTACCCGAATTCCTCTGTCGTCATCTGCGACCTCAATAATATCATTACATTCCATTGACAAAGGAAGGACTTCAATTCTCTTAAGTCCAATCATTCACTTCATCAAGCATTTCTTGGGGTAGACAGACAGAAATATTAAGTCCAGCGTTGATGCAGATCAATCACTATTGATTCACGATCTCAATTCATTGCTTGTTAAAATTGAATTCAATTTTTATAATACTCGTAAAAATGTTTCAAATTTACTTATAATTCAGCTTGCGTTTTCAAGAAAGAGACGTTGAGTCTAATAGACAAATTACTGCAGAGAACTTTTGCAGAATAAGATAAAACCCAGCATTGTTCTTTCTAGTAGTTGGGAAAGCAGCGTCAAGTCCTCAAACCTCACCCGAACATTACGCCATAAACTGGAGTGACTAAAAAGGGCTCAAAATATCACCTTACGAAGTTTTTAGGTACATAGACCTACACTACCGAGCAAAATAAGAGAACGATTTTCCTTTATTAAAATATTTTCAAAAATATGAAGAGTTGATAAATGAAATTTATATTGTACATAAATGCATGCATTTTATATATTCTATAAAGATTTCATACAATACAATGGTATATTCAAGAAATTCTACTGAATAAACTAACAAAATAAAATATTGACATGAGCAAAATAAGAAACGATCATTTATAGAAATGCTTACCAAGCAAATAAACTAGAAACTAAGCAAGATTTAACAACGATGAAACTTAGGACTCTTAATATGAGGTGTTAAAGCCTTTGATTTGTACAAATTGGAACTCATTTTACAATGAAGTGCAATATTTAAGAGATTTCTTTAATTTTACTTACTACTTTGAATACCTTTTTGATAAAACCATATCCAAGTTTTTATTCCAAATAGTTTTTATTTTTTAAATCCTCCATTAATAGCAGTTCTGGAGCAAAAATTCTATTGAAAACATCTGACCACTAAATTAAATAAAAAGTTAACTGATTCCCTCAAAATTTACTTTACTTTCCTCAACGTCAATTTGTTTGGATAAACTCTACCTCTTCTCTAGACTATTTTTCGTCCCAAAGAAAATTGTCCGAGTTACTCGCAATCATTTGTCATCTACAACTTTACTTGTCAGACCTGCTAAAGTCGTTATGTTGGCCAGACAAGCCTGCAATTAAGATACAGGATTGCTAAGCTTTTGGAAGTCTCTCACAGGGTAAATATTCTTTTTTTCAAAACCAGAACTTTCCTCAAAAAAGAACATTCATTAAAACATAACCATCCTATTAATTCAGACTCCTTTTTTTTGTTCTCTCTTTCTCTACTAATTCTTTAGACTTAAAAATTGTTGAATAAACTTACTTGTAAAACGCTAAATCTTAATCTAAACAATTACACCTGTTCTCTCAAATTCCCATTTTTAAAAAAAACAACCAATTTACCACTCTAGTTTACAGTTCTCCAAATTTATTCCGTTTGCAGTTGCTTCAGACGACTCACAGATAAAGGTTAGTTTCCGTTTCCATTTCGATTTTTTTTAGATTTCTTATTATCATTATTAAATAGATTTTTTTTTGTTAATGTTTTAATTTATTTTTAGTTCTTGCACATTTTACCTGCTCTTTAATTATATATAGTAATCATCTATTCATAATGTTTTTTATCTCTATTTAGCTGCTAATTTTACGTTATTTTTTTCTTTTATTTCAAATGATTTCTTGTTTAATTTTCTTCTTATTAGGTTATTCGTAATTTTTAATTCATATAATTTTCCCAACACTTTACTCGCGGATCTTACTAATATTTCCTTGTTTTAATTTAAAATGACATTCGCATATTTAAATTGCCTTTAATTGCTTGTTTCATTATCACTAAATCAACTTTTGTGTGCGTGCTCTTTCGTTATTCTGTACGGGCCCATATTTTGCGGCCCGCATCCGCCCGTACCCGTATTTTTTTTTTAATTTTTGAAAACCCGCCCGTACCGGCCCCTAATTTTAGTCATGCTTTGGGAATTGAGATTCCCCGTACCCACAGCTCGTGATTTATTTTGTTTAGGAACCTAAACCTACCTAAGCACGACAGGTAATATTTTTGTTGTTAATTACTTATCCACTTCTTTCCAAAATATACCTATAAAAAGTATATAGTAAAATTATTAATTTTGTACTCACTCAATTGACAAAGGTTTTGAAATTCAAAATTGCGATATTTAAGTATTTCCTAGTGCGTGTATCAACCAGGGCGAACATGGACTCCTTAATTTTCCAAAACTGAAGAACATTTTCCTTATCAATTTTGTAGCTCATTTAATTGTAGCTCATTGCCTGTCTTTCTATTTATCAAATTCTGAAATCTCAATTCTTTTTGGAGATGCAAAAGCTCTTTCAGGATCATCAACTACTTTCCCATTGTCCAAAAAGTCTACAGGAATTATTTTTAAGGAATATTTGTTACCACTTCTACACCTTCAATGTCAGTTAACGTTCTCAACTAACGAAATTTATGCAAAAGAAATAGAAAAATTTTATGAATAGGCAACACTTTATATTTAGTATGAAGAAATTCTCTTGCACGTTCTTTCAAGGTTTTTATAGTTATTGCGTCATTTTGAGAAACGTTCAAATGTTTAAGAAGTTTTAAGTTAAAAAGCTGTACTAGCTGTAGCGTTGGAGATTTTTCACTTTATAGCGCATCACTGGCTTGTTTAAATGACTCAAAAAAACACACTAAATATTCTCGAAGTGTTTCAAGTTTCTTTCTTCCATCAAGTCCATTATGCTACCATATTAATCTAGAATTGACTCTAGCATAGCAAGTTCAAATTCTATCTTGTTTTACTTCTCGATGGATGGTAGATCTCAATTTGCATATTAATCCACCTTGTTTCAAGAAAGTGACACGAACTTTTGAATTTCTCGGGCATATTTTTCCAAATAATCTTCAATGAATGTATGACGACGAATTGTATTGAAAATATGAGATAAACAACTAAGTCTTATAATTCTGCAACACTTTGACTATATTTGCTCCTTCAAAGCCGAGCTTTGCAAATGTTTTATCTTTTTATTAGGGTTATTATTAAAATTATTATTATCAACATTCTTATCCTTAAATCTATAATTTAACGGTGAATTTTTGAAATTTTGTAAAAGTTTTTTTTGCTTAGTGGACAAGTAACCTTTCATGTTTTTGAGTTCAGGTTTATTTGAAACTTTTATTCGCAGGGCTGTTTTTTGTATGTTTCGAGCTTTGATCAAAGTTCTTTCTAAGAGTTCAGAAAAAATAAATATAATTATCGAATGATTTGGAATGAAAAAACATACAAATCGTGAAGTTCAAAAAATGTATTAAAGTTAGGGTTTTGGCGCTTTTTTACTATCATTTCGTATACCAAACAAATTTAGATGAAAAAAGAGATCTGACGAAGGTCTTTCTATATATCAAACCGGGTGAAATAACTTTAAAAAAAGGTTTCAGGGTGTCTATGTTGAAAAAGGTGTTCAGGGTGTTAAAATAAAGTCTATAAAGGGGATTAAAAAAAGCGGTTTAAAATAGCAAATAGGCCGTAGGCCACACGCCGAAGGAGTTCCTGTGGAACCAAGTTCTTTCTGTAAGAAAGAATACGAAGTATGGCTTGTTATTATCATTATTATTTAGTATGATTTTATATTTGTTATTAGTATTTATTATGATATATTATGTATTATAATCATTTATTATGATTAGTATTAATTAATATTACTGCTATTAATATTATTGAAATATTTTAAAAATATTATATATTATAAGTATTATTTATTATTATTATTAGGGCTCTCCACTCAACATTAACTCGCCGCACTTTGCACAAGCACGAGTCTTTCCACCTGTACAGAGTTCAGTTCGGTAACCATGGTGACTTGGTAGACTGCATGCCATCCTAGGATCACCTAGCACCAGGGTATCATAATAATAGGTCATCACCCACCTTATTTGTTAGTGGACCCAGCTATCTCTACTTCTCTTTATTACATACCCTCCTACCCCTCATCCAGAGGTCGGCAGTATTTAAATACATTTATGTATTTAAAATTCTATTTGTAAATACATTTGAAATCATGTATTTAAATACTTTTGAATGTATTTAAATGCAATGTATTTAAATACTTTTTGCACATACTTTACTGATAATAGGTTGATATATGTGTTAAGAACGTGTAAAAATGAATATAAAAACCGGCTTGGTAGGCTCACGATAGACGGAAATTTTAAATTCTTGGATCGTGAGATTTCTAAGATTTTTTAAATAGGTAACAATCTTTTCTACCTTCAAATATTTCTTGAGGGATGCCGAGATTTGGCAAAAAAATCTTTTTTCCAGAACTGAAATCCCTCCCGCATATAATTTTAAGAACTCCCTTGTTTTATTGTTTTCTGAGTCCTTTTCTTTGCTTCTCCGCCTCTTGAATAGGTTAAATATTTCGGTCATATTCAAGTAGCAGTCTATCATGTGCGCAATGTTGATTCATAATAATAACAATAGTATAGGGAGGGTTTATTCTGACGATTGTTCAGTTTGCCCTAAGGAATACATTAGAAAAACCTTTAAATCAATAAGTGTACGGTTGACGCAACATAAATACAATATTAGAAGGGGTGAAAGTAGTAGTGCTTTCTTTGTCCATTTATCTAAAAAACAGTCACTCTATCAATTGGAACTCGGCTAAATTTATTTACAAATCTGATCACTTTATTCAAAGAAATATTGTCCTCTGCTCAATCCTTAATTCTTCGCCTAATTTTAATACACCCCCCGGTCTCTTTAAACTGGACCCTGTTATTAAAAGGCTTATTTATAACGAAATTGTCGATTTTAAATCTTAGCCCTTTGATTTATTAATTTAGTTATGTTTCTCTCGCTTATTTTCATGTATTCACAATTAGGTGTGTATGTATTTATCTTAGTGACCTAAATGTCTACATTCTGTGCTCACAGTTGGAATTTCAGGAAATAGACCTTATCTATTTGGTTTTATACTTCATATTCGTCTCTGATAATATGTCTCTATTCTGTGCCCTTTCATTGTACATGGGCGGGGCATTACTCTGCTGTCTCTCATATATATACCAGCCTTGTAAAATTTTCTTTATTCCTTGATAATGAACCGAACAAGTTCGAAAGTACTTGGAATCCGCCTTTCATTTTCCTGTGGGATTTTTGAATATATATATATATATATATATATATATATATATATATATATATATATATATATATATATAATTTAATTCAATGAAACTAAATATTATATATGTAATATCCTCTTCTAGAAAGAAAGAATCACATATCCTAAGAGGTCTCAAAGACACCTGATGCAACGGCTCGCTTAATGATAATAACATGATGAGAAAAGAAATGGATATAAGAGTTAGAATGGGTTGGTTTTCGGTACACAGTGAAGCTAATTTTGTCAAGACTCTAACAATTTTTACATCAAGAAAGGATATACAATTATCCTTTTCCCACTCTACTTTAAAATTGATAGTGGGATGGAGGTCGTTAAGATTTTTAAGGAAATTGTCAAATAGGTTTAAACTATTTACAGGCCAAATCGATATGACATCATCTACATTCCTATACCATAATTCTGTATGGTATAGGGTATAGGTATGTATATGATTGTTAGAGACATATGGCTGCTCTCATTTCCCATGGCCATAACGTTTACGAGAGCTGAATTTAACAAGTCCACCGTATATTTGTGATCCGTGGTCGGTGTCTCCCTCAACGATTACTCAAGCATAATAGACCAGGGGGTTCGAATTTGGTTGGGAGTGAACTAGTAGGCCACAAGTTAAGGGTCTCATGATGGGGAAAATTCTCTGCCAGCCACTCCTGGGTTGTGTGGCCTCTATGAGGGATGGGGGGGTCAGAGTTATACTAGAATAATTCCAAATTCCTCAGGTTCCCTGATGTATCTCGCCGCCAGGTTAAAAAATGAAATACAAAATCATTGAAGTCTCTGAGTGAGTTCGTATGTATACATGGTTGAGAGACTCACTCTGACGCACACACATACACACGGACACTTTCTCTCTCTCTCCTCTCTCTCTCTCTCTCTCTCTCTCTCTCTCTCTCTCTCTCTATTTCTCTCATTCTCTATATCGAATATCAGGTCCTGCTCCCTGGATGCAGATTGGGTTGTACAATATTGCAGATCTCTGATACTGTCATCCACTCTGGACCTTGTCCAGCATCGCTCACCGCTCGCATTGGCCAACAGATGCAGATTTCTCATCCTTCCGCTCTAAACAATCCACCGAGCTCGGCAGGAAATTTCCCCCTTAAGGGACCAAAATGAAAGTGGAAAGACAATAAATGAATTTCCATAAGAGGCAAACCTCTTCTTCAAAAGGGACAAAGCAAAAGATGCTTTGACTGTATCCGCCCAGTTTATCACACGGCTGAAAGTTCTGTATCCACTCTTGCAGGGATAGAAACCGTGCCTCGACGTCAGAAATCCAGTTTTGTGTCAACGAGACTTCCTTACGCTCTAGATACACGTGGTTCAGATTCGTCGCTGAACTCTACCACCCCGCCGAGAAATAAAAAGTCTTTCATGATTACAGATCTGTAGGAACTTTTTCCCAGCTCCCATCTGGCGACTATCTACAAGGGTATAAGTCCGTGCAATCACCTTATAGCCTGTTAGGCTAGATTAAAAAAACAACAACAAATAAAATACAAAAAGTAAACAAAAGGCAAAAAACAACAAAGAAACAAAGCAAAAAAGAAAGGAGAAAGCACACTCCGGTCCGGGAGCGTGCGACCAACACCAAAACGAGTCAAATAACATGGGGGAGGCCAGCCTCTTCCAAAAGATCTGTAGTAAAATCTCGATCAAATTAATATTACCATTTTTTATTTGTAATAATAAGGGAGAGGATCTTGTACCAGAGATGAGAGTTGGGTATGTAGTTTTATATAAATGAACCAGGCAATGGCTTCGCCACTCTCCCGTACGGGGAGAGCTTGCGCTTCGCTACTAAGATTAAAATTTAAAATCTAAAAAAAAGCAGCCATGGTTAAATTTTTATAAATTTTCTGAACTTCGCCAACTATAATAATTTAAAAAAAGGAACTCTAAACTATATTTCCCCCTTTTCAAATTATTACGTTGCTAAATAGTTTTAGAAGAAAATATATAAAAAATTTATTTTCTGAACTTCACCATTTGTAATTCTTTGGGTTTTAAAAAATTAACAAAATTTCGATACTTATATTTATTTCTGAACTTCACTATTTTGTTTTTTGATATTATAAAAGAATTATTAGAAATAACTTTGATAAAAAAAACACAAGTCATAACCAAACTAAGATTAAATTATTATTCAAATACTCAAAAAAAATCCCCTTCTTAAATTATAGAGTTAGTGAGAAGTGATTATAGTATTCTTCAATTATTTTAATCGTTGGTAGTGTAATAAAGAAATCAACGGAGTGTATGTGAATAAAATAGTGAGAGAGAATATAATCTAATGGGTAACTGTTCCTGGTTAGGGGGTGTGGTTTGTGTGCTATTGCTACTGTAAAGATGTGCACAAATCCGAGCTGTAATGCCCGTTGCTTCCCGGAAGTAAACCCTATCTATTTGGTTTTATACTTTATATCCGTCTGCCCCGGGGTGGTGACGAAATATCACCTGAACGCTGTTTGGTGTCAAAACATAATACTTACTGTTACCTCTCGTAAAGAGGACCCGTCTCTGGGGCCCTCGGGCTCACCATGACTTATCATACTAATATTTATGTATATTTCATTATCCGGTTGGGATCCGCCTCGGTAAAGGCAAGTTAGCGAACTATTCCTAATTGTACATTAATGATTAAGGACCATTTCAGGGTATAACCTTTTTGGGTAATTTTAAATAATTAATTATTCATAATTAATAACTATATTTGTGACTAAAGTATTTTGTCATTAACATGTGACTAACATTTTGGGTTATGCTGTAGATGGATGCTGAATAAACTTTATTAGACATAATTAGAAAACAAAGGTTTTCATAATGAAATAATCAATGATGATTCGATGACGGAGTCTGTTCATTCGATCTTGTGGACGCCATTATTCTAGTGTGTTTATGTATTGATTTTAGGGTTTTGTGATGTTATTGAGATGTCTTCTGTGTAAGTATTTTTTGGGGGGAGGGGGAAATTGGGGATTGTAGCTGCAGAATATCATCAAGGAATAAATTCAAAAGTGGAAGTGAGAAGAAGGTAATCTAGGGATTGTCATGGCGTAGTGATAGAATGGGGTATGTATGTGTTTGGTCGTTGTTTAGATGTCTAGTAGGTTTGCCATTTCTAGAGGAATCGCAAAGACTAAATGAAAATTTTATTTCCGTTGTTGCAAAATAAAATATATCACTGTGTTACAATAAGAGGGAAAATGTGAAGTAGAAGTGGTTAGGAAAGGATTTGACAGGTTTTCTGATTAGTACCTATCTTATATTGAGCTGTGGTGGTGTGGAGTAATTTGGATTAAAAAGGAAGCAGCAGGTAAAATAAAAATAATGAAACTATGGAAATGTTTTAATTAATGCTGATGATCTTTTTGAGGAAGTTGCACGAACTAAATCTCTGTTCTACAAAATGTGCCAAGTGGAAAGAAAAAGAAATTGGTAGTGAAAAAAGTTTTTACAACTTTTCAACTACTTAAAAGTATTTCGGTCAATAATCTCAGGAAAGTTAAGGAGCATATTTATGTTTACCAGGGACTTACTTCTCATTTAAACAGTATTTTTAATGATGAACAAAGAGCATTTGGTCTCAAGACAGAAGTGTCATGAATGAGGAAACCGTAAAAGAACTGTTGCAATGTAAACTCATTATTCAGCTCCGCTGTTGTGTGTTCTCCCCCCAAAATATACTAATAAAGATTCCTTGAAGAAAGTTATTCAAGTGAAAAGTATGAATAAAGTGATCATTGGATATTATTCAAATTTTAAGTTTCTTTGCCCTACTAAATTTAAATACATGATTGAGATATGAGAGGGTAATCCTGGACCGGTGATATACTGATCCTTTGCCGGATCACGAAGGTGAGCCAAGCGGTGACTCAATCGGACTTCTTCCTCGAAGTACCTGTCCGATTATTCGGCTCCTGGAGTGGGTAGCCAAAACCGATTACCTAGCTACGTCTAGGGTAATCCGCAGAGGGAGGTCCTGTGTAACCTCAGGCTCTGAAGGGAGGGCCTGCGAGAAGTTTGGCACCTACAAGTACGGTGACGGAAACAACCAATTCCCCGAGAAGTTCCTTCCTTGCAGCGGGCGAACGGTTTCTTATGTGGATCGAGTTTCACACAAACTCGACGTAGGTCCAAGGGCTTCTGCCTGATTCTAGGGAGAAGTCTTCCTTTTATTTCTCCCACGAGCAAAAATCGAGAGAGAGAATCGAATTCTCGTAAAATCCGTATCGTTGCGCGAGAGACCTCTTTTCATCTTTAGGCTGACGATACTCGTATGTCATTCACGGCTTCGAGTCATCTCGGATTTTACGGCGGTGTGAAAAAAGGCGACGGAGAATTTCGAGGTGAGACGTGCGTTTAGGGATACGAGAAGGCGTGCAGCTTTGTGTCGGAGTGTTTCTGCGTACACCTATGTACGCGATATTCAGACTTCTACAATTAGGTATGTTGCAATGTTGTTTTGGAACTAACTGATTAACGTGTTTCTTAGGTATGTTATAATCTTGTTTTGGACCGACTTACTGATTAACGTGTTTCTTAGGTATGTTACAATGTTGCTTTGGACATAATGATTAATGTGTTTATTGGTTAGGTTATGTTGCAATGTTGTTTTGGACCTACTTACTGATTAACGTGTTTCTTAGGTATGTTGCAATGTTGTTTTCGACCTACTTACTGATTAACGTGTTTCTTAGGTATGTTACAATGTTGCTTTGGACATAATGATTAACCTGTTTCTTGGTTATGTTGCAATGTTGTTTTGGACCTACTTACTGATTAACGTGTTTCTTAGGTATGTTGCAATGTTGTTTTGGACCGACTTACTGATTAACGTGTTTCTTAGGTATGTTACAATGTTGCTTTGGACATAATGATTAACGTGTTTCTTGGTTATGTTGCAATGTTTTTTTGGACCTACTTACTGATTAACGTGTTTCTTAGGTATGTTGCAATGTTGTTTTCGACCTACTTACTGATTAACGTGTTTCTTAGGTATGTTGCAATGTTGCTTTGGACATACTGATTAACGTGTTTTTTGGTTATGTTGCAATGTTCTTTTGGACCTACTTACTGATTAACATGTTTCTTAGGTATGTTGCATTGTTGTTTTGGGGAAGCTATTTTGTTGCTGTGACTAATCAGAGACTCGTGCGAGGGAGCGAGATGGGAAGGGGGGGGGGCGATGTATTTTCTTTTTGGTTTTCTAGGTTTCCGTTGAGTTTGTTCTGTGGTATAGTGAGTTGCTGTATCGTTTCCAGTTTTCACTTGAATTTATATTTTGGAAATGTTGTAATTACTGTTGGTTAGGTGTTTTGGCTCTGTTTTATTTTAGTTTATATCTTTTATACACTTTGAGATTTACTTTGTGAAGTTTGGGTATATATTTTTTCCTTTATTTCTCATAAAATAGTTGATTTAACTGCATGATTCATGGGAACTTTTCTCCAGATATCTCCATGTGTTCCAAACATATATTTTTTTATAATTTACACCGGTCTTCCGCAACAGGATGGCATGTCTAGTAAGAGCAACATTGCTGCAGCTGACATCTGAAAGATTGCATGCCCTCCAAGCCCCAAAGTCCGCAAATGCATTCATCTGGGGTTATATAAATCCCACATATATTTAATTCGTGTATCTTCATCACTTTTCTTTACATTTCTATCTAAAAAACTCTTAGGCGAAGATGCTTTCGCTCCCTGAACATCCATTGAGCTCCCTTGAAAACTTATTCAACTTTTTTTGAACAATTGATTCCTTCTTGCGCACCCATTGATCCCTCGCTGAAACCTCATCGTTTCCTCTTTGAATCACTTATTGACGCATCCCTAAATAACATTTGCGTCCTCCCATAACATCCATTGAGCCCTCTTAGAACATACAGTGAGGGAATCCCCACGTGGAAGATCTTTAGCAGAAAGGAACTCCCATGTGCAGCAGAAGGCCCGGCTAGGCCTAAAATGGTAAGCCTACCCCCCGCCCCTTCCACAAGCGGTAGCCTCAAATCGAGTCCCCCATGATTCACCTTTATGCGGGCTAAAATAGCTCTGCAAGAAGATTCGAAGCCCTTCGAGAGTAGAGCTGTTTCCCTCTAACCCCCATCTCCGGGAAGAGCCTCGGACATAAATAACGCTTGACTCCCCGGAAGAGACACAGAGTTGAGAAGTCTCGCCCAGAACCCGGAAGATTTCCCCATGGTTCCAAGTCAAGTGCTAGCAACAATGCAAAGTGACAGCTGGACTATTTTGTGTATTTGGAATTAGCCCCAGCCAGGAGGTAATTCCACAGAACGATCGCCCCGAGTGATTTTCCCGACTTCTTTCATCAACTCCTGTCGAAGCCCTCCTCATTTCGGGTAGCCGAAATGCTCACGCCTGGACTGGAAGTTACCCCCCCCCCTTGCTTTTGGAGAACTGTCATCACTCCAGCCTCCCGCTTTGAAGTCAAGGCGGCCTCACCTCAAGTGCAGAAGACATCCGTAAGCCAACCCCTCTCCCCCTTTTAGTAACCCAATTGAGGTACTCCCCCCCCCCATTTGAATAGTCTCCTCCGGGAATACCTTAAGTTCTAACTTCATAGCCTAATTTATAACTACAATTCCCCCTTTCATTTACTGATGTGATTTTTCCCGTTAATTCTCTGAGGTAATTTTGCCCATCAATTCTCTCATTATTTTTGTGTAAATAAAATTATATTTTTGTACATGTCTCTTTAAATAACCTTGAGCTTTGCCATTGTCCATAATTTACCTGACCTCGTTGCACTCTCTTACGCTACTCAGCTCGTCTAAACTCGTGGTTTTCCGTCCCTTTTGTCGGTTCACTTTCAAGTTATTGGTCCCTCCCTCATAGATATAATATGGTATTGATATAATGTAATGTCATACCACGACACATACCTTGAGCCATCCTCAACCTGCCTGACAGTAAAAGTTTTAAAAGTCCTGAACCTTCCTTCAGATCGCTTTAGTCCCTTTTCATTTTCTTTTTTACGATATCTGTAAGGAGTTATTTGTATACAGAAAACAGTCGTGGAAACGTCTTATCCAAATGGCTTGATCCTGACCAGGAAGCATGGCGATGGATAGGGATGATTTGAGACGCCAACAAACTCTACATACATTGTGCCAAACTGATAGTGAGAGCAGATGGTAAAACTACTTCCTGACATTTCTTATAATAGTGTTCAAAGGTGTCTTCTGGAATAGTGGCGACCCCTTCTGATGTTGCGAATTTTCGACGGAATTGTTCTTAGAGAGAGGCTTAGAGAAATAGCTCTGTACCTCTATTGTAGGTTCCTAGGAAAATCGAATAGGTTAATGTATGTATAGCCAATGTCGAACACTGGGATTGGACCTTGCAATCGCCAGCCTTAAAGATCATATAGTTTTTATGGTCATAACTGAATCACTAAGAGAGAAACCAGTTTCTTCCCGCATCATCAAAGAAACTGAGTCCTGATTTTCGTCGT
The DNA here is from genome assembly GCA_963969495.1 of Ceratothoa steindachneri. Classification (NCBI taxonomy): domain Eukaryota; kingdom Metazoa; phylum Arthropoda; class Malacostraca; order Isopoda; family Cymothoidae; genus Ceratothoa; species Ceratothoa steindachneri. The sequence goes on along the minus strand of OZ018319.1, from coordinate 89,001,918 downwards.
TCACGATACTGCCATATGTTGCAGAGACCAATGATAAAGAATCCAACATATAAAACATATAACCTTACCACCTTCTCTCCATTTTCATTCTCTCCGGGTGTACCGAAAATTCCACTTAGCCCCTTATTCGTAGAGCCACACTGGGAAATAAAAGGCCGAAAAAAATTACTAATTTTTTCCTGGCAGTTTGAAAGTCAATCATAAGCTAATGCTATAGAGGGTTAATTATGAGGTGAATCAATCATAAATCTCTGTTTGCTTGATCATCCCCTTCCACGGAAGGCTCGAGATGTAGGTGTCTATTTTCCCAGGGCGGAAATGCACCGGCAAGGCTTCTGTCAGAGCAAATGTTTTATGAGGCACTGTTGTGTCGATTAAAATCTCAATCTGAACGTGGCAAATTAATTCACGATGTTGTATGAACATGTTAGAATAATGTTCAGATGTAAGAAGTGTCTCCCATTTAATCATGAACCAAAATCACCACCAAAATTCTAGTTAATTGCTCCACCAATCCCTTTTCAATTGTGGGCAGAGTCCCTCAACTGGATAATAAAATTCACATAAAGATCCCTGAATTAGTTCTTGTCCGCTCTCATCGGGAATCGAACCCGGTGCCTTGGCAACTCCTTGGCCACTGGGCTAACCAGAGCTCTTTTGCTAAGAGCCTTGGGAATACGCTTCACACTTCTATAGTTGTGTTCATTATACCTTGTTTCTACCCATGATATTTTCCATGAAGGCCGCGATATTTGAGAGGTAAATAGATAAACAGAGTATTTGAGGCGATAGAGAAACACTGTAGCAAAGTTTAGAGTTTGTTTGTGATCAAACTTTTTGGTTTGCGGAGAGAATTATAAATTTATGGCCCAAAGTTAAACAAATCGAATTAATATTTGATCACCCCTAAAGATATTTTGTCAGAAAAAGCGCTATTGTTGTCATCATACAATTTTTATTATCTGGGAAAGGAAGAATGGACACATCGTTTCCGGCGCCTGCCATAAAAGACAACTAATCCCGGATATGAGTCACTAGTGCGGGAAGCCTCTTAACCGAAAATTTGGGTCCTACGAGCACGATATGCAATGTGTGGCATTGATATGCGCTAACCCTACTTCATAGAGTAGTTGATGATGATTTTTATATTGGTTGTGTCAAATTGCCCCCGTTGCACACTTTAGTAAGCTATTTTAGATGGATGTTTCTATAATTCCTGGAAGAGATTATTTAAAGTTTCATAACATTTTGTGATTGCAAGAGAAGGGATGCCAATTTTTCTTCTAAGAATTTAAGACGGACACGAATATCTCCCGATCTCGTACTGAGACCGAAAACTGAACTCATAATTCACATAATCAGATTGATTGATTTATAAAATTGAAGGAATGGGGGTAAGTTGAAATTGAGAGAGGAACGCGGTCCTGAATAAGATCCTTGTTCTTTCTGTAACACATCTCTGTTTGGTAGGATTGTTAAAAGGTACTACACAATTTGATTCTTTCTTTCTTTTGTGACTTTCTGAGAGTTACCTTGGGTTTCTACAGGATGAATAATTTCTATAGTTGCATCCTATCATTCATTATTACAGGGTTGTTTTTCTTTTACTCTTTTTGTCTCCTATTTGTGGTGGTTAGGGCATCATTGCGAGCTACCGTTTTTTTATGGAGTTTTGCTGTGTTTCTCTTATTTCATGTTTTGATTTCGCTTCACAATTTTTACTTGTCATCAATCTGCTTTGGTATGATTTTATTTGCATGTTTATCCGTATTTATTTGGAGGATTTGTGCTCCCTACCCCCCCGCAGCCTTTTTCCTATTTAAAGATCCTATTTATTTATCTCTTATATTTCCTTCTTATCCCACGATCTTTTACGTTGAGAAATGCTGGAGTAAATGGGAAATCTCTGTTGTTTTCACGAGTAACTGATTTGATTCATTGGAGGTAAAAGATAAAAGTGAGAGTGCCGATTGCTTAATGCTAAATATTTGCAACATAAAATGATATTAAATATAGAAAAACGGAAATATTTATTGCTCCAGAGACAAAAAGATTTAGATAAATTCCCGTCTTTGATGACTGTGTATTCATCCATTTCCTTAAAGCGGCAGTCGAAGGAACTTCATCCATCGTATGTTTCATTCTAACACTCCTCAAAGCCCTCTGAAGTCTCCATTTATGCCCACCATACTTTTCAGTTAAACTGCAATGCACAGTAGACCACTAGAGACAAAACACCCTGTTGAATTGTGATTGTAAAAGAGAAGATTAGAAAAGCTAGTTTAGGTTTGTTAGATCGATCAAGGAAGATAAAGTCATTGTATTGGAGGAGGAACGACACTCAGGGAAACCGTATTTAGTGGAAGCAGTGTGAAGGAGCAACCCGTTGCTATGGTAACCCCTCGCGAAATCTTTATATACACATTACTGTACATGTTTCTCCGAAGCGTTCTTTATCAAGAGGGCCATTGTGTTCATCCTTGCTCGAGCTTAAGTGGCGCTTTGTGTCGTATACAGATAATGTATCATTGCGAAGTTTATGACTTTAACAATATTCAGTATTCAATGCTACTGTAGGTGGTTTAAGAGAACTGCGCTCTCTCCGTTCCTAGTGATTCAACGAGCCCCCATATTTTAATCTCCCCAATTTCACCAGTTTTGTCATTTTGAAAACAAAAAAAATAGTTGCCGTTGTTATTAGTCAAGACAAAGAAATTGAAACAAACGAGGGAATCTCGACATGGAGTATGTGATGAGAGGTTCTTAAAAAAATGGCGAAGATGGGGAGAGTAAAAAAGTGATGAAAATTTTAGTCCAAATAGTTTAAAGATGAGACTACTACTTGGGCACTCCTCACCGAGACGCCTCACAACTCTTCACTGTTATAAATAAATATAGAATTTGACAGACACCGGACTTGCAGAGGGAATTTGGTTTCAACCGGATTACTTTGTCTTAGATCCGTACCTAGGAATAAGTTGTTGACCTTCAACTCTTTAGATTGACGTTACTTTCAAAGAGGCTTTTGTTGACTTTAAAAGTGGCATTAATTGATCTAAAAGTGGCATTACTTGACCTTAAAGTGGCATTCATTCACCTAAAAGTTATATTTATTGCCATAAAATTGCTTTTATTTACCTATAAAGTAGCATTTGTTAATCTAACAAGTTTCATTTACTGACTTAAAATTTTTCCACTATTAACCTTTAAAGGTAATTTTTTTACTTAAAAAGTGACATTTATTGACCTTAAAAAGTAGCATTTATTGATCTATAACGTTGCATTTATTGACCTAAGAGGTGCTTTTTATTTACCTAAAAGAATAGCATTCATTGACTTAAAAAGTGAAATTTGTTGACCTAAAACTATGCATTTATTCACCTAAAGGTGGCATTTATTGGCTTAAAAGTGACAAATTTTTCATACGAAAATTTTCATTTATTTACCTAAAAAAATTTCCTTCATGGCTCCACTTCCCTCTTTTTCTTCTCTTTCGAAGTTTTTTTAATTATTATTTTTTTTTTAATATAGCAAAAACTAACGAGGCCATTTCCTTAAAAAAGGTGTTGAAAATATGTTTAAGAAAGATGCGAAGTTTAGAGGTGTAAAAATGCGTTGAAGATCTACAGTTCAATTCATTCCCTTGAATTATTAGTGACTTGAAGGATACACAACTCTCCTCGACCGCGGTCCGCAAAGAAGACAGGCGGTATCTTGCATGGCTCAATCAATCAATCTCCTATAGCACCCACGGGATGCAAAGGGCTGTAATAAACTCTCCCCACCAGTACTTATCACGAGCCATCTCCTCCAATTCCTCATCACAACTATCTCCTGCCTCTCTCTTTATCAGCTTACCCATGTTTCCTTCGGTCTACCTCTTTCCCTTCTTCCAGCTGCCTCCCACTTTAGTGCCTACTGCACATATCGTCCCTCTCGTCTGTAAATAGCCCCATCCATTTCCATCGCGACAATCTCACATACTCGTCTACCGGTTGTACTTTCGTAATTTCTCTAACTCTCATTTGTCATTCTATCCTGCCATCGTATATCTCATATTCTTCTCAACGTTTTATTTTCAAAAGCCAAAAATTTTACATCTGTGATTGCCGTACTATACCACGATTCATGTCATATATAAGAATTGGTCTCACCATACTTTTATAAATTTTTATCTTAGTGTGTATTGAATAAATATTATTATTCCACACAGATTTCAACATACTCACTACTCGGTTAGCTTTCCTAATTCTTTCCTCAAACTCATTTTTTAAAGAACCATCTCTTGATACAATCGTACCCAAGTACTTAAAATTTTCTACTTCATTAAAATCCTGATCATTTATTATTTCAGTTTTCGCACAAGATCTTATCGACCTCTGACTCCATTCTTTTCAAAGGAATCTTAATCATTTCTTTTTCAAATAATAGGCGACAATCACTCAGATCTTTTGGGGGAATTTTTATAATCACCCTTTTTATCCACTCTTCTGGCACCTCACCACTATTCCACACTTCATTGATAAACTTCACTAAAAGCTTCGGCATCATAACATCCTCAAATTTAAACATCTCTGGAGGTATTTCGTCTATTCCAGGAGCTTTGTTATTCTTCAAATCTTTTATTTCCTTATCAACCTCATCCATTCGTATTTGCCCAGTACCCATATTTAATTCATGCTCTGCTGGTAAAATTTTATCTTTATCAGGTGAGATTGATCTATTTAATACAGCTTTAAAATGCTCTTTTCATCTGTCCTTTGTATCAGTCCTTCGTAAGTACTTCACCTTCTCTACTTTTAATCGGTATCTCTTTATTATTTTTCTTCTTTCCAGAAAGTTCCTTGTTGTTCCTATAAGCAAGTCTCGTACTTTTTCCATCATGCTTTTTCATCTGTATCTCAGGTGTTTTAGCTAAGACATAAACAAATTTCCTTTTTTCACCCCTTGACAATCTTTTAAGTTCTGAATTTAAGCTACTGTACCCTCGCCAATGTCAAATCTGAATTATCGCTACCCATATTTTCACGTTTTAATTTCGCTTCTCCTCTGTTTTTTATCATATCTCAACATTCACCCGTCATCCACCTCTTCCTTCTCGTCCTCTTTATGACACCGATGGTATTTTTTGCAGCTTCTTCAAAAGCACTTCTCACTTCTTTCCATCTAGTATTTACATCCCTCTGTTCGTCTTCATCTAGAATTTGTAGAGCTAAAAACCGATTTCTACCTCATTTGAACTTAATTTTTCAATATCAAACTTGTTAATTACACCTTTATTGTGATCTTTCTTTTTTTAATTTCATTCCGAGTTGAGATACAATTAAATGATGATCTCTGCTAACATCTACTCCTCTTTTCACACAAACATCCAATAGGGAAGTTCTGTGCTTCCTGGAAATAGCAATATGATCGATCTGATTTCGCTAGTTTCCACACGGTGACTCCATGTAGGCTTGTGTATGTTTTTATGCATAAAAAGTGTATCACCGATGACTAATTGATTTTCTAAACAAAAACGAGCAAACCTGGTGCCATTTTCATTCATTGTTCCACAACCTTCCTTTTCCATACAATCTTCAAATCCTTTGTTACAACCGCCTACAATCGCATTCAAATCACCTAAACACAAAAATGTATCATGCCTCGCTACCATGCTAACCACACTTTGAATCTTATTATAAAATTCATTCTTTATGATGTCATCGGCATCATTAGTTGGAGCATAACCTACAGCCACGCTGATGTTATCATGAACAGATTTAAAAGTGCGAAAATTAACCGGTCATCAACATGTTGCCATTCACATAACGCCTTACTAAAATTCTAACTCCCTGATAATGCCTTTCATCATCTCTTCTTGACGTTAGCAATATCAATCCATTTTCTAGCCTCATTTTATCAATACCAGTTAATTTTTTTTCAGTTAAAACACATATATCTAACTTATATTCTCCGAAAACTTCCATTAATTGTTCCATTTTTTCCACCTGATTTAAACTTCGTACATTCCAATTTCCTATTTTTTAATTCTTTTTAGGATTCACAAAATTATTTCTATTAAACCGTGAGATTCTTCGTACCCTTTGTCCACTTAAGGATAGCACGGTTGGCTGTGCAGTTCATTTAGGTTTCTTAGGCAAATTATATTTTTTAACCCGAAAACGGTGCCGGCATTTCGCGGGAACTCTCTGTTTTAACTCTGAAGAGGAAGAGCTTCGGAATGTCATCTCACTAGACTATTTGCTGCGATCCGTTGATTATGATCATTAGAATTCTTCCGCATGCCAACACGCCATCTTGACCATTGGCACCATTTAGTGTTCATCTGCCCAAGAATAGCATCCACCTCTCTGCTGCCGAAGGTAGTGGAAGCTGTACCCAAGTTAGGGAGGCTTACAGGTGCTAGACCAGTCGTCGGCAAACCCTGGCACGCGTGACAAACTTGGCACGCGAAAAGATTTTTCCTCTCCTTTAAGCAAGGACAGGATCACATTAAAAAGTATATATATTAAAATTACATATTTTCTAATGATAAAATTAAATATATTTCTTTTAACGTAATATCTACCGTATCCTTTTGGCATATCGACTTAGGTATGTTGACCATGTTAACCTGGGGGTAACTGCCTTTAGCAATAACGCCCTGCAGTCGGTTACAGTTTATCCAATTGCGGGGCTCAACTGAGTGAAATTGTCGTCGTCACTTATCTAAAAGTGGAACTTAACTTTGTCACCATGGGTGGAATAGGAACCCTCAATACCCTTTTGTTATATAGGGGTTAGGTTAGTTTCTACTTAACCTAACCCGCGTATGGTTAGGTTAGGTTCTATATAACCTGACGTTGGGTAAGTTAGGTTAGGTTCTACATAGCCTGACCTTGGTTGGGATAAGTTGGTTTCTACATAATCTGACTTGGGTTTGGTAAAATTAGGTAGGTAATAGCAAATTAACTCGACTAATTAAACCTGAAACCATAAGTCGAACCATCACAAAAATGCGAAACCTAATTACGATCGAACAATTATTCTAACAATTTTTATCTAATAATTATTTCAATCATCAATCCCTGAAGTAATGCCCTGATTATTGGTATCCGTTTTTACCTTTGGTTCATATGGTATTCAAATTGACCAAAGATCCATATTTACAAAGGTAAATACTTGTCGAGTAACATTTTCTTCCATTTAAAACTCGTACCCATCTCTATATAACGACCGTATACACTATACAAGATACTTCTCTATACAACCTTAGTTATTCAACCGCGTCCGACCACGTATAATCTGGTAGTACAAAAAAAAACAACCGTGATGCAATTGATCAGCGTGCAATATGCATTGGCTCGAGAGATACACAAACGGGAACTCTGATTTCTTTGTGGATGAAGCATGGGAGAAAAATGCCTGATTGGGGACCATTGCACCTCATGAATTATTTAGACCAAATAAGAGGCAGTAAGGGTTATGTGGGAAGGTCCGCCGCATGGAGCCAAAGGTGGCTTTAGATTTAGAAATAGATTTGGGGGGTTACCATCAATGCATGGGGATCTTTAGAGCCATTTTCGATCACTAGAGAGGTGTTCAAAAATGCAATTCTGGCAAAGGAGAAGGGGGGGGGGTGCCGATAGAGGATCTTTTTGTCGGTTTTTACGTTCGCCATCGAGAAATTTCTTCCTTATAAAAAATGACATTGGAGTAAATGGTGGTTGCGAATAAATCATGACATCATTTGTCAACTGACATTTGATGCTAAGACATTTGAAGATAATGTAACCTTTCGATATCAAATGGAGTATTTAGCATTTTATTGTACACACGCGTGCGCTCGTCCGACAGTGTATATATATATATATATGCAGATATAACCACAAAGGAAAAGTAAAAAATTATTCTGAGCGCTTTCGTATTTATTCTTAAAGACCTTTTCAAGGAATGAACAGGAGGCTGGACATACCTTGCCTTAAATAGTGGAAGGATGGATTAGACTACCCACCTCTGAACCTTAATAAGGGGGTACAAAATCCTGAAGCAACTTTATTTGAGATTTTATGTATGTAGTGATAATGGGCTCTAGCATGAACGAACCAGGGCTAAGGTTGAAATTTGGGAACGCGTTAATGGAGATACATTCTAATATATTTCTCGAAATATAATTACTGCATTTTATGACTAGTTTGGCACTGTTCCAGTTAATGCTTTGGTTAAGATTGTAGAAAAAGCACAGATTGTTCACTGTGATTACGTACATTGACTTGATGTTGCTTAACCCGGACATCTAGTTCTTTCCCTGTTTGTCCATAATAACGGTTTTGGCAGTTGTTGCAACCTATCGAATAAACAATGCCAAGTCGGGGGAGGGGGAATTTTTGAAAAGGATGATATAAATTGTAGTCTCGTACTTAAAAATAACATTTATGTTCAGAGGCCTAAGTAAACGAGGTAATTTAATGAAAATATGGTTATATGGTAAAACTAATAAGTTTTTGGCCTGAAATTTAGGGATATTAACATTAGTTTGATAATAGGAACACTTGGCGGACTTATAACTTTTGGCAAGAAAGGACAAAGGGTAGCACAGATTTATCCCTATTTTATATATTCTACCAACTTCTTTGTCTAGGTATTCTGGTGAGACAACTAATTCTAAGGGCACGCAAAAACATAGAGGAGAAAACACTTTGTTTAATGTTATTATGTTGGTTAGAATAAAAATGTATATAGGAGTCTTTCGCTGTGGTTTTCTATATATTTAATATTTGAAACAATGGTTTGTCCGATGAATTAGAATATCTAGGAAAGGGAGTGTGTGATCTTTTTCAACTTCTCAAGTAAATTTAATCAAGGGCACTAAGGTGTTAATTTTAGTAAGAAATGTATTAATATTCAAATCATTAGGCCAAAATCAAAGGATGTCATCAACATATCGCATCTTAGCTATAGGTGTTTCATTAATTTGGGGAAGTATTTTAGATTCGAAGAATTCCATGTATAGGTTGGCGAGTACAGGGGACAAACAATTCCCCATTGACATTCCAAAGAAAACCCACAGCCATAGAATCTTATATACATTTTTATTCTAACCACCATAATAGCATCAAACAAAGTGTTTTCTCCATTTTCGAGATGTCTCGACCCACGCCTTGTCGTTAAGAAGAAATAGTTGTGTTCGTACATCATCTTTTACCCTCCCGCACCTTTCTATTTATTTATCGTTTCTTCTTCAGTCTGTTATATCTCTTTTTTCTTTTCTTCACCGAGCAAAGATAATTGCAGTGGATTACGTACCTTACCTTTTCACCTCCTCCGATGAAAAGCCCTTCCTCCATAGGCTGTTGGCAAGGCGGCTTTGAGTTAGAGATTCACTTGAAGCACCCATTGGCAATTTCTCACGAAATTGTAAGTGTAACAGTAGAAAGGAGCTCATGGAACCCCATGTCGTTCATGTCTTTGCATGCACACATAACTCGCAACTCTCATTTCTCATATTTATATCTGTTCGCATCAATATGCACGTGAATTTATGCAAATGTGTGTGTATGTGTGTTTGGAATGGTGAGTTAAAGGAAGGATACTGGGCAGCTAAGTGGCCTGCTTCGGATGCAATAACAGCGTGTTATTTACGAGTCAGGTGCTTATAATGCATCGTTGTTCGTAGATCAAAGGATGTGAGATGAGTTAAGAGGTTCTGAGTGCGAACACTAAATCAAGGGTTGCTTAGACAAAGAGTAAAAGCTCATCTTTAATTAAGAGAGAGAGAGAAAGAAAGGATTAGATGGCCAAATAAAGAAAGGATGAGATGGACAAAGGAAGAAAGAAAGGAAAAAGAAGAGGAACAGAAAAAGTAAACGGAAAAGACTTAAAATTAAAGGAAAGGAAAAAGGAAAGGAAAATAAAATAATAATAATCGGAAACTAAGAAAAAGAAAAGAAAAAGAAAGACGGAAAATAAAGAGAAAATTAAAAAAGAGAAAAAGAAAAATAATAAAGAAAGAAAAAATATAAAGAATATGAAAAATAAAAGGAAAATAAAATAAAAGGAAAAAGAAAAAGAAAAAGAAATTAAGAAAGAAATAATTAAAAGAAAGCGAAATCAATAAATAAATGCAGAGTGGGAATTTTGAATAGATAAGAGAAATGAAAATGTTACAAAAGATTCACATCAGTTCTTAGAAAAACCACCTTCGGGGAAAAAAAATATGACCTAACTTCTTCGATGTACCTGGTGAAAAAAAATACCTGCCGATGACTTGCTTAGAGGTGGTATTTCAAATCTTCAGGGATGAGTTCGTACCTTTGAATACTCGCCCTTATATCTACAGCTTTAGCACGTCCTTACTCAGTCTTTAAGAGCGAACCAGTTTTGTGTGGTGTGGTTTATGTATTTTCAAAGAGAAGGTAAACAATTCCCCCCCCTATGGCCTACGCTATTACGGTTGAAAATCCCCTGTTGCTGCAACCCTTTACAATGGCAATGGAAAGAATCACCTGCATACACCACCTGGAGGTACCACACCTACAATTTTCGGTTTCACGTTGACAGGATATTTTCTCTTAGCAAAGTTAACAGACCTAAGTCGCGTCCTCTTAATTATTGTGACTTATGACCTTACGACGTTCAAAATTTGCAAAAATTCATTGAAAAGTAAAAGGGTTACCACCCAACCGCACGACCTACGGACCGACCTAGGTAACTTATAGAGTCGCGTGCTAGCGATTATAAAATGTCAACTTTTAACTTCATCTTTTAAATCTATATTAATTTATCTGCTTTGACTTGAGTTCAGCCCAAAATGTATAATTCCGCCATGAACGTCAACCAGAAATTCTCGGGGCTGAGTGGACGATGCGTCCAGATTCTTAAACCTGCAACGGGGTCTGTCTTTGGAGTGAAATGTGGCAGCGGATTTAGGAGAGTTGTGTGTCGCCCTGTACTCACCCTTTCGTGTATTACATTGAGAAAAATAAACTGAAACTAACGGCACAACTCTGCCAGAATGATTTTAAAAAGAACGGTGGACACTGGTGAAGTTAGGGGAAGTGAATATCTGTGGGAGATATACCATAGCCAGTGTTGGGGGGGCTATGAGCCAGAAAGACATGCAACTCTCCTGAAACTAACCCCAGTACATAATGAAAGAAGGCCCCACTGCACCCCCCCTCCCTGCGTGTTTTCTTTTTACGGCCACTTGAACTATGTTATTTCCTGACATTTTCTCTGCGCCTAACTCCACCACTTTCTTTACGTCCCTCTTTTTTTAAAAAAGAATCCTGGTCGCTATACCTTCATTGTATTTTTCCTATATTTCGTAAAAAAATAACTCAAATTACTATTGAATCGTGGGCCATAATCTCCACCAGCAAGCACTCTCTAAATCCTTAACCGCGAAGCGCCAAGGGACCGAATAGATACCAAAATGTTCTATCAGATTCGAACTTCCACGATTGATCTTCGGCGCCCCTGGCGAGGAAGCTGCGTTCGGCGCGTGTTCTCGATACAGCCCAGTTCCTTTCAAAGAGCTGGATTGCCCCGAAGGAGGGAAAGTGAAAGCTCTTCTCCATAATGTATCCGGTTGATGCGTCTTTTAAATTCGTTTTGTCTATCTGAATAGACGTTACTTGAATGGTTCTTTCACGAACCTGCCTTCCATTTTGGCCGCCATGGAGGAAGACGAAAGCTCAGGCAAAAGGGTTCCGTTGCCCGAAGTCTCCCGCTATTGTTTCCAAGCTCGACCCACTTAATGACCGAGGGGGCAGCGACAACGAGAAGGCAAAGCGGCGACGCGACTCGCGGGAATGAGCGTTGTGAGTCGGGAACGAAATATAGAAGAGGGAGAAGGATGGGCGGAGAAATATGCTTCTATCGATCCGATTCTGTTTATACCGGATATTGGAATGAAGGTTTTAGTGTACCTGGGAACCACCAGTAATAATCTTCTTCACTCTCTTACACACAAACATAATCACACGCACAAATAAACATAAACACAACTAAAAATTAATGAGCTTTTATATTTTGAAGCTTCGGTTGATTCATTTCTTAACTTGTTTCGGAGAGATTATGAAACATTTCTCTTCTAATATTCATTCCTTACGAAACGAATATATTTTTTAATTATTTATTTTCTAATAATTTCATTTATAATCGTTACTAACCTATAATCACGAGCACCTTCATTTCGAACCATGCCACAAGCGTCCAAGATTGACGAACTGTCTCATTTGCTTTCTCGCGCCTCTAAAACGCCTGTTCTAGATTATCAGGAAGGTTACCTGAATTCCTGGGGTTAGGTGCGTCGGTCAGGTCAGAGCTGGGCAAGACGGGGACTGGGGGCAAATGGTTTCTCTTTTAGGTTTCTGAAAAAAGAATAGAAAAATTATATATTAATTTCTGGGTATCAGTACTTTCTCATATATATATATATATATATATATATGGATCTCTTAAAGTTAATGTCGCTCTTTCTAATAATTATGATTATGGTTATTATGATTATTAAGTATTAGTAGTAAAAATAGTCACCGTATAAGTAAATTAAAGGAAAGAAGGGAAAACGGACGAGAGCATCTCCACCGAAAGTTTGTGAGAAATTCGCAAAAATCGTGGTGAAGTTGGAGTTTAAAATATTATGGAAAGTATATAGGCAGAGTAATCACAAAAGGGAGACTACTTGGTGCGTTCGTAACCGTGGCTGCTAGCAGCGTTCCAATAATTATACAATCTCCACAATTAAGGTAGATCTCCCTACAGACGTTGGGGCCAGGGAGGTTCGCGATGAACCGGGTGTTTGCTGCAGCATGTGTGCCGATGCTCTAACGAGCCAACGACACTCATTTTACGAAGGCGAGCGAGCCCCTGCCCATGGCAGCAGGCAGGCATGCTCGGGAGCATAGGGGGCTAAACACCCCTGAATTCACGCAAAAGCATTCCAAAGTACAATATTCAGATCCCCTCTAAGGACACTAAGGTCCATAAACTTGAAGTCCTTAAGAGGATAAAATGGATCATCATTGGACTCGGTAGAATAAGAAGAAAATGAGGAGGAACTATACAATTGAAAACTGTCACATACTCTCCTATAAAGGTAGAAAGGTGGTATACATAATGGTGTAGGATTCCTCATACATGTCACCATTCATAGCAGAAATTATAGCAATATCCGATAGATTAATCAAACGAGGCTATCACAAAACGAATCGTCAGGGCATTTCCTCGATGCCGAGGATAAGTCTTCATTGTCATAAGACAGACATTTATGAAGACATCTGCGCGCATAGGTAGGCGTTATCGCGATAACGATATCGGGTTATCCGATATTTTTTCCGCGTTATCGATTAATCGGTATCGCCTATACTGTTGGTTCCAAACTAGCGATAATCGATAATTTCAGTTCAGTTTTTGGTTCCAGTTTAGCACAGGGGCGAGCCGCGCGTGCCTTGGAGGCAGAAATATGTAGGTCCGAGCTGTGAGGAGGATCCTCAAAACCTATGAGGAGATGAATGAGAGCCTCACCAGGTAAGAAACTAAGAAACAGTATTCAAATATTTTTACCAGTGTATTATAAAATAACACTATATATAGTCAATAATCAATATTGTATTATAATTTTGCATTTATCGATCATCGATTTATCGGTTATCGCACCCACCTATGCCTGTGCGTGAGTTTGTTTAGAGTGTACTTACTGCTGCACCTTCAGTAAGCACACAAACTTCACAAGTCTTCAGCTGGGTCCAATGGAAGGGTGAAACCGAGACGATCGGAGCTAACAGACTTGTTGCCGCTTTCTTCCGCCTTCACAGCCGTTGAGTTTTAATGAAAAGTTCGACCGCCTCTTCTGCCGTTGAGGACTTGGCAGGATTTTGAAATCACAGTTATCCTTCTCTTAGGTGGACTGCCTGTCATGGTTACGAGCTCCACCTACCCTTCCCCAGTCACGGGGGTGACCCATCTAGTAAATAGTGTCAGGATTCTTTTTTAACAAACTTAATTATCAAGTAAAAATCTTTATTCGAAAATTGCAACGAAAATATAAGATTTAACTATTTTACAAACCATGCGAGGTTATCTAACAAACGATACATGATGCTATAAATTATTTCTAGAGAAGCGAAAAATGAGACGTGATGGAACAATTAGAGAAAAAATCGATTGTACTGAGCTCAACAAGCTTATCAAAACAAGATTCCATGAAGAGCAGAGACATATGTGGCAATTCTGCTAAAATATATTGAAAATAGCAAATGCCTAAAACTGATGACAAAATACCTAAAATTTGGCCGGCAAATGAAAACCCTCAGAACTCAATAAGAGAATAAAATCATGGAAAGAGTGGGAGAATCATATCAGGAACTATGTCATTACAATGGTAACTTAATACCAGGCAACATCTCAATAAATGAGCAGGGATTTACACTAGTAAAGAAAACCGAAAATTACACGCACTTATGGGCATAATAAATGGTAAAGCACCTAATGAAAATGGAATAAAAATATACTGTATGAATGCAAATGGGTGAACATTTTGCTCCTAGTTGGTTTATTTGTTTTTAAGAGAAAAGAATATTTCATGACGCGGTCAATGCACACGAAAAAAACATAAAAGACAATGGGGAAAGAAAAAACAAAACAAGCGACCGTTGTCGTAAAGAGAATTCAAAGTTGAATGAGAAAAGGCGAGGCACATTTCCAGAAGAAACGACAGAAGATGAGCGGAAAAATGCAAATTGGGCTCGGTTATAGACAAAGCGACACAGAAGACGACCTGAAATTAAGTAGGATTATGAAATTCGTTCGATGGTATGAGTAACGTAGCAAACACGAGCACTTGACCGTAGCTAATGCAAACTTCTGCGAGAGGAGGAGGAGGAGTAATTATTTAGGTTTAGATTTATCTTATCGATCTACAGTGACTCTAAGATTTTCAAATCGAGAGAAGTCAAGGCTGAAGATAAGATGGTTAATGAATCTGAATTGAGAGGATGATGGTGATACTCAGAGTGTTGCCTGATGGAAGAGGCTTCAGGTTTAGAAATGGGAATACCAGTCCTATGAGACAAACCTAAGTGCTTTGCGATCCTACATTTGAGTTGTAAACCAGTTTGGCCTACATAAGGACTGTGACAGGTCGGACTTGTATAATTGTAAACTATACAGGATCGCAAACCCACAGGAATTGGCTCGTTATGGAGAAAAAATGAATTCAACGATACAGGGTTGGAATTGATACAAATGAATTGGCATTGAGGGAAATGATCATTGAGCTTAGAGAATAGGAGTTTGTTAAACTCGGATATATATATATATATATATATATATATATATATATATATATATATATATATATATATATATATATATATATATATATATATAACGTCCGTGTCAATGCGGTTATTAGTAGTAAGAATTCCTTAATCCGCTAAAAAAGTCTCTGGGAGTTCTTCAATCCTCGACACCGATACGACTGGACTACCATCCATTTCTTTAACAGAAAACGAGAAAATATCACATGTTCTCCGGGGTCTTACCCCATCTTTGGGGGGAATTATTCATATAATGTAATTAGGCATTTGTGGTAAATTAATTCAGTATATATATTTAGTTATATTTTGATTATTTAAATACTTAGTTGAACCTCCTTTTTATTTAATTACAGCCATAATTTAGGTGGCGTGGATTTCGCAAAATTTATGACGCTATCTTACCCCATTCAACTTGAAATTTTTCATACAGTTCTGTTTTATTTATCGACTCGGTATTTCTTATTGCTTTTAAAAGCACTTCCTACAAGTGTTCTATTGAATTCAATTCTAGGAACTGTGGTAGCCACTCGATAGAGAAGATCCCCATTTCTCCAAACCAATTCTTGATGTGTATGGATGTATGGAATGGGACACTGTTCTGCTCAAATATTATAACTTCATTTCTTGGCGTTGGGGGAATGCAATTTCTGAATAGATCGCTCTAAAACTTGTGGCAACGTGATAGTATAAGTTGTTGAGTTTATTCCTTTCTGGCATAAAAACATCTTCCCTGGACGTGATGAAAACATGCAGCCGCCTACCATGATGGAATCACCACCATGCTTCAAGGTTGATACACACAAAAATGATGAAATGCCTCTCTAACTCTTGGTCTCACAAAGGTAGCAATAGAAGTACGGAAACTATGCTTAAATTGTGACAAAATAGTAAAGTTTTTAAATAATTTTCTTTTAAGATGTATTTAAATGAAATTACCAAAAAGTTATTTCACATGCCTGATACTTACTTTCATCTAGTCAAATACCTCTAGACCATTGTTCGTGTGTTCAATTTTTGCAACCTTTTGACCGACTAGACGAAGGTTTTTTTTCTGTATTCTTTTAGCTTTTGACTTTTAAGTCTCCTTTTAACTGTTGTAAATTATATTTTTTAACTTGAAGCTTCATTAAACTCTTCAACAAGTTCAGAAGATATTTTTCTGCGATTTTGTGTTGAAGCCACTTCACTCCTTTGATATATAGCTCTTGCTCTCTAGATATTGCTTTATAATAGTATGGACAGCATATCTTGAACATTTTATCTTTTTAGCAATTTCTATGTACTCGTGATAACTCTTGGCTATGGGAAAGTTTGATTTGTGCTCTCTCTGTTTCTGTTTGCTCGTCCAGGAAGGACTTCACCGACGGGTGGCTGGAATTGTTATCCTACATGAAAATTGAAGGTTGGGCTTATGTGTCTCATAGATGGGGCAAAGTATAATATCGCAATAATTCTTGTACACTTGTGGATTCACTATGCTCCGGAAGATCACACGTAGCTGAAATCACGCCCAAAGTCATGACACCTCCTCCACCAAACTTTACACTTATTTTCCTAGAATTGACAGACAATAGTAATAATAATAATAGGTATTTATAATTCGTCGTTCAGGGCTGTTAGCCCTCACAGAGCGCAGGTTGTGTAGCGAGTGTAGAGAAAGTTTCCAGGGGAGAGAAGACAATTCTGAAGAGATGAGTCTTCAGGAGACGTTTAAAAGTAGCAAGGGCGGGAGAGGATCGGACTTCGGCAGGAAGAGCATTCCAGAGTCTAGGAGCACAAACTGAGAACGAACGGTCAACCATCAAGCAGAGGACAGAGCAAGGAGTGTTCAGGAGGGGAGCGAGGTTAGACTGGAGTGTCTGAGGAGTTGGACGACGGGAGAGGGCAGACGAGAGATAAGGTGGAGCCTCGAGGTCTAGGGCCTTGTAGGTAATGAGAAGAATTTTATAGTGGGTCGGAAGCGAATAGGTAACCAGTGTAGCTCCTGTAACAGAGGCATCGAAGGAGAGAATCGGGGGCAGCAAAGGAGGAGCCGGGCAGCATAGTTTTGAACTAGTTGTAGGGGGCGAAGTGACGAAGAAGGGAGATTCACTAGAAGAGAATTGCAGTAGTCTAAGTGTGAGGTGACGAAGGCATGAATAGCAATTTCAAAGCTTCTTCGATCAAAATGGGATCAAACACGTGAGAAGTTGCGGAGGAAACCGAGGGAAGACTTACAGATACTATGGATGTGCAGTTTAAACGGGAGTTGCTCGTTTAAAATAACACCAAGATTACTGACAGTAACAGAGAAGGCAACATTAGTTTCCCCAAGGTTAAGGGAGGGGAAGAGAGTTTTAGATTTCTCCACCATCGATTCCTATGCGAGGAAAAAACCATCTACCATCGGATCTGAACAAATTGAACCTAGATTCGTCTTTGATTTTGACCTGGCTCCAATGGTCATCTGTCCATGTCACGTGCTCAGTGTCGAATGCAAGACGAGCCTTCTTGTTCTTTGGACAGATCAACGCCTTGACCACGAGGGTGTGAGGGTGAAGATTGTCTTCCTCCAGTCGACGTGATACAGTCTGCCGGTAGAGAGTGATGGTCAAAATCTCCTTGATCTCTCAAAAAACTGCTTCACCCGTCTTGAGACATGGTCATCTTCACAATTTGAGTAATGGCTCGTTCTTCCACTTTTGAGATCTTCTTTGGCATAACGGTTGTTTTGCCATAGGTTTACAGAATATTATGGACTACACTTTTGGAGCGGTTGACAGTTTCTTCAATGCTTCCAATTGAAAGACTATCTTGGTGATGTAGCTTTACGATCAGCTCGCGAACAGACAAAGACGTCACAGGTTTATTAGGCCATGTAAGCTGGACGCGAGATTGACCTGAAATTAGTTGCTGTGCAAACAATGATGGTTCCCTCTACTTTGTTTATACCAGTAGGTAATCGTAAACTAATTTTGGAAACTTTGGTTTTATTCTGGCAAAAATTATGGAATATGTTGAGAGAGAAATAAAAGTGTTATATATATATATATATATATATATATATATATATATATATATATATATATATATATATATATATATATATATATATATATATATATATATATATATATATATATATATATATATATATATATATATATATATATATATATATATATATATATATATATATATATATATATGTAAAATTAACCAACAGGAAAATTAAAAGATGAATCCAAGCACTTTCGAACTATATTTGCAAGTTCATTCCTTGAAAATGAACTTCCAAATATAGTTGGAAAGTGCTTGGATTTATCTTTTCATTTTCCTGTGGGTTATTTTTTCATATTATTGTTCTCCTCACGTGCTACTTTGTGAGTTTTTCATATATATATATATATTGTCGGGCAAAAGTGTAGGTTTGTTAAATGTTTACTTGTTTATTATTTGCATAATTTAGTGATATATTAAATGTTCATTGCAACGGTAATACAAAAATCTAAACTAAAGTGTTCCGGACCACGAAAGAATATATTTCAGGGACATTACAAAAGTGAACACAAAATAAAGGGGCAAATACAAAGGGAACATAACAATTTTTTCCCATGGATTTAAAATGTAGTCATCTTTCCTCCTTGTTCCATCGATTTAAAAAAAATATATATATTTTTTCTCCTTTATCCATCGATTTAACAAGTAGTATTCTTTCCTCTTTGTTTAATCTATTTAGAAAATAATCTTTCTTCGTTGTTCATCGATTACAAAAGTAATTTTCTTTCCTCCTTCTTCCATCGATTTGTAAAAGTAATCTTATTTCAGCTTTGTCCCATCGATTTAAAATAAAGTACTTTTTTTTTCCATCGATTTAAAAATAATCTTAATTGAACATTCTTCTACCGATTTAAAAAAGTAATCGGATTTCCTTCTTATCCAATGATTTAAAAAAATAATCTTCTTCCCTCGTTGTTCTATCGATTTAAAAAAGTAATCTGTTTTCTTTTTTGTTCCATCGACTTCAAGAAGCAATCTTCTTTCCTCCTTGTTCTACCATTTGGAAAAGTAATCTTCTTCCCTCTTTGCTCCATCGATTTAAAAATGTACTCTTCTTTCCTCCTTGTCCTTCGGTTGAAAAAAGTAATCTTCTTTCCTCCTTGTTCCTTCGGTTTAAAAAAGTAATATTCTTTCCTCCTTGTTCCTTCAGTTTAAAAATAGTAATCTTCTTTCCTCCTTGTTCCTTCGGTTTAAAAAAGTAATCTTCTTTCCTCCTTGTTCCTTCGGTTTAAAAAGTAATCTTCTTTCCTCCTTGTTCCTTCGGTTTAAAAAAAGTAATCTTCTTTCCTCCTTGTTCCTTCGGTTTAAAAAAAGTAATCTTCTTTCCTCCTTGTTCCTTCGGTTTAAAAAAGTAATCTTCTTTCCTCCTTGTTCCTTCGGTTTAAAAAAAGTAATCTTCTTTCCTCCTTGTTCCTTCGGTTTAAAAAAGTAATCTTCTTTCCTCCTTGTTCCTTCGGTTTAAAAAAAGTAATCTTCTTTCCTCCTTGTTCCCTTGATTTATTTTAAAAAGTTCCTTTACAATTAGCAGCAAAGCGATCTCATACCTTTACTCTTCCTTCACCGTGCTTTACAATTGGCGTGGTGTTGTTCGGAAGAATCACTCAACCAGCTTTAGGCTAAACATGTCTTTTATAATTATGACGAAATAGTTTTATTTTCGTTCGGGTGATACTTAGTACTTTTTTCAAAAATGTTTCAGGACATTGAGCGGGTTGCTTTGCAAACTTAAGCCTTGTGGCAACATGGGCTTTGCGAAGATATCGCTTCACATCAATTCGGTGACCGTGGAAGTTCTTTAGGTGTAGGAATCACTTCATTCTTGTCTATGAAGCATTAACTCCTGATGCAGTGTCATATTTGCTTCTTAATGTTGTGTAGGTCCACTGTAACCTTCCTTACAATGTTATGAATATCTGTCAGTGATAATCTGGTCTTCTTTCCACTTCTTGGCACTATTTACCCTATTAATGAGTGCCTGTCCTTGGGTATGATATTTAGCACTGATACTCTTGAGTTCTTCATTCGCTCGAATATTTCTTCATATTTCTTCACGACGTTTCGAAATACATTAATACGCCTTCTAAAGTCAGCTATATTTTCTTCGATTTTGCTCATTCTGAGGAACATATACAGGCCAATAATTGCAGGATGAAGGACGACTTCTTCACACTGAATTCGATTATGTAGCTATGGATAATCTCGAAGACTTTTAAAAAGCACCGCAACGATTAATTGATTCATAAATTTTAATTGTAAATATGCAGGGAGCTGCCACCACTTCGAGTCTATGTGGTTTGAAGCATACGCTCAGGAATCTCCATCCACACACTCCATCGTAGACACAGCCAATGACAACACCCCCTTTATCTTACTCTCACCTCTCTTCGCACCCATAACAGACCCTTCTTCCTTCTCGGAACCTTCCGAAGGGGTTTTTAATCCACACTCCCCTTACGCGAAGGGTGGATCTCCCTAAGGCCACCAGGTGTTCCTTGCTCCTTGGGTACATTCGTGGGACGCACCGCCATTTGATGGAGCATCGCCTGCGCCTTACTGCGACGACTGCGTTGTCCCCCAGACTGTTCAGCACATTCTTGTTGAATGTCCCAGTCTGGGTGATCTTCGCGCACGTTACCTGTCCAGGTACCGGGATCAACGGGGTCGCTACGGCTTGTCCCTTGTACCCTGGACTGGTTCGTGCACACAGACTTGTGGACTCTACGACTTTTTGGAGGAGGCTGCCCTCCTCCACTTTACTTGACTGTTGTTGTTGTTGTTTTTTCTTGTAGGTCGCATGCTCCTGCGCAGGGAAGAGGCGGGACTACCCACGACGCCGGAGCGTGTTTCCTTCTTTTCTTTGAATTTTTGCTTATCTTTGGTTTTTCTTGGCCTGTTTTGTTTTTTGTATCTTTGTGTTTATATTTTTTGGTTTGTTAATCTAGCCTAGTATTAGACCATAGCGTAATTATGGCGACATTTACCCTAGTAGGAAGTCGCCAGATGGACTCCTTAAACAAATTTCCTCGTTGGTTTGAGGCGAAACATAGAAGTACTGCTCTTTCTGCCTATCCCATTCTAACGACCGGTCCCTGGTGTTTTCGAGCTTGTCCACGATGGCTTTCTGGTGCAAACCTCGCTTTCGATTTCTCCGAAGTTAAGCCAAATTGAGTGTGGTTATTTGCAGGTTAGAGTGCCCCGATTAGGGTCGACTTAATAACGCCTGCTTAGATTGTGAAATAAAAAGGTCATGTAATGTCATAAATTCTAGGAGGAATTAGGGAGATTTTGACCCTCGGAAATATATTCCCCTCGACTGCGACGACGAAAAATCAATTAGCGTCGATTCCCTACCGAGAAAATCTTGACACAAAGCATATGGTCATCTCTTTGGGGACGGGGGTCAAATAAATAACCGAAGGAATTAGTCCGCACAAAGGAACGCATACACTCACAATTACACACAACCCCTTCGTGGGAAGTAGAGCCAAACAGGAAAACGACAACCAATACACTTGTAAACACACCCACACATACTGGCGTGAATGAGCCATCTAAAATTGCAGGTACAAAGGTGCTCCTTAATTAGAATTGTTTACTCATTTTGTTCGTCGATGAGCAATTGAGACGAATGAAAGGATACGGTAATTATGGGAGCAACAATCGGTGGGGCTATGGGGAAAAAGGGGCCACTTGTTTTGGGCTCAATATATTCATTGTGAGGCGGACCTCTGTCGAATAATAATTACGGTCGTGGGTTTGGACTCCCGGGATTCGAAAGGTAAGTCATTCTCCCTATTTGATATATATATATATATATATATATATATATATATATATATATATATATATATATATATATATATATGAGAGTGAAACTACTCCATAGGAGCTAAAAGTTTAATTTACGAGACTAGTTTCAGTATGTAGTTGATCATACCCTCTTCAGTCGTATACTGAGAATGCAAGTTCTA
This sequence comes from Ceratothoa steindachneri, assembly GCA_963969495.1. Classification (NCBI taxonomy): domain Eukaryota; kingdom Metazoa; phylum Arthropoda; class Malacostraca; order Isopoda; family Cymothoidae; genus Ceratothoa; species Ceratothoa steindachneri. Next base: position 88,979,603 of record OZ018319.1, on the reverse strand, counting down.
CAAAAGTCTATAAATAGCGTACAGATCAGAAAAAAACAAAAAAAAAATAACCAAAAAGAAACACAAAACAGGGAAAAAAGGTCATTAATCAGCGGGTGCGAGTCTAAGATCGTTGACTAAGCTGTTTACGATGAGGTTACGGGAATGGGGGCTGCATTTGAATTGCTCATCTGACAAATTAAAATTACGAATTTCTCCTATTAATATAGATTCTACTATTTTTCTTTTATGGAAATTTTTACAATTATATATGATTTGTGCCTTTGAATAGTCAATTTGGTGCTTGAAATTGCTTATATGATTAAAAATACTGGATGTGGTACTTCCTCGTCTGACATCACCTTTATGTTCATAAATTTGTTTTATTAAGGTTCTTCCGGTCTCTCCTATGTAAAATGAAGGACATTTGTAGAGCCACACGGGATTAAATATGCACCTGCTTCATCTGGATGATCTGTTAATAAATTTTCGCATCGAACGAAAATATACCCTCTTTAAACACCATTTAGATGGTGTTTAAAGAGATAGATGGTGTAGCAATGGGTTCGCCCATTGCCCCCATTGCTGCAGATATCTTTATAAAAGATTTGAGAAGATCCTATTTCAAGCTTGCCCTTCGTCACTCAAGCCATTATTCTACAGAAGATTTGAAGACGACTACTGTGCAGTATTTGATAGGCAGGACCAGGCGTACTAGTTTTTTAATTATCTCAATTCTATTCATCCTAACATTAAATACACTATGAAAATTCTCTCCCTTTTTTAGACCTTTTAATTAAAAAATCAAATCAAGGCTTAACAACATCCATATATAGAAAACATACGTTCAATAATATAGGTACAAATTTCTATAGCTTTTGCGACTTATCATACAAACTGAGCTCTATCAGGGCACTCATCTGTCGTGGCTTTCCCCTGTCATCTTCATTCTCTCTAATGCATAAAGAATTTGAATTCCTAAGATCCTATTTCAAGAATAATTGCTATCCCCTGTCAGTAGTAAATACCCTTATTTGTAATTTTTTAAATTCCCAATATTTACCTCCCAATCCTCCTTCCTTCGATGTTCCTAAAGACTCAAAATATTTTAGTCTTCCCGAATTGGTAGTTGGTTCAGTCAAAATGACAAACCTCCTCTAGGGATGCGCAGTCGTGTTGTTTACGAATTCACTTGATCTCGGTGTCTCCAAGGAAGATACATAGGCAGCACGATTCGCTCCCTGAGAGCAAGGTTCTCCTCACACATGGGCATCAGCGCCCGTACTGAAAAACCACTTAATCGTAAAGAACCATCCTCTATCAGAGCACATGCAACCAAATGCAACGAGTATATAACTATAAAGAATTTTACAATAATAGATCAAGATAACAATGAGCAAAGCTTAAGAATACTAGAATCCATTTATATTAAATCCCGTGCCCCTAGTCTTAATTGTGACTCGTCCGCTGTTCCTCTACTTATGACATAACTCTACTACCAATACAATCTTACCTATGTCCACTTCAATCCCCCGTCCCCACTTCTCTCTGGAGTCAGACCAACATAGGTGAGTGTTTTGATGGTTCTCCCTTGTATTCCTCTAGGATTTGTAATATCCTAACTCATTATAAATTATGTATTTTCTTAGGTTTTTCATTATAGGAAAAAAGTCTCTCTTTTTGTAGATATTTGTCAACACTCTTAATATTCTAATTCATTGTAAATTATGTATTCCTTTGTATCATAGAACCCGAAGATGAGCGGACAGCTCGAAACGTTGTCTATCCCCAATAAATGAAGATGAATTTCTCCGCATTCTATGTACTCTCATTCCTGGTGAAATTAAAGATTCGTCTGACTAGCAGCAACCCCATCGATTATATATATATATATATATATATATATATATATATATATATATATATATATATATATATATATATATATATATATATATATATATATATATAATGTTCTGGTTATTTATAATCATAATAATTAATAATTAAATTCAAGCGAAGAAAGTCACCGGTGAATCATGATAATTACAAGTCTTTGTAATTACTTAATTAGCATTATTAAATGTTTTAAAATTTCTTCATCCATGTACACGATCCGAGCTTCTTTATGAGCTGCGTGTGCGTGTATTCGTGTGTAAGCGAGTGCCCACTTGCTCAAATAGCGAGGGATGGGGGCAGTAAAAAGAAACAAAAAGGATTAGCTTAACGGAATAAAGGAATAAATATTTGAAATGAAATTTGTTTGTTTTTCTCCTGTCGCCGGCTCACGTGTGGCCAAAATTGGCTCCACATCACAGAACAGTGACGGAAAAGGAGGAAAAAAACAAAACGAAAAACAATTCAAAAACGTCCGAAAATAGCCCCTCTTCATGTGATTCAAAAACGAAAACTGACGAGGGCATCTCCTTATTTTTATTATTTTTGAGAAGCGACTCGTAAACGTCCGGAACATTGATCGACGCCTTTTTACAAGAAAATAGTAATATTAATGTAACCGAGGCAGAACTAGGAAATAGTAATATTAATGCAACCGAGGCGGAACTAGGAAATAGTAATATTAATGCAACCGAGGCAGAACTAGAAAATAGGAATATTAATGCAACCGAGGCGGAACTAGAAAATAGTAATATTAATGCAACCGAGGCGGAAATAGAAAATAGTAATATTAATGCAACTGAGGCGGAACTAGAAAATAGTAATATTAATGCAACCGAGGCGGAACTAAAAAAATATTTTTAATTTCATACATTTTAACATTTTCAGATTAAGGTAAAGTTGATATTATACTCCTCTCACATGATGTGGTGGTTGATCCTACATACGAGCCACTCCAGTGCTGAAGATGAAGTTCCGATCAATGCCATCTTCTTGTTCGTGGATTTAATGAAGATGGCTGAGAGTCACGTACCACCCCCGTGTTCCGCCATTTCTTATTTGTATATTTGTTCACGTCCCCTAACTTCACCAATATCACTAGAACTCTAGTTTTAAATTTGATTTCTCGTGGTCACTGGATAAGTCACTGAATTTCCTAACTCTGTACTCGGGTTTCGAACTCAGCCAGAGCGACTTCAAATTCCGGTGCTGTAGGGCACTCCTGCTAATCACAAAGACGCCTAGAGGTAGTTTCATCCTCATAACTCATCACCCACAATATACAATTTACAAGACCACTGCCTTTCATTTTTTGCCTTCGTGCACACAACGCATCACTCTTATATATCCTAAAGCTTCCTAAAAAGTTTTCGCTCCACACTCCCCTGACGTAGGAAGGTGGACTCTCTCTTAGGCCACAAATTATTCAAAACGCTCTATGGTATGTGGCAAATACATAATACTACCACCTTCTTTTCTGCTTCATCCCCTCCAACAAGGATCGACAGGCGGTGTTCTTGTGCTTACCATTGTTTGTCATTCTAATCATTATGATGGTTTGGTTATCTGTCAGGGAGACTCTGCCCAAATGTCAGGGAAGGGGTGGGGTAAATACATCTCGTTTACTTTGTGTTTAATTATGATTACTCCGATTTCTTAATTAATTCTCAATAATTCCGTCATTATCTTTACTTCCCTTCGTAGTTTTGAAATACAGAGTGAACAAACAGTTACCTTGCATACAAAAAATAATAAAAAACCCACAATTTCTAAGAGCTGGTTCTCAATAAACAATGTATGAAGACTTGCTTCACCCTGTATAATTGATGTGTGGCAGGATACGGAGGGAGAGTTTGTTGATTCTTCGCCAGGACGTTCTACTGAGCGCAATCCACCCCTCGAGTTGGTCACATTACTCCTACCATTGAGCAAATTTCATTCTACCACCGCGAGTTCGGTTTCTGGGTATATTTTGTATTAACTCATGTACTAACTAATGTGGCATTTTTTTAATGTTTAGCATGATTTAATGAATAAAAGCAAACAACTCTTTGAAGTTATATTTAAATGAGCATTTATTAATTTAATAAGTAATATGATTTCCACCAGTTTCTCCCCTTAGGTTCCCTTTTTACTAGCTTTTCAATATTCAGTTTTAAAGAATCGTTTGACTTTGAAATCAAAAAAATTTCTTTAAGTTTGTTTCGACCGCTTATGTTGTTACCATCTTCATTCTCTTCAGGTGATTCGCTAAACTCTTAAAAAGATAATAATCTAATGCGGCTAAGTCAAGTAGGTATAGAAAACAACACAAGTTCCCAATCGAAATTGTTAAGCTTTTTTTATGGTATATTTTGCGATATGAAGTCGAGCGTTGTCTTGATGAAAGAGTACCCTCTTTTCTTTTGATTAATTCTGATCCTTTTACTTCAAATTTTCATGTAAACGGTCCAACTGAGCGTATTAAATATCTTTAGTGATAGTTTAATTTGGGTTAAAAAGTTTAAAATAGTTTATCCAATCGCGTAAGAGACTCATCCTCGGTGAATGAGGCCCCTGTTTCGGCTGGAGTATTTGTTTCCTCCCAGGACTTATCTAATGTCTAGAACATTTTGTCTCCTTCGATGAGTCTCTTCAAAAATGGTTATTTTTTTAGTCGAGAAACGAGAGATAAACAAATGTTCATTCGTTGTTGCAAGTTTAGCTCTGACAGTTTGCGAGGAATCCATTGCCCCAATCGTGAAACTTTGCATAACCCTTTTAAATGGCGATGCACAGTGGAGTGCGTTGAATGTAGCTTTTCAGCCAAGTGTTCAACAGTTACAACTGGACTTTATTCCACTACTATTTATAACAGATTTTGATCAAATTCTACGGGTCTTCCTGAACAGGGTTCATCTTTGAGACTAACGTTCCCGAGAGAAAATTGTGAAACCAGAATTTTTGCTGCTAACGTAGCATGGTTTGCCTTTTCTAAGTTCCCAAAGCATACTGTTGCGAATGACCTATTTTGACCCTTCCATAATATACATCATTTAATGATAAGGCACATTAAATTAATAATAATAGAAAATTATTAGCCCTTGAGTTAGCCTAAGAAAACAGATACCTAGGCTTTGAGTTTATAAAACAAACCTGTTTTCGATTATTTATATTCTTAAAATAATGGTGACCTAATGTGCCTTGCCCATTTCGACCAAGGAACTTCTATTATTTTTACTATATATTTTGCATCTGTTTGTTTTCTTAGTCATGTATTCTTTTATGGGCCACCTGGGTTATTTGGATCATAAGTCGTTCTATGTTTGCTCGAATAGTTCTCTCTTTGTGTATCCATTTTATGTACTGTCCAAGTTTCACCTTCGAATGTAAGAAAACAAAGGGCCAATAACCCATTGATGCGAGAGCCACTTTCTACTAGCGTTTTTCGGTCCTCCTTCTTAATCATTTGGATTTAAGAAACATGGCAACTCTTAATTCGGATTTTGGAAACATGGCAACTCTTAATTCGGATTTTGGAAACATGGCAACTCTTAATTCGGATTTTAGAAACATGGCAACTCTTAATTCGGATTTTAGAAACATAGCAACTCTTAACTCGGATTTTAGAAACATGGCAACTCTTAATTCGGATTTTAGAAACATGGCCACTCTTAATTCGGATTTTAGAAACATAGCAACTCTTAACTCGGATTTTAGAAACATGGCCACTCTTAATTCGGATTTTAGAAACATAGCAACTCAGACTCGAATGAAGTGAAATTTATAATTACAAAGCTAGTTTTAGTCGCGTGCAGGCGACTCTATAAGTTGCTATGTCGGTTCAATGAAGTTTTAGCAATAACATTGTAACTATTCAGTCGATTCTAACTCGATTTGAGAGCATTATGTTGTTTTGCATTCTCTTTCGAATGGTATAATTGCCAAGGTACTCCCAAGGTTAGTCCGGGAATTATTAAAAGAAAATTAACTATGGGACGGATTGGCGTACTTGTTCAAAGTTTTTAAAGTCATAGGGTTATAAGCTCATAGGTCAGAATAAGCGAGATCACGTGACCTATGTCTGTTGACCTTGATTCCTTAATATTCTCGTATAATCAAAATTGGAGTATTATTTGAGAGTTACCTATTTTAGACTCTCTGTCACCCTTGAATCTCTGCGTTAAGGGTATCTCATAGTGGATAGGGCGGGTATGTGGATCGGAATAGGGGGTATTTGGAGAATGGGGGGGGGGCATCTTCTTCTATCTCTGCTCACAAAGGTTCAATGATCCTCCTAATACTTATTAAACTAGGAATGAATGGTTCTAGACTGACTGAGTAAGCCGAGTCTGAATGTTATGATCTGTTCATCTTGAAAGTTAGATTCATTGCCGAGGATGAACTGGACCACACAAAATGTCCTTGTACATAATAGCAGCTATTGGATAATTCAAAATAATAACTGATCTGGCCATTTGTCACAATATGAAAGCCCATCCCAACACTTAAATCTCTCTTGGAGTAGCTTTTGGAATCAGAAGGTCCGGTATAGGTTTTCTTGGGCGATCTCTACAAATAAACCCAATTTCCTGTTGGAATAGTCTAAGGGATGATTCAGTGGACTTTGCCCGTATTGATCTTTTTCTTTATGTAGCTATTCAGGCCATATGATTTTAGCCCCATCTTTACACCTTAAGTGTTGGTTTCTGTGGTTAAAACTTTAGGTATGCTCTCTCATTTTTGTCCAGTAATTCGACTATTATGGATATAAATCTTAGTGTCACTGATTTAATATCAATCTTAAATCATTATTATTGTATTTTCCTTCATCGAAAACGCTTGTTTTGTTTTATATCTCCCTGTCTGTATATTTATATATAAAACTGTAGGACTCTGGCACCAAATTGAAGGATGTAATATGCCCAGTGAGGAACTCCATAAATGGACGCTCGGTTGATTTATCATATCTTAAAAATTGTTATGTGTTTTAAATAAGGAAAAAATATGCCAAACCTAATAAATAAAGAACCAAAGAAAATTATGAAATGAAACTATATTTATAAATATAATATATATATATATATATATATATATATATATATATATATATATATATATATATATATATATGTGTGTGTGTTAAACTGTACAAATAGATGTGATGCAAGCGGTCGTTAGAGTCGTGCGGAAAACCACGAAAATACAAAGATATGAAAGGTGACCTTCTGGACAATTACGAGGATCGCATGCAAAACAACATATGCATGTTGGGAAAGTTTATCGGCAGATAAAAAAATATAGGCTCTGACCAGAGAAATTTCTCAGAGACATGCAACAAACGATTCCCTATAAAACTAAATCTATGGGAAATATGTAGTGACAACAGGTACACAGAGCTATCGGAAACTCCGCCCAAGGGGGGGGGAAATAAATAACGAACAAACTAGATGAATGGTTCCGCCCCACAGATAAGTCAAGGTCGCGCCCCTCGGAGACGATATATATATATATATATATATATATATATGAGGAATAAGAATTGGACGCGAATGAGCAAATGAGACAAGAAACCGGAGTTTTTTTAAATGCAAGAGAGAGGGACATTAGAAGAATCTAGAATCAAAGGGAGCAGAGGGCGGCACAGTGAAGGCGATCCTCTACCGAGAAGACAGAAATAACGCCAGGGAAAAAAAGTTTTCAATTCCTGGCCGGGACTCGAACCCGGGTCTGCTGATTGCCAGTCAGATGCTTTACCGCTAAGCTATCAGGCACAGTAACTATATTTCGCCCAAAGCGTTTTCCCATCAAACTCAGTATCTCACTAAGCTAGGAACTTCCAAGGAATTTTTATACCACATTCTCTTACCCGCTCACAATTTAAAGGCTCACTGTCCATGTCACATACAAAGAAAGCAACTACAGGATCTGCGGGTGATTATACAACCACCACAGGGCTAAGCCATTTTTATTTTCTGTCTTTCAAATAAAATTTGAAGACAGAAAGAAAGATGCAGAAACCTGGTGTAGCTGACAATAAATACGTAGAGTACAAGAGGAAGGAGAATTGGACGCGAATGAGCAAATGAGACAAGAAACCGGAGTTTCTGCATCTTTCTTTCTGTCTTCAAATTTTATTTGAAAGACAGAAAATAAAAATGGCATAGCCCTGTGGTGGTTGTATAATCACCCGCAGATCCTGTAGTTGCTTTCTTTATATATATATATATATATATATATATATATATATATATATATATATATATATATATATATATATATATATATATATATATATATTTATATCTGCGCAGACTCTCATTATTCAGAAGATTCATTATTCCTGATTCATTAACTCACTTAGTAGCATCACGAAATCCCGTGTACTTGCACATTGACCGCAAAAAATTCGAGAGGTTTCCGCTTGCCCCTTTTGGTAGGCCAATTCAAGAATAAAGTTTATATTTTCTGTGCCGCGTCCTTTCAAAGTCCTTTACTTACCCTGATTACCGAGACACCTTCGGTAAGCCCAGCCTAACGCTTAACCCTCGTGAGAAATTATAAGGATTCAGAACCAATTCGATAGAGGCCTAAAGTAGGCCCATTGTCTAAAGTCCTCGTCAATCGTCGAGTGCAATAGCAACGAAGACTCTTTAATACACGCCATTATAATAACCGACCACGCACTCACAAACCGTAAACCTATACCACCACATAAACAGGTAACATCCACGGGTACCAATAATTATCTCTCCCATACATCTCTCTCTCTCTCTCTCTCTCTCTCTCTCTCCATCCCTCCACCTTCTCTCTCTCTTTTCATCCCTCCCATTTTCCCTCTCTCTCTCTCTCTCTTATCTCTTTTCCTTCTCTCTCTCATTATAATCACCCTAAAGATTAGATCTTGAATACCAACCGTTTTGCAGCGAACAATCATCCCATTACGCGAGTTGGGTCTCGTCTTTGAGACTTCAGCCTCGTCGAGTATCTGCCTAGGTTTCGCCTTCTGTCATCAGCCCAGATCCTTTGCAAGACTTAGTGTCATTAATCGAGTTACTTTTAATTCTTTTATGGCTATTGTCGGCTATGTTTCCGCTGAGTGGCACAATTTCATCACTCCTATTACTAATTTGATTTTAGTAATGTTCCTAACTTGTAAAATGTTTGATACTAAGATTGCAACTATTAAATTATTTTAATAACGTTAAAATAGAGACTTATGCTTTAAAAACTCCAGTCCAGGTTGCATTAATTCTTTTAAAAAGGTCCAGCATTTGATTTTCTAAATTTAAATATAATGTCCAAGCACTCTCTCTCTCTAGACGTTCAGATTGAGACTTTTTTATCTCTTTTAAAACGGTCCAAATTCTACTTCTTAACTCTTTTTAAAAACAGCACAATATTTATTTTAGACTTTTTAAAAGTTAATTTCAAAAGTCTTTTGTTTTGTTTCTTCCAGTGAGCTTTCCTAGCACTCTTTTCTTATCATCTATTTTTATTGAGGGAAAAATAAAGATCAATTAACACTTTTATTTGAAGATATTGAATAAAAGGTCATCTCCTAAGTTGAAACCATTTTAAGAAGGGCCAGTGTTACCTTTCAACAAGATGGAGAAACCTCACACGCACAAAAAAAATCAAAGTTCGCCATCTTTGAACCCCATGGATCTTGGAGTGTGGTCGATGCTTGGGCAGAAGGCCTGTACCAAATATCATCAAAGTGTTGAAGTTCTGAAGTGCAAACTGGCAAAAATTCGGGGGGAATATATCAGCTAAAACCCTACGTGCCATTTGCGCCCTTGTCATACGTAAACTTCGTCCTGTCATCGACGCAAAGAGCGATCCAATTTCTAATTTAATGAATATTAGTTACATCATCTTGTAGAATATATATTTTTTATTTCGATTTAGTCCAAGCGTTATCTAATATTACATTTTAGTCTAAAAATAAATTAATAAATATCAGTCAACACTTTGCGTTTCCACACTGTACATATATGTATATGCACAAATGTTATGATATTATGTTATACAACTTATTTTCCGCATATACCTTTGGTGTCCGTTTTTGTGTACAGTTTTTTCTTAGTTTTGTATGAACTTCTTCCCCTCTCCCGCCAGATTTCCTTAGTATACTTAGCCATTTTCATCTCTTTCATAAGTCTCTCCATACACAATGGTTTTTCATCGTTCCGTCATTCTTTTTCGAATATATTTCAGAGAACGTCTGATCCGTTCTTGCATCCCAAGAAGTGGTTGAACGAACTGTGTGTCCATGATCCTTATCCCTTCATTATAATCAATGGTGCTTTTTATGTAGGCTTACCGTGGAATTGGTAATATTGCATTTTTATTTTTCCCTTTCTCATATCTTCTCGAAGTTCCATCGAGTCTTCTGCAATTCACAACTTTAGGGTGAGGGTTATTTTACTAACAATCGATTAAGTATAATAGTTTAACGAATGAATTCCATATTTTAATGAGTAAAGCCAAGAAATCTCAGAAGCGTTTCCTCCAATGCGCCAAAACCGCGCCAATGGGAATTCCTTTGGCTCTAGCTTCTCTTTACTTCGATTCAGTATGTTTCCCTAAGGTCTTCATTTCTCTCTGGAATCTAATGTTCAGATGCGGTTTTTTTTCCTCTTTCCTCCCATCGCTTGTAAGTTTCCTCCCTTCTGTTTTTATTTTTTCCTATTTGGAATTCTTCTTTCACCATTTCACTCGAGAATATTTATGTATGAGTATGCAAATGGTGAATGTTTGTTTCCCCTTAACCCAGCCTGGTTTCATTAGTTCTACATTCACTGTCTCTAATTATCCTTTCGTTGCACTCATCACGACTCTACTTCTCTATTCTTCACATCCGCACAGACCTGTACGCATAATCTCGTATTTGCCTCCTCTCTCCCCCTTATTTATCTAACTTTCACTTCGTTTTTCTCATTCTTTAAAGGCACGACGGAACTCGGCAGCATTGTGTTTCTAATGAGTAAGTTTGGGAACAACAAGAGAGGATCATGAGCCACTTCTTGGCGGGAGCGGGCGGCGTTGGCGCGCTTTTTTTGGACGGGAATCTGGTGCTGGTGCAGGCTCGGGAGTGAAGCCACTTGGCTTTGTTGGGTGAATCATGTGGGCTGCTTAAAAGGAAAAAGGGAGAGAAGAAGAAGGAAGGGAGTAGGAGGAGGCGAGGGAAGGAAGACTAAGCCATTAAAACGAGGCAACTTCCCTTCGTTAATTGCAAAATAATTATAAACATCTGATTACTTATTTTCTTTAATTCATCATCTCATGAGCTATAATTAAACTCAAGCCATTTCAATCACTAATTATTCATTGCATAATTATTTTCGGTACGCTTAACAGTGTTATTTACATACGTATTTCACACACACGCATATATATATATATATATATATATATATATATATATATATATATATATATATATATATATATATATATATATATATATATATATTGTGTGTGGGTGTGAAAAACTCACAAGATATCTCCTGGGTAAGCAATAAATGGAACAAAGGCCACAAGGAAAGTGAAAAGAAGATTCCAAGTAGGTACTCTTTCACTCTATTCCAAGTTCATTATCAAAGAATGACAATGAACTTGCAATAGAGTTCAAAAGTACTTGGAATCTTCATTTCATTTTCCTTGTCGTCTTTGTTTCATTTATTGCTTACTTAGGCGATACTTTGTGAGTTTTTCACACACACAATATATATATATATATATATATATATATATATATATATATATATATATATATATATATATATATATATATATATATATATATATATATATATATATATTGTCACCAAAGACTATATACACTATATGCCATCATTTGTTTTGGCATTTGAAAAAAAAGCAAAATATATTGTTATAGCAATCGCCAATGTAAGGTAAAGTAGTGATCTAAGCGATTAAAATGTTATATCGAGTTGCTTGTATATAAAATTTATTTAACTACACCAAGTGCTCAAAATGTTCTCCAGCCTGGCTTTCTTATATTAAAGACACGTAATCCGTAATTGCTTACTCTTCTACCCTATGGACCAAACATCTAGTCACCTCCCATTATTAGCTCGCTTCGAGAGTTCGCATACGCAATAATTGCTCGGTTCACCCTCTCTCTATAGGATTTATTTCTCTTTTTTTTTGTTGCAAAAATGAACCCAGGTTGTGTCAATATTTGACACTGGATCAACGAAAAAGTATTCTCAAATGATATTGGAAATATGAGAATGTGGCCCAAGTCCAACAGCAAAGGATCCGGACATTTATATTCAAAGTGACCGAAACACCAGGTTTTGCCAGTACAAGCATCCATCACAAGTTTGAGGAAGGGGAAACTGCTCTAGATATGGACAAGTAAAAATCTAGACGAAGCAAATCTAGTGCGAGCGACGAAAACTCCATTTTACTGTTGCAAAGATTTACACGATCATGACAGAAATCAGTCAACGTGAGACCGAGCTCTGCAAATCAGGTGTTCACCGAATTTTAAAGTTGTCTCCTTGGAATAGCTACATTCCAAAGCTGTTACACACCATGGTTGAAAATGACCCTGTAAACTTTAGCAACAAAATCGTCTGATGGAGCTGAATGGCACATTAAATCGACACAACTGCAGGTATTGGTCACTTGATAAATCCACACGTTTTTGTGGATAACCATGTTAATTTACCAGGATTAACAGTATGGTGTGGTTTATCATCCAGATGTTTGGTTGGATCATTTTCTATAATAGGACAGTTACCGGTCATACTTATCTCGACATGCTGCAGACAGAAATTATACCTGTAGTTCGGATGTTCTTTAGAAACAATGACTTTTACTTTTAAAAAGATGGAACCCTCCCTGCTCATTATCATCGTGACGTCAGAAGATAACCTTGATGAAACGTTGCCCAACCGCTGGATAAGACGAAGAGGAATCATTCAGTATCCCGAATGTTCACCGGACTTGACTCCACTTGATTTTTACTTGTAAGGTTTTGCAGTTTCTGGTACAAGACCTACAAGGTTTGAAAACCTTATAGGTAATCAAGGAAATAATCAAGGAAAAGTGCGAGAGCATCAAACCATCCGCACGAACCATTGTCTGAGAATCAGACAGTCGACGCATTCAGAAGTTCATGTATGCCGCTGGAGAACATTTTGAGCACTTGGCATCGTTAATCAAATTTTAATATACAAGCAATTCGATATAACATTTTATTTACTTAGATTACTAATTTATCTTCCACTGGAGATTGCTATAATTTTTTTTCTCCAAATGATGAAATAAATAATGCTATAAAGAGTCTATATAGCCCTTATGGAACAGTCTATGATGTACTGGAAAAATTATTATGGATTTTTGGAAAATATTTATTTAGGATAAAAGAGCATTTGAATGGGACAAATGAATTTCAATCATATTAAGTCTCAGTGTTACAATATTATTATAGTCTCCGACTTCGATTTTAGTTATGTTTGATACAGGTTTCTAGTGTTATATGACAAAAATGAGTCATCGTTATGCGACAACACTCATTTGCACCAAGAGGTGCAGCCACATTTCCGCCAGTTGTAGTCAGTCGTGGTCGGTAAGGAGTGTTTTTTTTAAGATGTTAAGTTAATTAAAATAATTGGAAAAAAATCAATGAAGTTAAAATAATAATTAAATGTTACTTATATAATGCAATTGATGGCATAAACAAAATAATAACCAACGAAGGTTAGAAAATTATAACCAGCGAGGGCATATAAAAATAATAATTATAACATACAAAATATGGTATTAATAATGGGAATACATAGAGTACATGTAAATATTTTCCTCAACATACGTCCTAGTTTATATCAACGTATCTTTTCTGTGTAACAGATAAATTGATTTTAATATAAAGGTTAGTTAAAATCATGAGCAAGTATTGCTAAACCAATTATCATGTAGATTTCATTAATTGTTCAGATGTATTTTGTCGTGTTTGTTCTATAGGTGGATGATGATACCTGTTTATGGGCGGTATTTGCAACCGGTTTTTGGGTGCGTGGTCGGTAATTATAAGGGGATGTATTGAAGGGTTCTCGTTGCTATTGCGCTCGACGGGTGACGAGGACTTTAGGCAGTGGACCTACTTTATGCCTCCGTAGAATTGGTTCTTTCTCCTTATAATTTCTCACGAGGGTTATGCGTTAGGCTGAGCTTACCGAAGGTGTCTTCGTGATCGGGGTAAGCTTAGGACTTTGAAAGGACGCGGCAGAGGAAAATAACTCTATTCTTAAATTGGTTTACTAAAAGGGACAAGCGGAAACGTCTCGGGTTCTTTGCGGTCAATGTGTAGGCTTTTTGTTTTACGCGAAGTATCGAGTCTAAAGGCAGCAAGATTTAGGCGAGTTAACGGGATTGCGAAATGCTACTAAGGGAGTGAATTAACTACCGCATTCCGAATAATTACTAATGGATAATGAGTAATGAGAGTCTATCTCTCTCTATATATGTGTGTCGTCTCCAAGGGGCGTTACTTTGACTCGTCCGTGGGAAGGACCCAGTGATCTAGTTTGTTCGTTATTTCCACCCCTTGGGCTGAGTTTCCGACAGCTCTGTGTACCTGTTGTGCCTACATATTCTCCATAGATTTATCTTTATTATAGGGAATCGCTTGTTACAGATCTCTGTGAAATTTCTCTGGTCAAAGCCTGTATTTTTTCACCTTGCCTTGTGGTCTCCTGTCTGTTGATAAATATTCCCAAAACGTGTCGGTTTTTTGTGCGCGATCCTAGTATTTGTTCAGGTGGTCACCTTTGATAGCGGTGTATGTTCATGTGTTTCCGCGCGACTCTAACAGCCGCTTGCCTAATATCTATTGGTACAATTTGACATATATTTTGTTTCTTTTTTCTAATTCTCTTGGGTTATTTATTTATTACACTTGGCATATTATTTCCTTAATTTACTCACATAGCAATTTTTAAGATTTGAAAAATCCACCGAGCGTCTATTTGTGGAGTTCCTTGCTTGGCCTATTAAATCCTGAAATTTGGGTGGCACACGTCTACCTATTTTCTTAAACGAGCCCTACAGGTCTCCCCTGAAAGTAATGGAGTTATTGAAAATAACGCATTATAAATACATAGGTAGATACATATTAAGTCCGTATGTCGTATGTCAGATCAGATTCCGACCTTTGCTCGGATTCTTTGGTCCGAGAGGAGCCAGAAAAGTATGAGCGGATTAAGTCTCTATGGGCGTAGGTAATTACAAAAATACCTAATAGCGCAATTTTAACCTTGTCCGAAATATTTAACTATCTTGGAGGTTCGGGGATATCAAAACTGAATAAACAAAAGAAACTTTACAACTATACAACCAATATACACAAATTAATAAAAGGGGTTTCATATAAGTACCCAATCGGATTAGATGTATACGGGAATGGTTAAAAGGACGCTTGGATGCGGCTACGAATACCGACAAACTAACAAACTGTCCGCAGAAAGGGAGACTTGAGTTTCGATTGAGTCGTTCGCGAAGCATAATTAGCGGTAGGCTTTGTGAGAGAGAGAGGGACTGCAAATCGGAATTACAATCACTACGGTTAACTTCGAGAATATGGGTCGAGGGAGTATCTTACCGAGAGGGAAACAGAGCCGAAATTCAGAACAGTAGACTCTGTCGCTAGACTATCAATTAATCTGAATAGAAATCTTGCCTTTGGGCTCTTGGTGTGCGGGGGACGATCGAGAGTTGCGCGTTGCGTTCAGGGTAGGCTGATACTAAATTACTAAGTCCGGCGTCTGAAGGGGAAGGGGCCCAGTTTATCAGACACGTCGCCGGAAGAAATGAACCTTGGCTCGGTTCACACAGTCTTGTGATGATTGTATAAGGCATAGGAGGATCTACTTGGCCTAATCTTCTTCGGCTGAATGTTATCCCAGATCACACCTAAAAGCTTTCGGATAAACGCGTTGGTTGCTCGGTAACAGGCGGTCCCTGCAGCACATCATGATGAAAATATGAAAAGGGAACACATGGCATCTTTTGATTATTACCGTTCTCGTTATGCGGTTTGTAATATATTTAAGGAGTTGGTCTACTGCAGAGCTGTAGAACAACGTATAACTACATCTTAAACCAAAGGGGATCCCGTTGTGGTCTGAGGGAGAATATTGCTCTCTTATTGTTGTTGATCGTCATATGTAGCAGGGAGAATTGAGATCACTGATCGTGTGTTGACCAGGAACTTTTTTCCGGCTGTGGGGAAGATAATGTGAAAGCACGGATGGAGGCGGGGGGGGGGGGGAGTCCTTCATTTCTGTTTCCCTCAAAAGTTTCCCCAGGTACCACTTCCCCTGCAACCAGGAACAGCTGTGTGTTTGGGTACCGTATTGCAATCGACACCATAAGATGCCATCCCAAAGAATGTTAGAGTTGCGCGATCCAGCAGGAGAGTTGTGGGCAAAGGATGCTTAGCGTACCCTGAAATAAGCTCTCGACTTCTCAAGAGTGACCAGACTTCGCGAGAGAGTTAGGAGTTCTTCGTTGATGGGGATCAATGTTGTAAAAAGTATTGTTTTTCCTCGGATTTGACTAGTTTTGCCATGGCTCTGTGTTGATCTGTTTTGTTCTAGCTCGTGGTTGACCAGTTTGTCCATGCCTCCTTGCTAATCTGTTTTTTTTTCTAGCTCGAGGGTAACCTTCTGCTCTTGCTTCGGTGCTGGTCTCTCATGTTCCACCTTAGTACCTTCTTCTCTCGTTTTGCTCCGGTGCTGCTCTGTCTTGTTCCACCACGATCCTGGCCTGTCTTGTCCTACTTCAGAACTAACCTCTCTTATCTCACATCGGTGCTTACCTATCTTGCCGTTTATCGGTGCTGATCTCTCTTATGTTGCCTCGGTGCTAAACATTCTTGTTCCACTTCGATGCTTCTTGTGCTCTTTCAGTGCTGATGTGTCTTATTCTACCTCAGTAATTGCGAGCTCGACAATATAGGTATTGTCCTGCCTCGGTGGCCTCGTAAAGGGGTGTCATGTATGGTGTGGGCGGCTGTGACGTGGCTGACATGTTGAAAATTATGTGCCCTTCCAGTCTCAGGACAGACAGGAGAATCTGTGATAATATATACATATTTCCCACACATTTTCAATCCGTCCGTGTTCACCACTTTATTTAAACATCTCTCCGAGATGAGGTGAATTTCTTCTGAATCCATGGGACCATGAAGAGAATCTTCATGACTGCAAACTCAACAAGCTTATGTAAACTCTGAATAATTGAACGGAAAGAGTGTATCATAGGCATTGCTTTCTATATTATTGTGAACAAATAAAACAGTAGCCCCAAATTACGAATTATAGCCCCCTTGGGAGTGATCTGGAAGAGTTGGTGGATTTCCGTTCACGCTCCTAGCTATAAGAACTTTTATGTATGGATATCCACCTCTTCTAAGAGCCAGAAGAGGCTTGTGTGGCAATAAGAACTCACGCAAAAGGCGAAATGAACGCAACTAATATGTGTTTAGAGATTGTCGTGGTATAGGGAGGATCGAGTGATGGCTGGTGTTCGTACGTATGGGTTGTTTATGTACGTCAAAACTCCTGGATTACGTTTATATCTCTAAGGGTGCTATATTTTTTATTATTGTCGATTATTATTATTATCTGATCATTACTATTTAATCTTTGAGGGTTCCTAGTGCCTTGCTTAGCTTTTCGAGGATTGAATAAAAAAAATTGTTCAAAAACTAAAACTTTAATTAAAATAAAAAACATGAACCAACGAAATTTGGCACCTTAAATGCACAGAAATGAATTCAATAAATTTAAGTGAGGCTTTCTAAAATGACAAACTTGAAATTATAGTGATGGTTGACCCACCGCTCACTTTAATATAAAAAATGGAAACGGACTTAACAGAAACGGATACCGGGGTTTAAATACCTTTATAACTTTCTACTAGAATTGGGTTTGAGTCTGACCTTGAAATCAATAGTTACGTCACCTCAGGAATGTTGTTGTCTGGATGACGCGTGCCACTTGTCCAAATGTGCTGCACGGGAAAAATAGCTTTAAAGCCACGGAGGCCTTTGGCGCGTGTGGTACATGGAGAGACACACGCTTTCGGTAGGAAATAATCTCACCACGGGACAGTGAAAGAATGTTTCTTTCTTCTCTTCAGATTACTCTGGGGAATAATTCGCATTGGCTAGCGATGAACCAATGCGAGAATCCTTTGACTCAGGGGAGTGCTGGAGGGAGTTCACTTGGGGGTCTTCCTCAAGGGCGAGGACTATCTCGGTGCTTTGGGCTACACTAGGATAGGATGTTTCTCTGACTAGAGTAAGTTGAACTTGATTCTTAAATCAAGTTAACTTAAAGTTCGGTGTGACCACCAGGAACGAGCTCGAGGATGAGCTTCTTCTTATTTTTGGTATTCCTCATGGGCGAGGACTATCTCGGTGCTTTGGGCTACAGCGGGATAAGGGGTTTCTCTGACGAGAGCAAGTTGAACTTGATTCTTAAATCATGTTAACTTAAAGTTCTCTGTGATCCCCAGAAACTAGCTTGAGGATGAGCTTCTTCTTAGTCCCTTCTGTTGGTAGACCGACCTCTTGCCGGGGACTTCGTCGCCTTGCTGACTAAAGTAATCTACCACGTTTTTCCAAAGATATTTGCTTTTATACGTCGCCACCCTACTGGGTTAGGGGCAGGAGGGGTTGTGATGCGTGGACATGCCGCGTGAAGTCTCTTCCTCAAATGGTTTTCCCCAGGGCGTCGTACAGCTGGCCCAGAGGGACCTTCTGGCTTTAGGGCGACGCTCCTCTAATTTCGCTTCTGAGGTGAAGTTGGATACCCGGTCTTAGGGGAAATCTTGCTGTTTTAACCGTTCAGCTTCTTTTCGAGACGAAGGGCGAGAGAGAGAGGTAGTTAAGAGTTTGGGCTACGGCGTCTACACTGCCAGGATGTTGTGGTTAACGACCAGCGACTCACTTGTGAGGAGGGAGGTATCGATTTCCTTACAGAGATTATATGCAAATATTAAAAATAGCCAAAGCTGCATTTTTGGTGGAGTTCTTCATGGAGTTAATCATGAGCAGAAAATGTAATTTGAATATATGGAATATGTATGCCATAGAGAGGAAACTAAATTATTGTTGGATTGACTGTTTTAGAATTAAAAGATCAGTTGCAGTTTTAAATTAGTAAGAATACATATAACGTTCTACCTAAATAAATAAACAAGTATAACAAATTCTAATAAGTTTAAACGACTTATTAGAAGTATTTTAAGAAATAAAATGAAAGGATAAATTCACTGGTAAACAAAGTTTTTTGTCTTAATATCAAACACTTGGTATTATCTAATTTTTTGCGCTGATTTCAGATCTGAAGTTAGTTTTGTCCTCAGTGTTCTACCTTTTTTGCAATTCAGGTATTTGAAAATCTCAAAATTTTGTCATCATCACATTGACGTCGTAGTCTATCAGGACAAATATGTGATGAAATATGTTATAAAACTCTTTAATATAGCTGGGTAATAAAAAAGAAAATGCAAGATAGTATAAATATATTCAAGATCACGATAAACAATGTTATTCTCCCTTATTAAAAATCTTTCCAAAACTTGCTCTCGATTTCGGAAGTATGAAACTTTAGTTGTATGGCTCAAGTGATTCTTTTCTTGCAACCTGGAAGATAACACTTCAGCTGCATTTTTGGAGAGACCCAAATCACGCACAAGGTCATTCAGCTCTTGCTGGCTAAACTGTTGAGATGTTAATGACTCTGGGGTCTCATAAGAAGGATCGCCAGATTCTGAAAGCAGTTCTTGACTTTCTTCAGTAGTCTCTTGCTCTTGGTTACTACCCACATCTTCACATATAAGAAATCCTTTCAAAACTGGGATTGGGAGCTCATCAGAGTGCAGAGTAGGTCGGATTGCTTAGCGGATACTAGGATATGAGATTTTGCGTCTGGTTTTTTTTTGCAAATGCCCTTTGTATTGACCAGACAAAAATAGCAGCCAGTTGTGTGGTCCGTCGGTTCTCACCAGGTCATGGGAATTCCTAAAGGTAAACCCTTAAGTTTCTCTTTGGTCCAGTCACGCAGCATTTCTTCGCAGTTATGGCACACAGTATGTGGGCCAATTTCTTGTCTTGGTCGCCAAGAGTAAGTCCAAAGTACGCTTCATAAGCACGCCTCAAATGATGTTATATTATGCCTTTGACGAATAAGCGTGAAGCATCCACAAATATGACAGAAAGCGTCCGGCTTGTTCACACATTGACGTCTCCTTGTACTCATGATCAGATCTGAAAGAAAAAGAAAACAATTTTAATATTTCTGTTGATAACATAAACGTGTAAGTAATTAATTTGGCCACAAACAGCTAGAATGAAATACTTAAAATTGCATGAAACTATAGCATGTAAAACTAAACCATTTTCATATTTGAATTAAGCAGGTCAAAAACAGTAAGAATGAGTAAAAAGATCTTATGCAACTGAGATTTCTTAAATATTTGTTGACCAGTGAATAGATGAAAGAATAATTTTGAATAAGATTGTTCAAGAGATACTGGACAAAGGACTCCTGAATAGTTTTGAAAGCTCTATGCTCTAATGATGAGGTCAAAGTTTTGATGAAACCATCAGAAACATTCTATACCGCATCTTGTATGGCTTACCAAAGGTCAAACTTCGCTATTCAGGATTCTCTACAATGTTTCTATTGGATTTAAGTGGCATCTGTTAGGAGCTCAGTGCATGATTGAATCTCCTACAAATCCTTTCGAATCTAACCAATTCCTGCAGAACTTGGAACCATGACTGGGATAATTATTCTGCATGAAGACAAAGTGACTTTCTTATCCTCAGTGGCTCTCTCCTGAACCAAAGTAAGAAGGTTTTTTTCAGGAATTCGCAGTACACCTTTGAATCCATTTTGACGCCATCTACTTCAATAGGCCCCAATAGCTTGGTGTCTCCAAAGTGCAACCCAAATTATCAATCATTGTTGTCAATTGGTAAATCTTTCACCTTCGAAATAATTATGACGCCATTATCCATTTTGAAAGGTTCTTTTAGCTTGTCTACAACATTTGCGACCTAAATCAACAATAATTTTCATTGTTGTCTTTTGCTGAATGCTTCACATAAAACTTTGCTAAAGAAAGTTTTCATGTATGTCTGGGATCACAACAAACCTTTTTCTGCTGTTTTTATTTTGTTAGAAACGGTTTTCGGTCTTATTCTTAATGGTAGAAATTTCCTCAGAACCTTATACTTTTATTTCTCTCAAGACGGAAGGAGCCCCAGTAGCTCGAAAAAATGGCTTTGCTCCTAGCATAAGGAGTTGTAACCATTTCTTGTCTGATTTGAAAAAGATCTCTAGGGGTAAAAGCTCAAAATTCTGGTTGAACCTTTCTCTTTCTTAACTGAATGTCATTCTCAGTCATTTTCTTTGCATCACCATGACCACACTTCAAATCTTTTGAAATTTGCAGAGAAGACTTTCACCTACCAAATGCGTTCCCAATATAATTCTTCTGTTCTTGGGAAAATTCCGTTACTTGGATACATCAGAAAATGCTTCTCTCAAAAGATGTCTGGGGGTTCGGTGTGATCGAATTTCAGCAAGTTGACTATGTATAAACTATGTAATACATGAGATGAAGTATTGTATTTACTAAATTGGACTTATTACATTCATAAACATATGTATATGCAAAAAAAAGAGTTTCCTAAACTTGGGGGAGGGGGGAGATGATGAGATCCTAATGAGGTATTTCATATAATCGACCAGACACTTTATTTACAAACCATTTGACGCAGGGTACAAAACGGTATTTCGCCGAGGGATCGTGAAAACTCCCACCACAAGATAGGATAGATAGATAAGGAGTGGGTGAGTGGTTATTGTCTCGAGAATGAACTCTTGAATAGAGGTTTGTAGGGTAGATAAAGGAGGAATGCGCTTTGGTAAAATGAAATACAGCGAAGGGTGACAATGCCATAGGTGCCAAAAAGCGTAGACGCTAGAATCCGGCAAACGTGTAAGAAGGGATAAACCACGTAAAGGCAAGTCGGCGAATGTCTATCTGCCTTTTAGTTTGTTTGCTTATTTTTCATCTTATGTTGGTTTGTTTGTCTTTCTGTTTGTAATTTTTTATCTCTATATTACTTTTTTGTTTGCCTGGTAGCCTGACTCTCTGTCCCTCTTTCTCTCGGTTATAAAGACTTTGTTCCTTCTTTGACGCTTGGGGGGGGGGGCGGCACCTTGTCTAATTTCTTACAAGTCCGTTTTATCTCTGGTCGGCCAAAATTGACTGCTTTCGGTATGTGGACCCATTCCCTCCCTTTCACGGTACCTCAGAGACCCCCCCCCCCCTCTCTCAAGCCAAGATCAGCTTCTCGACAATGTAATTTTCTCTAACTGCCCTCATAATCTTTCCCATCTTTCTTTATATTCTTTTTCAGTCTTTATTCTTAAATAAGTCGTTTCTCCTGGCCATTTATTGATTTCTCCTCTTAATCTCTTTTATCAAATTTCATGATGCCTTTCTTCGGGAATGGAGTCGAATCCGGCTCCTTTGTCGAGTGAAACAGTCACCCTCCCATGGATACTTGAGTGCCTATGCATTAGTTAATGAGCGTCGGCCTTTCTCATCCTAGATAAAAATGACGGAGCAGATATACCGAATGCACTGAAAAGGTGAACTCAGGTGCGTGTGAGAGGGAAGGGGGAGGGGGGAAAGAAGAGGACATTAATCACTACAATAGACCCCTTTCCATCGATGCTGAATGCGATGGGGGTTGCCAAAGCTCATCCGAAGAAAAAAAAGGCAAATGTATCAAGGAAAGTTTGCCTAAAAACGACGAACTCGGAAACAAAGAATAACAATGAAGACAATAATTCTGTGCATTGCTTTCACCGTGGTAAAGAAACATTTGACGTGGTTATAAATCCATTAATTCCTATCCCTTATCCAATTATTCGTATTTCGTTCATGCAGGCATATTCTCGAGGGGTGAAGTTGTTAAAAAGATATGACACTTTTGTGGCTCGGCTTCCGTGAGAGGAAGCGTGAGAAAGGAGGAGTCTCGATTTTGGGGAGGTGGAGGGTGTGGGTTTGGGGGATTTGGGATGGGATGATGGGAGCCAGCTGGTCGGAGATCTGCAATGGGGAACGCTCGACCCACAGCGTTTCGATGCTTCACTGCGCCGGACATACGCCAGAGCCTCATTACATCGTCTCCGTTCATCTGGCGAACGCCAACAAGGATACAACCGCCAACAAAAAGAAATAAAAAAAAATAGATTAAAAAAATATTTAACAATAAACTATATAAAAACATAATAAAAAGAAAAGAAAAATAGCAATTTGAGGCACGATCAAGTACCGCTGAGAAGGTCGCATTCTTCAGGAGCCCAATTTAAAAATTCAAATGGTAGGGACGCCCCCTCTCAAAACTCTGTCACAAAATAGTCTGGTCTGCAGCAGCCAGCCCTCAATACCATGAAGAAGTGGTAGTGACCCTACCTGTAACGGTACCGGGGGAAGTACCTTGTACGAAACACTCTCAGACTAGGACTTTCAAACAAAATGTGGCGTACAGTTGGAGAATAAAGCAGTCTTCGTAGAAAGGTTCAAGGAAGCTCTTTATCCGATAGCTCTGAACCTCGAGAGTGTGTCCAATTTAAGAACATTAGGTAATAGGTAACGGAAAAAGCTGGACGCAATGATACGCATTTTTAAGCTCCGGGATACCATCCCACGTCTTCTTTACCATATATCCCAAAGCGCTGATGATCCGTGTCATGTAGTCAGAGTGGAGAAGTGCAAAACGCCTCTCCGATTGCTCAGTTTGTTTAGATAGCCTGCATCCCCTAGTTATCACTTTAATTCACACAATAGAATATCCAAATTATACCAATTCGTATGATCCATGGTATCATAGATACCGCAAATTGGTGTGTGCGGAATTTCCATTGCCTCAAAGGCATCTACCGCGTTCTGTGAGTCACTTTAAATTGCAAGGATCTTTGGCCTCGACATGGCAAGCAATATCTCGTACCGGGTGGTACATTACAACTGGATTGACCGTTAAGAAAGATGCAGCGACTGAAACAGCCCCACCGGCTTCAAACAAGGCGATGTGACAAGATACATAATCCAAGAAATTTGAATGTAGTACTGCCTATGGATGTTGTAGAAGCCTTGGGAGTAGATGTGCGTCGGCACATGTTAAAAGTGATGGTATCTTCCAGGGGGGCACTTTGGGCAGAACCATTGCCATCATCTGTCCGAAAGTTACACTGAATTCTCAAAGGAATATCTTGGCTCTAAAATTAAAAGGTTATAGGGCATTATTTGCGTGTCTCGGCGATATAGACATCGTCGAGATGGAAGCGAACGAAATTCAGCCGTTCTCAAATGGAGTAGACACTAAACCCGCACGAACAAGCGCATCATCTATTATGCTCGACGTAAAGGCAAGCGGCACCTACCATGGGTTGACAAGAAGAAGGTTGGGGACATGGATAAGGCAGAAGTGTGAAACTTTCTACGATAGTCAAGTTTTTAAGAGAAGATAAGGGGCGGTAATAAGTAATAGTGTTGCCCTACCAGCACTCAAAGAGCTGAACGCCATAGAGGAGAGACTCTGTGCGGTACGGTTACAAGAGATCCTAAGGTTGCGAATATGCACCACCCAGGTGACAACTCAGTCAAATTCAAAGCCAGAAAATCAATGCGAATCCACCAAGTCTAGGCTAGTCCCATTTTTGAAAATAAGAGGTCTGGTGCTTGAAGCTAAATTGCAACACCTTGGTCTTGGACAAATAAACTGAAACCCGTGTATTTCGGTATAAAGAGAGACGTGCCTTAAGAGCCCTTGTAGCCGGCGGTCCGGGATAGACATCTGAGCAGCGCAAAAGTTGCCTACGAAAAGCGTGGTGAGGGCATCTCTTGGCACCACCGTGTTGATACCCTTGCGGAACACCCTCATTTTACACTACGAGGTCGCAGAGGGTTCTACACGTAAGCTGAAGCCCCACTCTCGTAAGGACTTAGACAAAAGGGGGTTCTCCATAATACCCTATTGTCACATGCTATCATAGGTAGTAGGACAAAGCGTCGACGGACAAAGCGTCGAAAGACAAAGAGTCAAATGGACAAAGGGTCGAATGGACAAAAGGTCGAACGGACAAAGAGTCGAACGGACAAAGAGTCGAACGGACAAAGAGTCGAACGGAGAAAGGGTCGAACGGACAAAGAGTCGAACGGACAAAAGGTCGAGAAGACAAAGAGTCGAACGGACAAAGGCTCAAAATGCTAAAAATGTGTATTAAATACAATTAAAATATATTATTTATCCTTTGGACATTTGCCCTATCCGAGAATGAGATTTTTTTCAATGTGACATTTTTTTAATATAAATAAAAAATACTTGAAAGCAGTGCTGGGAATACATATTTTATTGTCTTGGTAATTTGTGAATAGCCACCAATAAACAATTTTTGAAAATATTTACTTGTCTACAACGTTCGTTAAAAAGTTTGATCCACAATTTATTATACCAACCATTTTTGGCATGATACTGAGAGCTGCTCGTTTTCTGGGAATCTTAAATTATTCCCTCGCTATTCTTTTATTTATTTTTGTATTCTTTTTCGATTCAAACAAAAATATCGTATTTATAGAATTATCGATTCGAATTCAATGGAACTTTCCAGCCCTGCTAAAAGAATCCAGATCATGTACATACAGTTATCTATTGAATGGTACCTCCCTTGCAGTCTTCTATCAAGTCATAAAAGTAATTGATTAAGAAATTGATTAGTAAGTGTAATTGACTTTCGGATAAACCAATGCGAGATGCAAATAGAAGCTAATAAACAATATACCTTATTTTCCTCGAAATGACCAGATGCTATGGACAACTGACCGACATCATTAAATATCACCTTATTTTAATTAAATTTTACTGAGATCGGACTGTTGCCTATCAGGTCTGAGAGAGCAATAAAATAATTTAAAAAGAGGACATTTGAAAGTATAAAAAGAAGGCTTCTTCACAGATTCATCACATTTACCTCAAGAGACACTCAGACTAAAGTTCGCTTAGTTCTACAATTATATAATTTTGTCACAATACCCTTTACTATGGAAATCATCAAGACGCAAATGGGCAAAAAGAAACTCTTGCATGAAACCTCCGCAGACGTCATCGATAAAGAAAAAAAATGAACGAATTTATTGGAAGTGCGAAAAACGACAATTTTGCAATGGAAGAGATAATTAGCAGAACTAAGGAACATTGCCATCAACTTGACAGTTTCCATAATGATGCTATAAAAATTATTGCATAAATTAAGTACAAAGCTAAACAGTCAGAAGAAATTTCCTCGGCTATAATCAGTCAGTGCACAAAGGATGTTCCAGTATGCGGAAAACTTCCCCAAAAGGAATCTCTATCGCGGACATTAAGAAGAATCCGAAATTCTGAATCCCAAGATGAAGACTTGAATGTTACTACGCGAAGATACTCTTTTTATTACTTGCCCAAAATGACGTTAAGATATATTCGACAACTCAAAATCTAAACGCTTTACAGTTGAATAAAAGATGGTTTTGCGACGGAACATTCAATTCGGCTCCTGTTGGAAAGCAACTTTATACTATTCATGCTCTTGTTGATCACAATATATTTTGCCCTTATTATTTTGTATTACTAAAAAAAAAGATGAAGAGACTTATGCGACTATTTTCAATTTTTTACGTAACTACCAATTAAATCCTATTTCAGTCACCACTGATTTTGAACGCTCAACCATCAACCAATGTTTATGGAGAAGAATCCAATCTTTCGGATTGCAAACATGGTACAATGAAGGCCAGAATTCTATAATTATAAAACAACCTCAGACACTTGCATTTGTGCCACAAGATGATGTTTGCGACCTCTTCGATAAATTAATGGAGTCTCTAGATGATGAAACGGATAATACATTGGAGGAACTTTGCAATATTCTGAATCTACATGGATTTGGATTATTCAGAGGCAGAAGAAGGAAACCGGTCTTCGAGATCAGTTTGTGGTCCGTACATGAAAGGGTTGCAAATAACTTGCCAAGAACTAATAACTCCGTTGAAGGCTGGCATAACGCCTTTAATAAAAGAGTGGTAATTATGAATCCTACGGAAGTGAAGCTGTTGAGAAAAATTCGCATGGAACAAGCCAGTGTTGAAGTGTTTTTAGAGCAAATGCGACAATGCCAAGATGTTACAAGAAAATCTAAAAAATATGAAACTGTAAATCAAAGACTCAAAACTATTTTTAATGGATACGACATCGATGATGGATTGGGATTTCTCACTGCAATTGCTCACAATCTTTAATTATTCCTTTGTAGCATTTTTTCTTAATTAAAAATTGCAATTCTTTATCGCTTTTAAATTTCATTTGTTTTGTATTTTTTCGTAATTAAAACGTTTGTTCCTTCACCGCATTTTCAATTTTCCTTTATTTATTAGTATAGAGAAGGGTTGCCAGATTATACTCGTAATTGATCAAAAAGATCACAACATTTGGAAAAAGTACATTCAATACAAATTTCATTCATGTAAAAAAGGGACTAGGATTATATAACTATAAATTACTATAGCATCCTTTATATGGCTACAAGTTTTAAACTAGAAAACAAAGCAAGCAAATAAAAAATAACTATCCATACATTTTTAAATTATTTTGAAATAATTTGCAGTTTCCCATTCGACGCTTTGTTCGTCGATGCAATTATCCGTCGACGCTTTGTCCATCGACGCTTTGTCCGTTGACACTTTATCCGCGCACGCTATCATAGGTCTTATCCAAATTAAAAAAATACAATGAAAAAATGTTGCCGGCGAAAGAAAGCCCCACAGATAGCACTCTCCACCCGACATGGAGTAGAATTTATGGAAGTCGTACTGTGTCCTCCGCTGTCCAAACATTTACCATTTTCTTCATCAACCTGTACACAGAAGTATGGGAAATTGGGTGGAAATCATCCGGGATAGGGGGATCTCTTCCCGACTTGCGAAAAGCAAGCACAGTAATCATTTGCCATGAATCTGAAAAACATGTCACAGACCAAATTCTGCTGAAAGAGCTAACAAAAGAGCTAATTCTTGCTCACGTAAGAGTCGAAACATGACTTAGGATATGTCATCAAAACTAGGGGTAGTATCTGTGCAAGAAGCGAGGGATATGTATGCCCTCCGCGAAGAGCGGTGAGCGAATCTGGACTTCCTTGACGAAATTCGCATAGAGTGAAATCTCATGGACGTCGTTTATAGCGCGTATAAAATATCAATTCTTTTGGAAGGCCGCCTCACACTCGACCGACCATCAGCAGCCTCATAAACCAACCTAAAATCCTCAAATTAGAAAGAGAAGTCAGTCATTTCCTCGAATGAGGACCACTTATCTGATTTCTCGAGCGGCAGCGGTATAGCAAAAGATATTTGAATGAGAAAGTGAGTTTTAGCAAGGAAGTCGTCGACCACTTCCCATCAAAAGAAGGCTTGTGCACCAGAAGATGACAGAAGCAGGTCAAATCAAGAAAAAGCACCAATTTTAGGAGATAAACATGAATTCTTTCACATTAATAATACCGATCTCCAGCTCTTCAACCAATTTTGCTAGGATCCAGCCCCTGGGATTGATTGTAGAACCCATCAAAGAGTGTCTACCGTTCAGATCCTCTAGAATGAGAAAGGTTCTTGAAAACTAAATTACAACGGAACTCTACCGCAGCGAAGTCCGGTCACGGTGTGGTTTGCGGAGAAAGACGAGAATACCTCATCCAGGGGAAAATGGACTGCTACGGCCTGGAAGGAGATTTGGAGAGCCATGGTAAGAATGTAGACATCATGGCATTAAGTATAATTTCTCATCCCCTTGCCCGACCCTTATACCCCTAAGTGGGTGGACTGGCGAGAAACTCAAAATATTATCTTAAAGATAGACAGCTATGAGAGAATGGAAAGATACAAGGGTCTACAGCTACTACCAATCAGCATAAAGCCAACAGCAATCCTACTGAAGGACTCCCCTCTCCAGATCTATCTTAAGGTAGCTATTGGGGCTCTCTTTGAGGAAAGTGCCTTCACAGCGATGGATTTAAGCTGTTAAGAGGCAAATCCCTAAGGGCTATTAGCCGAAAAATGCGGCGAGAGCGCTGTCGCCTTCAACAACTTACGAGAGGAGTAGTGGCTCGACACCAGAACCTTCTCTATATCCTGTATAAAGCCCTTAAGATGGCGAGGTGCATTTAGGCTTACTCCATCTTCATTGTATCTGTTTGTGAGGGCGGGGGTCGAGAGAAACGATGCTTATTAATAGCTACCCTCCTTTTGAGGGGTAGCTTTTGAAACGGCCACACATGGAAGATAAGGGGCCACAGTATTAGCAAGGACAGGACTTGCATCCTTCTTGCTGCCAGCTGGAACAAGGTGCCGCTTGGGAAAAGTAGAACCATGCTTACAGAAGGGGCCTCAATGGACGCGGGAGCTACCACGATTATAGGTCTTGAATGACCAGGAGCGAAGGTGCTTGGTGGCGCCGATTGTGACAAGACTATCGTTTTAGTCTCTCAAATCAAATTTCGTCCACAACCTGAACCATTAGGTCTTCCTACATTTTGAACAAACATGAATCGCATGTATAAAGAAGGCAGAGCACGATTCACGAAGATCAGACCCTTGGCCCTGCACAAAAAAAAGCTTTATCATGCATCGCCTTAGAGCATTCTATACATATTTAGAGTTGACATATTTTCACACAGTGACACGTTTATGGGAGGCTAAAAGGATTTCAATGCTAAATTCTCCGTGTTTGAGGCACGACTACATTCACTCAAGGGTGATATCAGCCAGGACGCACCCGCTCTTATGGCCTATCTAGGTCGTAAGTGTCAAAGAGCATTGAGGTGAGTCTAAAGACATCTTCCTTCCTCGACATTCGCTCAACCACGAGGGCTCCTGGCTCCTGAAAAACTCTTTAGTAATGCCTTCAAGCAAGTAGTCTATCAGTTCCCTGGCATAGATTATCATTTTACGAAGTTCAAGGTAAAGTGTGGAGTCACCAACACAGGTGTGCCATTGAGTGTCTGAAGATCACTCCATTTGACATTCTGGGCAGGTTTGGCCGAATTAAATGGAAAAAAGAGAGACCTTTGGTTCAAACCCAGGTAAGCTCTGACGCTGACAGAGCATCGGGCAACCCCGTTCCGTCAGTCGCTCGAATGACCAAGAACCGTTTGAAGCAGGTTAGCTTGAAGACAGCTGGCAGCATCTGAAAGGGGGGCTTCGAGATTTTCAAGGTTCCATTTACTTTCCCCGTCTTTTTATGGGAGGTATGAGTTAACTACCTTAGCCTGATCTTTTGCAAAAATGACGAGACTTGTCTGTAGTCGGAGCTCCGATGGAAGAGGGAGAGTCATAGTTTTTCCCCTTTTTTTGTTTACTTTTTGGCAACACACTGCCTTCGGCAGAGGGGGATTGGGTTTCTTCTGGGATCTGTCGAGGTGGAAGCTCCTACTAAGAGACGACATGGGCTAGAACACACTAATAAAATCGAATGTCCTGCGCGTCTGCGCCCCAGCACCAAATGGAAACACACAATGAACCGTTGCTTTGGTTACCAGGACAGCACCTTTTTTGCGTTGAACCATGTTGACAGACCCCCAATGGGTATGCCCTTCAGTGTACTCCTCCGGCGATCTACCAGAGCTCCCAACTCTACGAAAGACACGAGGCTCTTCCTACCTCTTCTGCTCTCGTAGAAGGGCTTTAGAGAAAGCTATGAGGGGGGGAGACGCTTGGTGGGTCTCCCAAAAAGGTGTTGAAAGGGAAACTCTTTGACCGTCAAGATTTTTTGTTTTTCTTTTTAACATCGTCGGTAATGGTGACCTTTTTACGCTTTGAAATACAAACGTAAACGCCTTCCCCGGGTGCCCGATCCGCAGCGGGCGGATGGGGTGCCGGTTAAAGCTGCTGGGCCTGACACTTCCTGCCCATTGGCCAAACCCTCCCGGACTTTAGCATAGAAGAGAAGACAGAAGAGGCTAGTAGAAGGGGAAAAAGGTCGAAAGAATACAACCATGTTAAAAACCACGACTACCAACTCGAACCGAGAGGGAAAGGGGTGAACTCCATATCCCGGCCCTGATTAGGGATGAATGGACGAACACTGATCGGTGACTAGCCAATACAATCGACCCCCAGTCATTATAGTGGAATGAACGACACGCATCTCCCCGGCACCATTACCGCCTTAGTATCAATTTAAATTAAAATTGCCTTGGCCTTACTCCTTCTAGGTATCAGTAGCTAATTTTGCAGGTTACTCGCCGGCCAGCTTTCGTCCACTCATCCATGGTCGAACTCACCTTCCCTCTCGGATCGGGTAGGGGTGGTAGTAAGACGCCTGCACTCTTCACGCCCTCCTCCCTTCTTTTTTATCAACTCAAGTGTAACATGGGCAACTTTGCTGCGGCTCACATCTGGAGGATTATGTGCCCTGTCGGCCCCAATGCCCGCAAATGTGTGCCTTCCAGGCCCCAATGCGTGTAAGAGGATCTGCGGTTATATGTATATCTTCCCTACATTTTCACTTCCCCCATCTTTACCACTTCCTTTACAAATTTCTTCTTACAAACTTCCTACAGAAGATGCCCTCGTTGCTATTTCGTTTTAAATTCGAGAAAAAAAATGATCAAGCTACAAGGTGCAGCGGTTTCCACGCCCCCTTCCCTTTGCGGCTGCGTGCTTGTGGGTGGTGTGAAAGAAATGTTGTGGGGGGGGGGTCAGGTATATGCCACTCTGGCATCTCTGACCACCTGTAGGGGGTCTTTCATTGTCGAGGTTGAGAAGACTCAGGAGCGTTTCGCGGCCTCTTTATCCCCAACTCTCAGAGTAGTCTCCTCTTTAAGCCACTCGGGTTTTGTATCTTCACATTTCACTTCTTCGATCCTCATCATTTATCAGGAGCCCGTTTCGAAAAAAATTCGGACGGCGATGCCCTCGTTGGCTTTCGCTTTTTTTAAATTTCACCTCAAAACATTGCTCGTATTTGGCCCACCATTAATCGCTTGACCAACCTTTATGTCAACAAAGTTAACTACTTTTTGTTTACTTCAGTACAAACACTCACGTCTCGGCCAAATTTCTAAAATCCATGAATCTTTTGATGGCCCCGTATATACTCGGGTAAAGTATATTGAGTCTGGCATTCGATTCCCGAGTATTTGGAGGAAAATTCGTTAGTGGTTAAGGGATTTCTCCCATTAAAATAATATCTAAATGCGTTATGAGGCGACCTTCAAAAATGACATCTTCAGATTCATCTTATTTACCTTTCATCTTCACATGTCCCACCACGCCCCGCCCCACTTCTGATTTAGGGTTGTTCTTTTTGTACATAAATTTTATATTTTCTCTTCATTCCTTTCGTTTCTTTTCTCAATTATCAGCCACACCGTACCTCGCATCACCTCACACCAGCTCGCTTCTTCGCCTCATTTAATTACTGCGTCACTTTCTCCATTCTTTGATTTCTCCCCTGCAGGAAGAAGAAAAGCCTCTCGTGTCTTTTCATACTCTTGCTCACGTGTCTTCTCTTTGTACTCTCGCTCATCACGCATCTCTTTCATGCATTGCTCACGCACTTGTTCCTCGTTTGTTACTTATTTGTTCCTTTCATGCACGTATTTTTTCCCCTCTTTTCGTGCAGGTTTTCTACATTATGTTTGCCCTGCTTCGCCTCGAGTGGTTACGCCTTGTGTGTGGTGGCAATTCCTTTCTTCTTAGCACCCCAGTGGTTGTGTAAACTGACCCCCTCGATTTGAACCCCTTAGGAGAACCTGCCGTTAGTGAGGAACGTGATAAAGGGCAAGAGAGTTGCGTGCCTCACAGGCCCATAACTCCGGGTATTTTCCTATTTGAGCTACCAGTCTTTATACCTTCCATACATTTCACTTCGCTTAATATTACCCTTATTCTATGAACCTTTACAAAAAAAATCATGCTAGAGATGTTGATGTTAGTTTTCTTTTTCTTTTGAACTAACCAAATTAGTATCTAATCGAAATGTCTTGGTTCTAGTTCGGGGTATGCATATCCTCTCGCGAATTTATCGATCACTCTTTCGCCATCTCTTTGGGACTAACCCCAAACTCTGTTGTTGAGACGGTTGGTTATCGATTCGGGTGGATGGATGTCTGTAGGTTTCTATGTATTCATAAGCATTTGTGTGTGCGTCACTCGTGCACGATAAGATGAACGAAATTCTCGTATACATGCTGTTTTTTTGTTTTTTTTATTGATATATTCACTTAGAATGAATTTTGTCTTTTTTTTCCAAACTAAATATTCTTTTTCAGCTAAATATAGGACTGTTCACTGATCGGGAGAGCGGGTTAGGTTAGTTTAGGTTATGAAGACGACTAATTAGTGGCTTTGGGGGAATATTTATATGTGGCAAACCTTTAGCATCCTTTAAAGAAAAGTCTTCATTTTTTTTAGTCGCCTGCACGCGACTCTATAAGTTAGTATGTTAGTCTGTAGGTCTATCGTTTGGGTGGTAACCATTTTACTTTTCAATGAGGTTTTGAAAGCTTTGAAGGTCATAAGGTCATATGGTCATAAGTCAGAATCATTAAGAGCACGCGACTTAGGTCTGTTGACCTTGTTTTAAGATCGATCGAGAAGGCGAGGTAAAACTGCCTCCATATAAAAACTGTTTATTGAAAATTGGTCTTCATGGCTTATTTATTTTGTATTAATGTCAGCACAACTCTCTATAGTTTGATACTGAAAAGACAATACTACACAGTATCCGTCTTTGTATGACGCTCTTCAAGTCCAATAGCGTTCGCAGAGCGCTTATCTACTGTTTAAAAAAAAAATAATCGAAAACCAACGTTGGCATCTCTAGCGGAAAGTTGGCAAGGAGAGATGGGCAAATAAAATGGTAAAGATATAGGAATTGAAAACGTGGAGAAGATATATAGCCGCAGGCCCACTTTCAGGCATTGATTATAAGGGGGAGGGAAGGCACTTGTGGGATTTGGGACTAAGAAGGCACGAAATCCTTCAAATGTCAGCTGCAGCATGGTTTTCATGGTGCACTTGGCAGCCATTTGATGGGCGGATAGTAATAGCAAAGAAAAATGGGGACAGAAGGAGGGAAATAGGGAAGGGAATAAAGCAGGGGTGATAAATACCGCCATCATCTACCAATACGGTGAAATGACCCACTCCGCTCTCTCTTCTCGGTCCAGGCCTGAGTATACGAAACCTGGTCGGCGGCTAGCCTACAAAATTAGCTAGGTGAGAAAGGATGTGCAAAAGAAGTAACGAAAAAATCAAGTATGAATGCACTGAAGGGTAGGGAGGAGCGCATTACAGTAGGCAGATCATTTCACACTCTAGGAACAAATGTACTGCGTTTATGATTTTTTTTTAGTGTAGCATTGCAATTTAACATTGCAACGCTATTCAATAAGTTTCAGATCGAGCGGTTGTGTTCAGTAACATTACAATTCCATATTGCAACGGTACCCAAAAGTCTTCATATCAGAAGTTTGGCTGATCTGGAGCAGTGAAATTTGAGAATGAAAAGCTGCCCCTAAACATTCAGATAAGAATGTTTGATGTTCTATGGTAGAGCAATTCAACATTGGAACGATACCCAACAACCTTAAGACCAGAGGGCTAGGTTTTTAATAGCATCCAATTCAACATTGTATCGATACTCAACAGCATGCATATGAGGGTGTTGAATGCTCATAACATTCTAATTCAACATTGCAACGCTACCAAACAGGCTTCAGATCAAAAGGTTAGATATTCTGTAGCATTTTAAATCAACATTGCAACGCTCCTTAACAAACTTCAGATCAGAGAGTTAGATGTTCTGTACAATTGCAATTCACCATTACAAAGCTACCGAACAACCTTCAGGTAAGAGGGTTAGGCGTTCAGTAGCATTACAATTAAACAATGCAATGTTACCCGAGAACTTTAAGGTATGATAGCTAGGTGTTATATACTATTGCAACTCAACAATGCAACAAAACGCATCAGCTTTTAAATAAGAAGATTAAGTATTCTATAGTATTGCAATTCAGCATTGCAACGATACTGAACAGCCTTTAGTTCTGAGGGTTGGGTGTTCTGTATCTTTGAAAATCAACATTGCAACGCTACACTGCGATGAGAAGGTTGGGTGTTCTGTAGAGTTGAATCGCTAGCCAACAGCCATCAGATCACAAGATTAGGTGTTCTGGAGCATTGCATTTCAACATCGCAACTCTACCCAATATTCAGAAGGTGGTGTGTTCTGTAGTGCTGCAATCGGTAATCCAAAGTCGTAAATTCGCTCTTACCTTATTCACTTCTCTCTCGTCTGTCGTTACCCTCTCAGTGGAGAGTATTGAAAGGTGACAGGTACTTTCGCTCACTTGACATAATAGAAATAGTAGCCCCCAAGTGACCTACTTGGATCTCTATAATAACAGAAATAATATAAAAACGCATTTTAGCAAATTCGCAGAAGTTTTATTAAGAATTTTTGCTTTACCCAGTGCAATTCAACCAAGAATTATTTGGCCACATATACCATGGTTAATTGTGTACTTCGGAGAGGGTGAGAGTGTGTGTGTATGTTAAATTGACAGTCTGAATGATATAATCTCTCTCTCTCTCTCTCTCTCTCTCTCTCTCTCTCTCTCTCTTTTTCTCTCTCTCTCTCTCTTAAAATACTTCGAGGGTTCGACAATGTTGACTACCGGGATATTTTCGCACTGAGTGAGAACAGAACGCGCAATCACGGCTTCAAACTTGAACTGAAGCGTTACAACCGCAATCTGTGTTGAAATGTTTTCACTTACAGTATCTGCGGTAAGAGGAACGCACTTCCAGTGGAAGTTGTCAACAGTGAATCTGTTGACCAGTTCAAGTCAAGACTAGACAAAGTCTTGAAAAGTGGCCGTTTAGGGACGCATAACATTTGAGCAGTAATGTGCCCGCTCGATTGCTAGTCGAAAGGTACCCTCTTTGAATGGACCGTAAGGTCTCCTATGGTACTCTCTTTCCTTGTACCTCCTTGTACCTCTCTCTCTCTCTCTCTCTTACGGAATTTTTCGAATTGGGAAATAACTTTTTCTGAAGAAAAAATATCCTTTTTTTTCTGTTTCTTGCGGTATGCTGGATTTATTTCATCATTCTTTCGCGCTATTGAAATATATATATATATATATATATATATATATATATATATATATATATATATATATATATATATATATATATATTGATCGATACCCTGTTTTAAAAGTATCGTTCAGGCGTTCCAAGCTGCGTTATGGATGAAATGTAGATTTACGAGCGCGAAACCGGCTTAATGCTTCGCCCGAAGCCACTAGCGCCACCTAAAGTGGGCACGGAAAAACGCCTCGTCAAACCATTCCTTCCACCAGAAGGCACCAATTGCTTTCTCCAGCCCTAAATGAATTCCAACTTGTGTCCAGCATAGAATTAAATTAAAATGTTCTTTGAGTGCGTTGTGTAACAATTTATATGCATATATATATATATGCTTTGTGTAAGCGTCCACCATTTATTTTTTAAGCAGCAGCAAATATGGCTGGCTTTGGGGGTATATTTGATTAAAATCTTTGAGTTGGTTGGAAGGAACATTGGAAATAGAGTTTTATGACGTTGCGTATGAAAGGTGTTATTAGCGCGACAACCACGTTGGAATCTTTCTCCGGTTTGATTACACACAATGAATGTAATAATTTATAACAAAAACTCTGTATAACAGATCGAAGCCTGCTTCCTGAGCACAACTGGAATCTTAATCCTAAATATACTGGTACTTAAGGTCGGGAATACGGCTAAACCGAGTCTGATTCTGGTCCTTATGGTTATGTGCGAAATAAATGCATTTGCGTGAGGCCGGAAAAAGATGCTTTAAACGGAGACAGATGCCAGATCGCTATTTATAGTCGCTCTTCGATTGAAGTCCATCGCGAGTTTGGTAGCTAAAATGCATGCATGGCCATATAAATTCATACTCAGATTCGAGTTGGTGTTAAATAAGGCTTGCTAGAACGTTACATGACCCCGTAGGATGCTGTAGGTCTATGTAAGATGACGAAAGAGGCGTCTAAAAGCGAGCGAATTTATGCTCTAGCGAGTATCGCCTCGCATCCGGATCTTTGGAAGTAATCTTGCTGCGGCCGCCATTGTGCTTCAACAGCTGTCCGTGGCAAAAACGTATTCCTTCCCTGCACCTGGACG
Organism: Ceratothoa steindachneri; assembly: GCA_963969495.1. Classification (NCBI taxonomy): domain Eukaryota; kingdom Metazoa; phylum Arthropoda; class Malacostraca; order Isopoda; family Cymothoidae; genus Ceratothoa; species Ceratothoa steindachneri. Next base: position 88,942,391 of record OZ018319.1, on the reverse strand, counting down.
AGCGACCCGGCGCTCTGACGTAATCCCGGTGGGGATAACCCTCAGGCGCTCCGGGCAGGGCACATTGGGCCTTACGAATCCTGAACGCACGAACCAAAGGGACGCCCACGGGAGTTCGCGGTTGCCCCTCGTGTGCCTGTGGCTCTTTCCTTTTGTGGGTCGGGCGCGTGGCCGCGGTTGAATTCGGGCGCGGCAGAGGGCGTCAGGAAGCGCGTCACGACGCCCTAATTGACGGCGACCATGAGCTAGGGGCGCCTGGTGCCGATGCACTTTCTCGAAATCAGGTCGAGGCCGGGTATTACGCGAGGGGGACTTCTTGCCCCGGAGGAGAGGTTTCGCTCGGGCACGCGCGAGCCCAAGGTGGACGTGAGAGGGCACGGCCGTGTTGCCACCCAAAGAGTGATGGGGAACTTCGGTCCCAGCCACGAATTTTACGCCTGTCTACACAATACACCTTTTGGGATAGTTGCGTCCCCAACCTCTCGAGTGGGATCCGATTGGGCTGTGTATCTTCCACACATTTCTACTTCCCTAACTTCACCACTTCAATTCGAAACACCTCAGAAGCTTCTTGGCAGAGAGAGATTATTATTATTATTTCTTAAAATTTCTAAGGAGATATATGTAAAGAAAGTGAACAAGGAAGAAGTGAAAATGTGTGGAAGATTTATTACCGCAGAGCCTCATATTTGCGTTGGTGCCAAGAGGGCAACGTAAATTTAATATCGAGTGTGTGGGGGATGAACAAGAAAGGCGCGTATCCCAAAGAAGTGAAATCATGAATGATGTGAAAAAAGTAAAGACGTGAAAAAGATCGAGAATGACAAGAACTTCCATGGCAACACGCGTTGAGGAAGGCGAGGTGTAATTCAAACACTTCGCGTATAAGTTCTACCAGACAGATAGATACAGAAGTAGATAGAAGACCGCCTTCTAGCAGACAGACAGACACAAATGTAAAAAAGTAGATTGAAGCCCTCCTTTTCTACCAGACATACAGACACATGTACAAAAGTAGATTGAAACCCACCTCCCTTGCACCAAATAGATACAGATGTACAAAAGTAGATTAAAGCCCCCCCTTCTACCAGACAGACGGACATATATGTACAAAAGTAGATATACGACCACCCTTCGACCAGATAGACACATGTACAAAAGCAAATAAAAGCCCTCCTTTCTACCAGACAGACCGACACAGATGTACAAAAAGTAGATTAAGGTCCCTTTCTACCAGACAGAGAGACATATATGTACAAAGGTAGATATACGACCCCCCTTCCACCAGACAGACAGGCACAGATGTACAAAAGTAGATAGACGACCCCCCTTCTACCAAACAGACACATGTACAACAGTAAATATACCTCCCCTTTCTACCAGACAGATAAAACAGATGTTCAAAAGTAGATAGAAACCCCTCCCCTTGCAGTAGACAGAGATACACAGATGTACAGAAGTAGATTAAGGCTCCCCTTCTACCAGGCAGACAGACAGACACAGATGTACAAAAGTAGATATACGACTCCCCTTCTACAAGACAGACAGACAGATACAGATATACAATAGAGACATGTACAAAAGTAAATAGAAGCCCCACTTTCTACTAGACAGATAAACACAGATGTACAAAGTAGATAGAAGCCCCCCTTTCTACCAGACATACAGACACATATATTTATAAGTAGATAGAAGCCCCTCCCCTTGCGCTAGACAGATAGACACAGATTTACAGGAGTAGATTAATTCCCCCCTTCTACCAGACAGACATACAGACAGAGATGTACAAAAAATAGATAGAAGCGTCCTTTTTCTACCAAACAGACAGACACAGAGGTACAAAAGCAGGTAGAAGCTCACCCCCTTTTCCACCATACAGGCAGGCACAACTGTACAAAAGTAGATAGAAGCCCCTTCCTTTCCACAAGAGAGACACATATGTACAAAAGTAGATAGATTACCTCCATTTTATCAGGCAGTTTACAGACACAAATGTACAAAACTAGATAGAAGCTCCACCCCTTTCCACCAGACAGATATACAAAAGTAGATAGAATCCTCTTCCTATTACCTGGCAAACAGACACAGATGTACAAAAGTAGATAGAAACCCCCTGCCTGCACCGGGCAGACAGACACAAATGTTCAAAAGTAGATAGACGACCCCACTTCTACTAGACAGGCAGATGCAAATGTACAAAAGTCGATAGACGCCCCTTCCCCTTCTACCAGACAGACAGATGCAGATGTACCAAAGTAGATAAAAGCCTCCCCCCCCTATTTTCCAACGGATAGACAGACACATGTACAAAAGTAGATAGACGGCGCCCCGTCCCCTCAGAACTCGCCTAGACAGGGCCCTTCGCGAAGTCATTGCCCTCCTCAACATTTGGCTCCAAATGCTTCCTTGCAATTCCACGCCTGTGTCTACGCGGTTCTTCGTGGAGGGAGTTTCTTGAATTATCCAGCTTGGCCAAACCCAACGGGGAATTTATGAGCCACGATGACTTTGGACCATATTAATCCCCTGTTTCTTTTCTCTCCGTGTTTTCCTTTCTCTTCTTATTCACATATTTTTCTCTCCGTTTATATTTCGTCGGCCGAGACTAATTTCTCTTTCCCACACCAAATCCATCAATCTCGGAGACCGTCCGTACTGTGTGCAGAGACCCTTGGAAACCCCTATCGGTACCCTTGGGGAGACTTGGGCCGCTTAAATGATGGCGCCAAGCCAAAGGTCAACCCTGGCTTCCTTTTAAAGCAACTCAACTCAACAGAAGTCGGTAGAAGTGGGTCTCGTAAGTTATCGGGATGTGTGTGTGTGAGGTGGGGTGGGGTGGGTGGGAATCGGATAGGAGGACCATATGTGTGCCCGTTATATTTAGGGAAAGGCAAAGATGGACGATTATGGGTGCGCGGAGACGTGTGTGGTTGAAAAAGAGGCCTACAGCTGACGACAGACGAGGAATCGGTGAACCTCTTGGCATGTGTGGTGGTGGTGTCCGTTGTTCTGGTCCGAATCAGAGTTCTCGAAGCCCTTTGGAATGGGGCCATATCGAGGGAACCGAGCGAAGTATAACAGTCAAAATGAGTAAACAAGCGGAGCCTTCGAGGCAACTTTGGTGGACCTGAGGTCGAATGTTCGCAAGCCCGGAGCAGAGCTGCCTCGGAAGAGGCGCTCCTCTCTCAGAGTTATAATGGCACCTACCGGAGTACGACTGATTCTGAAAGGTAACCACAACAGCTACCATGCACAGGGTATTGCGTGTTCAGTGATGGCTCCATAGGTCTTAGCGATCCTGCAAGGCTGTATAGACACAACACCCGTTCGGATTCCTGACGAGACAAACACGCGAGTCACCGATCATAACGCGATGGCGGGTATTCAGGGGAGTTACGTACTTTGCCGAATCCTACCCCACCCCTAAGTATTCTATGTGAATATTGGCTTTCTACCTTAATACAATTTCTCTTTCCCTAACATCACCATTTTCTTTTAGAGCATCGTTTCAAAACTTCCACCAGATAATATATATATATATATATATATATATATATATATATATATATATATATATATATATATATATATATATATATATGACATCGTGAAATGTTTGTAATATATGTATATAACACGTGCACGTGGGTATGGGAAGAAGTTAATGGGTATATGGGCAAGTTTGTGTGTGAAGTGAGCTGGGAAGAGAGAGATGTGTCGGAGAGAAAAGTCACTTTTATCGTCGATGAGAGAATGCGCTCGAAAAGGACCAGACGAGTGTGAGAAAATTTCTCAACCGCAGTAATTTATAGCAGGACTACGCATTCAAAAGAGCCTGTATGTGCAGAATATGTGTGTGTGTGTGAGAGAGAGATGAAGGGTGGGGTTCAACGTTTTTTACTCATTTTTTATTTATTTTGGTGGGAGACTTGTCTCACGTAGAAAACGAAGTTAACTAAGAAACCTAAGATGGAGTCGCGTGTGTGTTTGAAAGAGAGAAAGGGAGTGATATATCTGGCAGCAAAATTCTTTTTAATCAAATTTAAAACTGGGACACGACCAGAATACTTCCCTCCTCAGTCAAAGGTGAGAGAGGGTGGACCGACATTGGAGGAGCCAAAATAACGACTATTTCGGCAACCCTCCTTATCACCACCCTGTACGGAGCCAGTAGAGTGTTCCCGAAAGCTTCTAGGGTAATCCAACGTGAGCCCGAATATTCAGTGGGTCTGGAAATGAATGAAAGAAACGAATAAAAGGGCATAAAAATGGATAGTGGATTACAAGGAGAAGGATGAAGAACGATTGGGCTGGAGAACTAAAAAGGTATCCTCAAATGCGAACTCAAGTCCCAGAATCCCCTTCCTCCCCATGAAATTATTTCCTCCAAAGAAATATCATTATTTCTTAGTATAAGTGAAAACAAGAGGAAAGTACATACAGTGAGGTGGCAATTATTTGCACACTTGAATTTTCAATATTTCTGAAATATTTCTTGCTTTCGTCTGGTTATAAAACTAACAGGAAATTCAGTAAACATATATTTAACAGAATAAATACACATAAGACAGATTTTATTTCTATATAATAACAATTGCTAATAAACAAAATTTAGCAGGTGACAAAAGTATTCAACCAGTGATTATAATCTCAGTCATTTAATATTTTGTGACATAACCTGTGCAATAGCACGACCAAGACGATTCTCATAGGTTTGGGTTAGCTTTCCGCAATTATTTCTTCATATTTTGTTCCACTCTTCTACGCAAATCTCGGTCAAAGAGGCAAGGCTCTGCGGGCTTCTCTTTCGGATTGCAGCTTTCACTATTCGCCATAAATGCTCAATAAGATTGAGGTCTGACAATTGACTAACCCTGAAAGGAAGTTAATTTGGCCATGCGCTTAGGATCGTTGCCTTACTGAAATATCCATTGATGTGGGCCGTAGAATATTTTCGCACGTGGGAGCAGCTATTTTGCCAGTATCTTTTGATACGTGGCAACATTCATTTTCCCATCAATGATGTGGAGTGATCGTGTGCCATGTGCAGTAAAGAGGCCCCAAACCATGAAGCTACCTCCCCCCCGTGTTTCACTGTTGGGCTGGTGTTCTTAGGATCATAAGCACTTCCTTCTGCCCTCCAAACATAAAGAGCATCATTTTAGCTTAAAAGTTCTATTTTAGTCTCCTCTGACTATATAACATTGTTCTAAAATTCACTTCCATTTTTAAAATGTGCTCTAGAAAAATGTAAACCGTTTGCTACATTATTTTATATCAAGAAGTGAAGTTTTGCGTGAAGTGAAAGAATGCAGACCATTACGATAGAGCTCTTTATTAATAGTTTTTTTTTTATTCAGTTTAGTCTCTGACAATTCCAAATCGCTATGTAGAAATTTCATCGTAATCATGGAATTATTCTTTATCTTTCGAAGCATGGAACGGCGAGACCTATCGTTAATCTTTCGATGAGCACCGGCTCTTGGCAAGTTGGAAGTTATTCCATACTCGAGTGCTTTTGAATTATAGAACCTACAGTTGAATAAGGTGCTTCAACTCGTTCCAAATTAGTTCTAAGGTATAATCCATCTGAGTGAAGTTTAATTATTTGCTGTCGAATAAGTTGAGAAACTTCTTTGACGATCGGCATTGCTCAAAGCAAACGTCCTTGTAGGATTAGGTAGTCCTTCTTGACCTTGGCTACCCTCCTTAGACGTGGGGAGGGAGGCGACAAACAAATATGAAGTGGAGTTTTAAGTACGTGGGGATTAAAAACGAGTGCAAATTCTAATATTGGCCGACTTGGATACTATTTCAACAGGCTTCGAGTGGTTATAGGATATAAACAAGTGAAACAAAATAAACTTTAATACTATACAAACAACAAATGAGATTAACAAGAATGATACATTGTAACTATTACGTTAATCGTCCGGCAAATCAAATTTGAAATGAATTTACAAATAATGATATTGTCTGAGCCGTACGAGGCACAATAATTACCCGAGATGGGTCGGGAAGAGACTACGAAGTGAGCTTTGTGGTCGGAGTGCGTCACACCTCTTCGACGATAAAAAAAAAATGTAATGGCTTACGATTTTCTGGAGGAGACCTCGAGTAGTCACTCGGGGGAGTATTCTTTTCGGGTTGCGTACTAAGCGCGTTATTCTTGACTGAGTCCTTCGTTCTTGACCTCCATCGTTCCCAATAATGGTTTGTGCCTGCGATCCCTTAAGGTGCCGGGGTGTCGCTCGAGAAGTGCGCGTCGCCCTTCGATGATTCCAATGACTTCTCAAGATGCTGCGTGAGTACTTTGGTGGTACTGCGTGAGCACTGCGTGAATCCTGCTCGCGTGAAAGTGGCGTGGATACAGCTCGCGTCCCGAATGCTCTGAGAATACTCATTTGATCATTCCCGGGCTGGGGAATATATACGACTCCGCCGGAAGCGATCCCGACTCTGTCTCAAATACACGGCGGTGATGGTTGTAGCGCCATATCGCTAAATGGTGTCCCGGCTCCAGTCTGACTTCGATATCGCTCTGGGAGTTTACCGAAAGGTTCGTCCGTGAGATACTCCTTTTCTCCTTATCTTTAGTCCGAAGGCAACGGTCATACCTGAAAAACCTTGTGGAATTCTTCCACTTCGTGTTCAGTGAGCACGATCGGGACAAGGCGGTGGATGTGGTGTACTTAGACTTTCAGAAAGCCTTTGATAAGGTACCACACCGCCGCCTTCTCCGGAAAGTGCGAGCGCTTTGCATAGACGGAAAAGTAGCCGCCTGGATCGAGAACTCGCTAAGTGGCAGATGGCAACGGGTGGTGGTGAATGGACAGGCTTCTGAGTGGGTGCCCGTTACTAGCAGGGTGCCTCAAGGTTCTGTCCTGGGACCACTACTATTCATCATCTACGTCAACGACATGGACGGTGACATGGTTGCCAAAATTTCCAAATTTGCCGACGATACCAAGCTTAGTATGAACGTTGCAAAGGATGGAAATACTGCCTGCCTGCAGGAAGATCTTGGGAAGATTGGAGAGCGGTCGGACACGTGGCAAATGCCTTTTAACGTGAACAAATGCAAAGTGATGCATATCGGCCACAGAAACCCCCAATCACAGTATATCCTTAAGGGCACTTCTATTGAATCTACCGACACTGAGAAGGACTTGGGTGTAGCAATCACTAGGGACCTCAAGTTCTCGAAACAGTGCATCGAGGCAGAGAAGAAAGCCCAAAGGATGTTAGGCTACATAAAGCGCCAGTTTGGATACCGTAACAAAGAGATAGTACTTTGTCTGTACAACTCCTTCGTTCGGCCGCACCTGGAGTATGCCGTACAATTTTGGAGTCCTTCGTTTCGAAAGAATATCGCAAGGTTGGAACGCGTACAAGCCAGGGCAACCAAGCTGATTCCCTCTATCCGACATAAAAGTTATGAGGATAGACTAAGGGAATTAAATATGTTCTCGCTGGAAACCCGTAGACTGCGTGGTCAGCTCATCGAAGTTTTCAAAATACTTCGAGGGTTCGACAATGTTGACTACCGGGATATTTTCACACTGAGTGAGAACAGAACGCGCAATCATGGCTTCAAACTTGAACTGAAGCGTTACAACCGCAATCTGTGTGGAATTTTTTTCACTTACAGTATCTGCGGTAAGTGGAACGCACTTCCAGTTGAAGTTGTCAACAGTGAATCTGTTGACCAGTTCAAGTCAAGACTAGACAAAGTCTTGAAAAGTGGCCGTTCAGGAACGCAAAACAATTGAGCAGCCATGTGCCTGCTCGATTGCTAGTCGAAAGTTACCCTCTTTGAATGGTCCGTGAGGTCTCCTAGGGTATTTCCTTTCCTTGTTACTCCTTGTTATCTGCGCGACTCGCCTTTCTCTCTCTCTCTCTCTCTCTCTCTCTCTCTCTCTCTCTCTCTCTCTCTCTCTCTCTCTCTCTCTCTCTCTCTGACAGTCCTTCTATGAACTCTTATCAATGAATGATGGTGCTAATTTTTGGCAGTCTACACGAGTTTCGTTTCTAGAAATTTTTCGAATCTTCGAATTTATAAGATTTCTTTGTTTAATAACAATATTCTCGCATGCTACTATAGTGGTTGAATACTTTTGTCACCTGCTAAAGATTTTTATTACCAATTGTTGTTATATACAAAGAAAATCTGTCTTAGATATATTTCTTCTGTTAAATATATGTTTGCTGAGTTTCCAATTAGTCTTATAAGCAGACGAAAGCAAGAAATATTTCAGAGATATGGAAAATTTAAGTGCGCAAATACTTGTCACCTCACTGTCACCTGAGTGTCAAAAAGAGAAAACTACTTGTATTGCCTGTTACCGGGTGAGAGCGAACCCCACTATCGCTCGGAGAGATAGACATAAAAAAAATAGGGGAATAAAATGGAAAAAGAGGAATAGTGTTAAAAAATGAGAACAATGAGGGTATCAGACCTAAACCTGAGGTTGGAGACGATCCATTATTTATTCTCTGTTTTAAAGCGAAAACCAATGAGGGCATCGTTGTAAGATCTGTAAAGAAAGTTTAAGAGAAGATGGAGGAAGTGCAAATGCGGGGAACGCAGATAGACACAGGTTATCACGCAGTTATTGAGGCCAGGAGGGCACACAATCTTCGAGATGTGACCTGCAGTTTGGTTACTCATGCCCATTACCCACTAATACGGTGAGAACCCTCTCTGCTTAAGGTGGAGACAGGGGGTCCTTTCCTTTCGTTGTGGAAGGGACTCGCGACGAGGACACTTGCGCGCCCTATGCCTCTTATAGTGATGCCAAGTAGTTTCTTTTAGGAGTACGCTGGATACGCTCCTTAATCCCTTTTCCATTCCCCTAACTTTACCAGTTTTATTTTCAAGAATCTTAATCAAAACTTTGGGATGGACTACATCAATGGATGCAATGATAATGAATGAGGATTACTGGATGTGACAATGCATATAAAGAGATGTGAAGCAGAGGATTGGCCGAGACGCCCCGATCGCGGCGCGATTCACCTCCGCCACCGGAAACGACTCGAAGACGGGACGGGACGGGACGGGGCACGGGACAAGACACGGGACGGGACACGTTCTGGATCGGTCAAAGGAAAGGATCGCCGCGTTAGTCAAGTGAAAGAGTTTCCTTTCTAACTAAATGCTTGCGATAGAGACGTTTATTTTCTAAATTAATCAAGAAGAATGATTCGCATCCTTTCTCGCGCATTAAAAAGATTTAGACGTCGCCTTTCTCCCGCAATAAAAGAGATTGATCCGTTTCCTTTTCGACACAAAAAAGATTGGCAAGTTTCCTTTCTCTCACATTAAAAGATTGGCAAGTTTCCTTCCTCACACAATCAAAAAGATTTGAATGTTTCCTATCCCTCGTAATCAAAAAGATTAACACGTTACTTTTCTCCTACAATAAAAAAATATTGACACGTTTCCTTTCTCGCACATTAAAAAAGATCGACACGTTTCCTTTCTTTTGAAATACAAAAAAAAATATTCACATGTTTCCTTCCCCTAATATAAAATGATTTACACTTCCCACAATCTAAAAAAACTTGACACATTTCCTTTTTCGCATAATCAAAAAGCTTGACACGTTTCCTTTCTCACACAATCAAAAAGATTTACATGTTTTCTTTCTCGCTTAATCAAAGATATTTATTCATTTTCCTACTTACAAAATTACATAGATCGAGACGTTCATTTCTTATTAAATCAAAAAGATTGACACGTTCTTTTCTTATACAATCATGAAGATCGACACGATTCCTTTTCCACACTAAAAAACATTGATGCGTTTCCTTTCTCTCACAACCAAAAGGGTTTGACAAGATTCTTTTCGTCCACAATCAAAAAGATTGACACGTTTGCTTTCGCTCGCAATCAAAAAGTTTCACATGTATCTTTATTCTAAAATAAAGTTGACCTGTTTCCTTCTTAATTAAATACAAATATTGAGCTGTTTCCTTTATAATTAAATAAAAAAACATTGATATGTTTTCTAATTAAATAAAATTAGTAACCTGTTTTCTTTCTAATTAAATAAATAGACTAACTTGTTTCCTTTCTAATAAAAAATGAATAGTTTCCTATCAAATAAACTAAAAAGATTGAATTGTTTCCCTTTTAATTAAATAAAAAAGATTGATTAGTTTTCTTTATAATTAAATAAAAGACTGACTTGTTTCGTTTACAATTAAATACAAAAAATGGACCTGTTTCATTTACAATTATATAAAAAATTGACCTCTTTCGTCACAATTAAATAAGAAGATTGACCTGTTTCTTTTACAATTAAATAAAAGATTGACATGTTTCCTTTACAATTAAAAAAATTGTCCTGTTTACTTCACAATTAAATACAAAAGATTGAAACTTTTCATTTCTAATTAAATAAAAAGATTTACCTATACCTTTAATATTTAAATACAAAGGGTTAACCTGCTTCCTTTCTAATTAAATAAAAGATTGAAGTGTTTCCTTTTAATTAAAAAAACCCTGCCCATTTCTTTTTAATTAAATAAAATTGACCTCTTTCTTTTATATTTAAATAAAAGATTGATCTGTTTCCTTTCTAATTAAATATAATATTTTACATGTTTCCTTAATAATTAAATAAACAAATACCTGTTTCCTTTCTAATTAAAAAAATAATAACCTTTTCCCTTTCTAATTATATAAAAATCATTGACCGGTTTCCTTTACAATTTATGAATAAAGATTGACCAGTTTCTTTTAAAATTAATGAAATCCAATTGACCTGTTTTCTTTCTAATTTAATACAAAATATTGACATGTTTCCTTTACAATTAAATAAAAAGATTGACCTATTTTTATTCTAATCAAGTACAAAAGATTGACTTTTTTCCTTTAATTAAAAATAAATAAAATATTGGCCTATTTTCTTTATAATTAAATAAAAAGATTGACAGGTTTCCTTCTAATTAAATAAAAATATGGAAGTGTTTCATTTCTAGTTAAATAAAAATTACCTGTTTCCTTCACAATGCAAGAGCTACCCTCTCACCAGGTATCTACCAATTACTACGATTCTACTCTTTATGCTATTTTTTCAAACTTTCGCTGGAGATAATCTTTCACCAGGGAACAAATCTTTCGTACTCAAACTAAACTCTTTCTTTTCTATCTTTTCAAAATTTTCACCAGTAAACCCTATCTCACTATTTTTTCTACTACTCTATCCATATTTCTATCTCTAATATATCCAATGTCAAACCTGTTTCTTTCACAATTAAGTCAAAACGATTTATCTTTTCCTTTATAATTAAATAGGATGATTGACCTGTTTTACTTCTAATTAAATTAAAAAGATTGACTTGTTTCCTTTCTAATTTAATAAAAAAGATTGACCTGTTTCCTTTACAATTAGTTAAAAAAGTTTAACATGTTTGCATTTTAATTAAAAAATCTATTGACTTGTTTCATTTGTAACTAATTAAAAAGATTGACCTGCTTCCTTTTTAATTAAATAAAAAGGTTTGAACTGTTTTATTTCCAATTAAATACAAAGATTGACCAGTTTCCTTTACAATTGAATAGAAAAGATTGGTGTGTTTCCTTTGTAATTAAATACAAAAGATTTGCACATTTCCCTTACTATTAAATAAAAAAATTGAACGGTTTCTTTACAATTGAATACAAAAGATTGACCCGTTTTGTTTATAATTAATGAAAAATGATTTGTTTCCTTTTTTTTAAGTGACCGGCTTCCTTTCAGATTAATTCGAAAATATTGACCTGTTTACTTTACAATTGGAATGATTGCCACGTTTCCTTTCGAACTCGAAGGAAAGGATTGGTGTCACGCCCTTCCGGCTCAGTGACACGGGCAGTCTGAAGCCAGGTAGAACCTACCTGGTCTTTATTCCTTCTAGACATTTCTATTTAACCTTTTTATCACCACTTTCTTTAATCCCCCCCCTTCCTTCTTACCGATTTTCTTTGCCGGTGGTTAATATCGCAGGCTAGCTAATCGCCTTCAAGCTTTCGCTCATGCATTCCTAGTCAGTGGTTGGTTCACCATTCTCTTTTAGTTCCGGTTAGAGTGGTAGCTATTACATTCTTTTCTCTTTACTCCGCCCGTAACTTTCTTTTCCTCATTTTATCTTTCTTTTCCTCATTTGGCTTCCTTTTTCTAATTTATCTTTCCTTTCTTCATTCATCTTTCTGTTCCTTATTTATCACTCTAGTCCTCATTTATATTTCTTTCTGTTCCTAATTTATCTTTCTTTTCCTAATGTATCTTTATTTGCTTTATTTATATATTTTTTTTTATTTAGCATTCATATCCTCATATATCTTTCTTTCTTGGAGTTTTGCAAAGACAAGTTGGGCAAAATTTCATCCTAAGTTTGTTTGAATCGAGTCGTCTAAACCTATAATAATTATCGTTGGAGGAGGGTCATCATGCCTAAAAGGTTATTGACTAGAATTATCAAATTGTATGTGGTGGAAATAATTTTTGATTGTAAACTTTAGTAAAATGTGTTTATTATTCATTTATTTTTCTAGCAAACTTGTTCAATTTGTATGAGTCTAGTAACTCTTAATGCACCCACATTTCGTTAGCCTTCAATAAACGGTTCATGAACTACATATGGAGAAAAGCTGTTTTATGGATATGAAAAATTTCTAAAGCAAGAGTATCTGTCACACATTTTACACCCTTTTTGCGGATTTCACCTTACTTACTTATTTAAAAAGATTGATGACAGGTTTATTTCTCTCACTCAAAAAGATTGATTGACACGTATTATTTCTAACTCAATCAAAAAGATGGACACGTTTATTCGTAACTCAATCAAAATGATTGATCAGCAAATTATTCCTAAGTGAATTAAAAAAATGAAACGTTCATTTCTAACTCAATGAGGAAAAATTGATTGACATGTTTATTCCTAACGCGTATATTTCTAACTCAATCAAAAGTATAAAGTTAATCAAAAATATTTATCAACAAGTTATTTCTAAGTGAATTTAAAAGATTGACACATTTGTTTCTAACCCAATCAAAACGATTAATTGACACGTTTATTCATAAAGCTATTAAAAAATTGATTGACCCCTTTATTTCTAACTCAATACAAATAATTGATTGACACGTTTATTTATAACTCAGCAAAAGAATTACATGTTTATTTCTAACGCAATCTCAAGGATTGATTGGCACGTATACGTATATTTCAAGATTGATTGGCACAATTATTTCTAACTCAATCAAAATATTGATTAACAAATTTATTTCTAACTCAATTAAAAAGATTGACATTTATTTCTAACTTACTAAAAATATTGATTAAACGTTTATTTCCAAGTCAATCAAAAAGATAACCTAATCAAAAGGATCTACATGCTTGCTTCTAAACTAACCAAAAGGGTTGATCAACTAGTTATTTCTGAGTGGATTAAAAAGATTGACATGTTTATTTCTAACACCATCAGAAAAAGATTAATAGACACTTTTATATATATAACTCAATCAAAAAATAATAATTGACACATTTAATTCTAACTTAATCCAAAAGATTGATTAACACTTTATTTCTAACTCAATAAAAGATTGATTATAAAAGTTTACTTCAAACTGAATTATAAAGATTGATTGACCCGTTTATTTCTAACCCAATCCCAAAGAATGATTAAGAGGTTTATTTTTAGCTTAATCAAAAAGAATGATTAACACGTTTATTTCTAACACTATTAAAAAAGATTAATTAACACGTATATTTCTTATTAAAAAAGATTTAAGGACACGTTTATTCCTAACCGAACCCAAAAGATTGATTTACACGTTTATTTCTAACTTAATAAAAATATTGATTAAATTTTTTTAAAGTTCTGACTGAATTAAAAAGATTGACACATTTATTTCTAACTCACTCCAAAAGATTGATTGACACGTTTTTATAACTCAATTTAAAAGATTGATTGACACGTATATTTATAACTCAATAAATCTTTGGACACGTTTACTACTAACCCAATCAAAAAGGGTTGATTGACACGTTTATTTCTAACCCAATCAAAAAATTGATTAACACATTTATTTCTAACTTAAAAAGATTGGCTTTTATTTCTAACTCAATAAAAAGATTGGCGCGTTTATTTCTAACTGAATCCCAAAATATTGACACGTTTCTTTTTTAACTCCATAGAATTTTTTGACACACCTTCTTTTTTATTCAAACGGATGGATGGATTGACACCTCTTTTCTCATTCCATCGAAGGATTGACATTTTACCTTTCTGACTTCTTCGAAATGGGCGGTAAGGGTTGGATAAGTGTGTGTGTGGGGGGAAGGGTACATTTCTCTTCTACTCCAATTGAAAAGAGCCGCGCGTTTCCTTTCGAATGGAAGTAATGGACAGGTTTTTTGTCGGACTCAGTTGAGCTGTTTTCACGTTTGAGACAATAAAATGGATTCTAGTAAGGCGTTCTGCAAGACCTCGAGTCTTCACATAGCGCTCGTCCGCCAACTAAGAAAAAGATTGAGGAAAGAGGTTGGCCTTCATGGCACGCTTGAAGAGACCAAGAGAGGGGGGGAGAGGGGCCAAATCATCTCACATTCTCGAATAAAATACGGAGGAAGCGCTGCAGTCGCCCATGCAGCACATACGACTGCCAGAACGCAGAGTTCTCAGGGGCTAGATAGCATAGGTTCAGCGAGGAAGACAGGTAGGGGGTACTGTGGTGTTTTAAGGTCATAATAAGTACGAAGGAGATTCAGGATCGAATGGGTAGCCCACGCAGCTCACTGAGTAGGAAAGTGTGTGTGTGGGGGGGAGGGCACGAGAGAAACTTCCGTTCTCGCGTTAGCATTCAGCTCTTGACTCGTGCACAAAGCGCCTTTATGACCCTGGACTGTAAGTTCAGGATGTCTGGTTTGCTCTTCTCATTCTCGAAGATTTCCCTCTATGTTTTCCTTTTTAGTCCTCTTCGTTCTTGTCTCCACCTATAGAAGAGTTAGTTCTCCCTTCTCTGTCCCAAACACTTCAAGTTATCTAGCTAGCTTACGCACTTCCCTTTCTCTAACTTCACTACCTTATGAAATTAATGAAACATTTTCCATTATCCTACGAAAAGTTGCCACAAACAGTTGGAAAGACTTTACCGAGGATGAATAAGCCCATGAATCATTTGGTAGCCAAATATGAACAAATAATCTTAAGTAATGCAATTGCAATGCTTGTCTGCCCCGATGCTAGGGGCCAACAAGGGTCCATTAGAACTCATACGATTAACCCAAAGGAGCTGAGAACTCGACCCCATTGATGACTCCTGACGGAGGGAAAGGTCCTCATGTGACCATTCCTCCTGAGATCAAGAAACATATTTTACTACCAATGACTCCTAAGTCCTTTATGGAAGCCAAATTAAATTTAATTCTTGTAATCAAATTTAAATATATACACATAGCCAACTTTCGACTGTTTTATTCACTAATAATAAATTATTAAGATTGTATTTAAATTTGATTGTTCAAGTCAAATTCCAAAGTTATTTTTCCTAACAAAAAATAATAAAAAAACATGATCTTATAGTTAGTTACCCATAGGGGTTGCAATTTAACCACGTCTGACATGATACATAGAAACGCCTCTCAATTAGTGTTGGAAATGAAAAATTTGTTGTAATTATCTCAAATAAGCAAAAACACTTCTTGATTACACATAAATTATGATCTCGTAAATTACTCTTTAATGAATAAAAAAACCCAGCTATAAAACTACAAAAAAGTGTGACCAAGTTTTATTTTATGTAATTTTTATTTTTTTTCATTTTGTTCTTTACAGTGAGGTGAAGGACGTTTTAATATATATATATATATATATATATATATATATATATATATATATATATATATATATAAACAGGATCGTCGTGAGTTCGGAATATTAAACACTTTTACAATTTTTTTATTACATCTCTATTTTATTTACTTTTATATTCTTGACATGTAATCTTGAAGACTTCTTTAACTTACCATAAAATCTTCTATACTGCGTATGTAGACAATGTAGATAGTATAAAAGCTTCCTAAGCAAGTTAGAAGAATATTTGAAGATTCTAAAGGGGTTCGGTCGCATGGCAAGTTAAAAATAGCCCTAAAGATTATGGAGTGGTTCGATTGCATGGCAATTTATAAAAAGCCTTGAAGATTCTAAAGGGGTTCGATTTCATGACAAGTGAAACTTTTAAGATTATAAAAGCGTTGAATTGCATGGGAAGTTAACAGTAGGCTTGAAGAATTTATAGAGATTCGATTGCATGACAAGCTAAAAGAAGCCTTGAATATTACAAAGGGGATCGATTGAATGGCCATTTAACAGAAGGCTTGAAGATTATATAAGGGTTCGATTGTATGACAAGTTAAAAGAATCTTTGAAGATTATAAAATGGTTTGATAGTATGCCAAGTTAAAAGAAGCTTTAAAGTTCACAAAGGGGTGTCTTTGAATTGTAATTTTAAAGTAGCCTTGAATATTATAAAAGTTGTTCGAACGCATGAGAAGTTAAAAGAAGCCTTGAAGGTTATATTGGTTTAGATTGCATTCCAAGTTAACCAAAGCCTTGAAGATTATATTGGTTTAGATTGTATTCCAAGTTAACCAAAGCCTTGAAGATTATAAAAGGGGTCAAATGCGTGGTAATATAAGAGAACCTTGAAAATTATAAAAGGGTTAGATTGTATGGTAAGATAAATAACGTGTAAGTATTATTTTGGTGATCGATTGAATGGCAAGATAACAGACGCCTTGAAGATTGTAGAGGGATTCTATTTCATTACAACTTAAAATTAGCCTTGAATATTATGAAGGGGATCGATTGCTTGTTAAGTTAACAAAAGGCTCGAAGATTATAAACAGGATTTATTTCATTTCAAGGTAAAAGAAAACTTGAAGCTTATAAAGGGGTTCGAATGAATGGTAAGTTTAATAAAGCCTTGAAGGTTATAAAGATGTTGCATTACATATGAAGTTAAAAGAAGCCCTAAAATTATAAAATGGTTCGAATGCAAGACAGGTTAAAAGAAGCATTGGAGATTATATAAGGTAGGGGTCGGCCACTTTTTTCAGCTTACGGGCCAGAAGCAAAATCTATAAAGAGATGGAGGGCCACATTCATAATTAACATTATAAAATTTAAACTATTATAATTATAGATGTTATATTCGGTACCTAATAATAAATAAATAAATGTAATAATAGTAAAACATGAAAGTATAAATTATAATAGATTGTTTATTTTAGTTCGTATACATTATAAATTTTACATTGAACTATTAATATTTATAAGGGACAATTAGTGTGATGCTTGATGTTGTTTTTGGCTCGAAAGTTTTTTTCAACATCAGTTGATAAGACGGTTGAAGCCAGAAGCAGTACTTTTTCTAAATGATAATCCGTGATTCATACCTTTAGCTTACTTTACGTGTATTTTAGTTTGTAAAATAATTTTTCACACGCATATATGCTACCGAAAACTCATGCCATTTTCATCGCATGACCAGTCAAGTTGGTATACAGCATGGGTTAAAAAAGATATTTCTTAACAAAATTCAATAGAGATACATCCTTTGTGTGAAATTTTGATTTTAATACCTTATTGTAATGTATGTCAACAATGAGTTCCATTTGAAGTTCTCCTGGTACGTTGTCCACTTCCACATCAAACGGAGTATCGAACAGTTTCAAATCGACTGTGTGTGATCGCATGACAGCGAACCGAAACGAAAATTATGTTCTTAAATCACGTATCACATTCACAAATATGCTGCTATTTGTAGGTTTAATCTCCTGGAGTGTAGAAAAATGAGCCTAAGTTGATTTCTCTTGCTGACATTCCCACAATCGTAGTTTTGTTTCAAATGCGGTTATGTGTCCCCACATGTTCTGTATTAATTGATTTTTTTCCTGAAGCTGCAAATTCAAGCGGTTTAAATGGGATGTTAAATCTACTAGAAATGGCAGTTTTGAAAGCTATTTGGTATCACAAAATTCTGTGGCATTCATGTTTTTGATTTCAAGGAATCCACCTATATCTTCCCGCAGTGCATACACTCTTTCCAGCAGAGCGTCTCGACTGAGCCATCGAGCGTCGCAAAAGTAAACCAAATCCTTATATTGATGCTCTGATTCCGTTGAAAGTTCTCGAAACTGACGATGATTTAATCCTCTGGATAAAATCACGTTCATTGCTCTTACCACTACGTCGATTACGTCCTACAAATTTGATTTCTTATCACACAATGCTTCTTGGTGGATTATGCAGTGCACTTTCATAACATTGTGTTTACTTCTGAAACCTTTCACGTGTCTCTGAAGCAGAGCCACGCACTTTAGTTTGTCCAACGATAGCCGGAGATCTAATGGTTGTTACGGATACTAGCTTTAATAAGTCCAGATTCATGTTTGTAGTAGACTGAAATAGTGCTTCAAGAATGTCTGCTCCTGCATTAATGCCTTTTATAGGTAGAAGTTGAAAAAATTCTTCAAAAAAGTCAAAGATTTTGCTTACTTCACGTACAAACACTGCAGGCTCTGCCGTGTCCTTTGAATCGGTGCTCTCATCCAGTGCTATTAAGCAGAACTTTAAATTGTTGCAATGATTTTTTAAAATTAATTTTCAGATCCGCTCATATTTCTTCTATTCGTCGTGTAACTGTTCTTGCAGAGAGACAGACATTCGAAAATAAGGTTTTTGTTTTGGGACCTAAAATGTCTATTAAAGCAAGCAGGCATTTTTTGGCGAATTCCCCGTCAGTGAAAGGTTTCTCGTTTTCTGCTATCAACCATATAAAAAAAATGTTTTCTGCTTGCAAATGTACATTTTCTGATTCCATGTTTCGTTTTTGAAATATCGAACTTTGTTTTTCTAAACTTCCCTGAACTTGGGCTGTTTAGTCACATCTTGATGTTGAGCACCTTATTTACGGCAACACTTACATGGCAAATAAGGCAAATAGGATTACCGAAGCGTTGAATAAAAAAAGTACTTTTCTGTCCATGTGTCTTGAAAAACTCGACACTCCGCATTTGGGGGTTTCCTAAAAAAATAAAAATTGAAGGTTAGTTCCAATGTCACAAAATGATCGAAAACAGTCACTAACACCTTCTAAGTTGATATGCCAAATTTCAGAAAAAATAATGGATTCACCTTTTGTTATGGGATGGTGGGTTATGTAGAGGCCCCCATTATATGCGCAATCATACTTTTCACTATCTCACAAAAATCAATATATTTCATAACCAAATTGCCTCATTTTTATGCGATAAACGTTATTCAAATGTTAAAATGCATACATATCATAGTTATAAAACTTTGATATTTTTTAAAGCTTTTGAAATATTACATGGGAAACTATTTGGTAAGTAATTCTTCTAAAGTAATAGACTTATGTTTGATAATTTAAGTAAATCATTTAAAACCATTTATTAACTTGAATAAACATTTATTTTATGATTTCACAGCATAACGTTTGAGACTTAAGTACCTTCCTTTAAGTCACTTTAATGTTAATTATGTAGATTCGTAGAATATAATAATTCACTTGTTATGTCACGACACATCTAGCGTAATGGTTTTCTGAAATTGACTACCTTAATCCTAACGCTCCCAGCGGAATTTATACACGCGCAGAATTATTCCAAAATATTCCAGAAGCTCTCGCGTAAATTTTAGATAATTGCTTGTTTTCGAATATTCGAGAATACCTCTCAACATTCTACGAGTCTACAAGGTAGTTGTACAATCTAAAGGTCTAGAAATAAAAATCTAGAGTTTAGATTTTTATTTCTAGACAAGACAGGCCGGGTAGATAGCATATTTTGTTTGGGGACTGCGGGCCGAACAATTTTGGCTGACGGGCCGTATCTTGCCGACCCCTGATATAAGGGAATTCAATTCTGAGCTAGTTAAGTGAAGATATGAAAATTATATGCGTTCGATTGCATGTCAAATTGACAGAAGCCCTGAAGATTTTAAAGTAGTTTGATCGCATGCTAAGTAAAAATTAGCCTAGCCTTTCGATTTCATGGCAAGTTAACATAAGGATTTAAAATTATAGGGGTTTCGATTGCATAGCAAATTAAAAGAAACTTATAAGAGGGTAAAAGTTTTCGATTGCATTGTAAATTAAAAGATGTTTTGAAAATTATAAAAAAAGTTCGATTGCATGGCTAGTTAACAAAAGGCTTGAAGATTAGAAAGTGTTTAGATTACATATTAAGTGCACAAAAGCCTTCAAGATTATAAACGGGTTCGATTACATGGTAAGTTTAAAGAAGCCATTAATATTATAAATGCGTTCGATTGCATGGCAATTTAAAAGAAGCTTTGAAATTATAAAGGGATTCGTTTGCATGGCAAATTAAAATATGATTGAAGATTATAAACTTGTTTGATGCGTAGCAAGCTAAAAGAAGGCTTGTAGATTATAAATTATTTAAGTGCATGATAAGTTAACATAAGCAATGAATATTATAAACGGGATCGGTTGATGGCAAGTTGACAGAAGGCTTGAAGATTACATCGATTTGATTGCGTGACAAGAAAGAAATAATCCTCAAAGATTATAAAGGGGTTGGATAGTATGTCAAGTTAAAATAAGCGTTGAAGATTATATGAAGGTTCCATTGCATGCCAAGTTTAAAGAAGCCTTGAACACTATAAAAGTTGATTGAATGCATGAGAAATTAAAAGAAGCGTTGAGGATTATATTAGGTTCGATTACATGGCAAGTTAACAGAAGTTTTGAATATTATAAAGGGCATCGATTGAATGGCAAGTTAACATAAGCATTTTAGATTATATGGGATTTCCATTGCATGAGATGTTAATAGAAGCATTATATATTATAAAAGTGTTCGACTGCATGGAAAGTTTAAAAAGGCCTTGAAGATTAAATTGGTGTTGATTGCATGGGAATTTAACAGAAGGTTTGAAGATTATAAAGGGTGTCGGAAGCGTGGCGATTTAAAAGAACCTAAAAAAATATAAATGGGCTAGATTTCATGGCAAGTTAAAGAAGCATTAAAGATTATAAATGGGTTCAATTGCATGACAAGTTAACAGTTAAAAGAAACTTTGAAGTTTATAAGAGGGTTCGTATGCACGGTAAATTTAAAAAAAGTTCTGATGATTATAAAGGTGTTCCATTACATGTCAAGTTAAAAGAGGCCTTGATATTATAAAATGGTTCGATTTAATGACAAGTTAAAATAAGCCTTGAAGCTTAGATAGATTAGCCTGTTAAGTTAAGCCTTAGAGATTATATTGGGTTCGATTGTATGTTAAGTGAACAGAAGCCTAGAAGATTATAAAGTACATAGTTCGATTGTATGCTAAGTAAAGCCTTGAAGATTTTGATGGTGATCGATTTCATGTCAAGTTTAAAGAAGCCTTGAAATTATAAATGGGTTCGTTTGCATGGCAAGTGAAAATAAGCTTTGAACATTATAAGTAGTTTGATTGTGCCACAGGTTTAAAGAAGCTTTGAATAATATAAAGGGGTTCAAGTGCATGGGAGTTAAGAAAAGCCTTAAAGATTATAAAGGTGTTCGATTGCATAGCATGTTAACTGAGGCTTTGAAGTTAAAAATGGGGTTTGATTACATGGCATTTTAAAAGAAGCCTTGAAAGTTATAAAGGGGTTAGAGTTCATGGTAAACTATAGGAAACCTTGAGTGCATGGTAAGTTAACAAAGCTCCTAAAGATTATAAAAGGATACGATTGTATGGCCAGTTAAAGGAAACTGTGAAATTTATAAAGGTGTTCAATTGCATACCAACATAACAAAGCTCATAAAGATTATAAAGGGGTTCGATAACACAACTTAAAATAAGCCTTGAAGATTATAATGGGGTTCATGTGCATAATAAGTTAACAGAATCCTTAAGGATAGTAGAGGTGTTTGATTGCAATGCAAGGTAATAGAAGGCTTAAAGATTATAAAGATTTTCGAATGCATGGCAAGTTAAAAGAAGCTGTAAAGATGAAAAAGGGGTTCAAGTGCATGATATTTTAAGATAAGTCTTGAATTTTATAAAAAGGATGGAAGGAATGACAAGTTAAAAGAACTTTAAGATTAGAGGGGTTCCATTTAATGGTGAGTTAAAATAAACATTAGGTTTACAAATGGGATCGTTTGCATGGCAACTCAAAAGAAGCCGAGAACTGTATAAAGGAGTTCTTTTGCATATCAAGGTATGGGGAGCCTTGACGATGATAAAAAAGTTTGATTGCATGGCCAGTTAACAGAAGCCTTGAAAGTCATAAAGGGGTTCGTTTGCATGGCAAATAAAAAGAAACCTTGAAGTTTAAAGAGGAGTTCTTTTGCATGTAAAGGTATGCGAAGCCTTGAGGTCAATTGCATGGCGAGTTAACAAAAGACTTGAAAGTCATAAAGGGGTTCGTTTGCATGGCAAATTAAAAGAAACCTTGAAAATGGTGAGTTAAAATAAACATTAGGTTTACAAATGGGATCGTTTGCAAAAGAAGCCAAGAACTGTATAAAGGAGTTATTTTGCATATAAAGGTATGGGGACCCTTGACGATGATAAAAGAGTTCGATTGCATGGCCAGTTAACAGAAGCCTTGGAAGTCATAAAGAGGTTCGTTTGCATGGCAAATAAAAAGAAACCTTGAAGTTTAAAGAGGAGTTCTTTTGCATGTAAAGGTATGCGAAGCCTTGAGGTCGATTGCATGGCGAGTTAACAAAAGACTTGAAAGTCATAAAGGGGTTCGTTTGCATGGCAAATTAAAAGAAACCTTGAAATTTATAAATGGGTTCTTTTGTATGTCAAGGTATGGGAAGCCTTGACGATGGTAAAAGAGGTTTGATTGTAAGAAGAACTAACAGAAGCCTTGAAAGTCATAAAGGGGTTCGTTTGCATGGCTAAATAAAAGAAACCTTGAAGTTTATAAAGAAATAATTTTGTATGTAAAGGTATGAGATGCCTTGATGATGATAAAATAGTTCGATTGTATGAAGAGTTCACAGAAGCCTTGAAAGTCATAAAGGGGTTCGTTTGCATGGCAAATTAAAAGAAACCTTGAACTTTATAAAGGAGTTCGTTTGTATGTCGAGGTATGGGAAGCCTTGACGATTAAAAAGAGTTCGATTACATGAAAAGTTAACTGAAGCCTTGAAGCTCATAAAGGGGTTCGTTTGCATGCTAAATTACTGGAAACCTTGAAGTTAATAAAGGAGTTCTTTTACATGACAAGGTATGGGAAGCCTTGACGATGATAAAAGAGTTCGATTGCATGGAGAGTTAACAGAAGCCTTAAAAGTAATAAATGGGTTCGTTTGCATGGCAAATTAAAAGAAGCTTTGAAGTTTATAATGGAGTTCTTTTGCATGTCAAGGTATGGGAAGCCTTGACGATGAGAAAAGAGTTCGAATGCATGGCGAGTTAACGGAAGCCTTGCAAGACATAAAGGGGTTCGTTTGCATGGAAAATTACAAGAAACCTTGAAGTTTATAAAGGAGTTCTTTTACATGACAATTTATGGGAAGCCTTGAAGAGGATAAAAGAGTTCGATTGAATGAAGAGTTAACAGAAGCCTTGAAAGTAATAAAGGGATGCGTTTGCATGCCAAATTAAAAGAAACCTTGAAGTTTATAATAGAGTTCTTTTGCATGGCCAGGTCTTTTGTATGTCATGGTATGGAAGAGTTAACTGAAACCTTGAAAGTGATAAATGAGTTCCTTTGCATTGCAGCTTACTATAAACCTTGACGTTTATAAAGTAGTTCTTTTGCATGTCAAGGTATGGTAATCCTTCACGATGATAAAAGAGTCCGATTGCATGAAGAGTTAACAGATGCCTTGAAGGTCATAAAGGGGTTCGTTAGCAGGGCAAATTAAAGGAAACCTTGAAGTTTATAAATGAGTTCGATTGCATGTCCAGGTCTTTTGTGGTAGACTTCTGGAACAAATTGCCGCAGAGGGTAGTAGGTAGTCCAAATCTAAATGTATTTAAGAGTAGGTTGGATGAGTTTATGGGAAGGGAAGGTTGTGATGGTTCCTAAGTTTTGTATATATTAATATTGTTTGTATATATCTATAGCTGCATGATTTAGTTCTTGACAAGCCTTGATTGGTGATACCCTTGTTTCTGGATGAAATCCTCTGGATGTAGTTTACCTGGCAGTTTGGGTGCCTTAAAAAAGAGGCCGTTTGACTCGGATGACCTAAGCCCTTGTGGCTTTTGTCATCTGTTATATTATATTGTGGGGGACTTTGATTTTGTCTTCCCTGGTGATGGTGCTTTTTGTGGGTGGGTTTTGACGGAGGTGGATGACCTTTGATAGGCCCTTGTGGCTTTTGTCATCCGTGTAATTATGTTATGTTATGTTATGTCATGGTATAGGAAGCCATAATGATGATAAAATAGTTCGATTGCATGAAGAGTTCACAGAAGCCTTGAAAGTCATAATTGGTTGGTTTGCAGGTCAAATTAAAGAAACCTTGAAGTTCATAAAGGAGTTATTTTTTCATGTCAATGTATGGGAAGCCTTGACTATCATAAAAGAGTTTAATTGCATGAAAAGTTAACAGAAGCCTTGAAGCTCATAAAGGGGTTTGTTTGCAGGGAAATTTAAAAGAAGCCTTGAAGTTTATAAAGGAGTCCTTTTGTATGTTAAGGTATGGGAAGCCTTGACGATGCTAAAAGAGTTCGATTTCATGGGGAGTGAACAGAAGCCTTGAAAGTCATAAAGTGGTTCGTTTGCAGTGCAACTTAAAAGAAACCTTGAAGTTTATAAAGGAGTTCTTTTGTAGTTCAAGGTATGGGAGGCCTTGACGATGATAAAAGAGTTCGATTGCATGGCGACTTCTTTTGTATGTCAAGGTATGGGAAGCCGTAAGGATGATAAAAGTGTTCGATTGCATGGCTAGTTAACAGAAGCCTTGAAAGTCATAAAGGGGTTCGTTTGCAGTGCAAATTAAAAGAAACCTTCGAGTTTATAAAGGAGTTCTATTGTATGTAAAGGTATGGAAAGCTTTAACGATCATAAAAGGGTTCAATTGCATGGCGAGTTCTTTTGTATGTCAAGGTATGGGCAGTCTTGACGATGCTAAATAGTTCGATTGCATTGCGAGTTAACAGAAGCCTTGAAATTCATAAGGCGGTTCGTTTGCAGGGCAAATTAAAAGAAGCCTTGAAGTTTATAAAGGAGTTATTTTGCATGTCAATGTATGGGAACCCTTGACGATGATAAAAGAGTTAGATTGCATGGAGAATTAACAGAAGCCTTTAAAGTCATAAAAGGGTTCGTTTTCAGGTCAAATTAAAAGAAACCTTGAAGTTTATAAAGGAGTTCTTTTGCATGTAAAGGTATGGGAAGCCTTGACGATGATAAAAGCGTTCGATTTCATGGCGAGTTAACAGAAGCCTTGAAAGTCATAAAGGGGTTCGTTTGCATGGCAAATTACTAAAAACCTTGAAGTTTATAAAGGGGTTCATTTTCATGGCACGTAAATGGGTATCTCACTGCTAGCGTCAACACGTATTTGGCTCTTGCTGGAAATCGAACCCAGTACTGGGTGTAGAAATCCAATATCTTATCCACTATAGGGGGGGGGGGGGAGTTCCCCATCTCGTTTTTCTTCGCAAATTCACATTTTTATAAATGAGCTGTGGGCGCTTTAACCTTCCTTATAATCTTTCTATCGGTCTATCCATCTCAAAATCCATCTCTTGGTATATCTTCCTCGTAATGTATCTACTGGCCTATCTTCCTCATAATCAATCTCTCGTTTTATCTTTCTCAAAATAAATCCGTCATTCTATTTTCCTCATATTCCATCTATCGGTATATCTTACTCATAATCCATTTATCGGCCTATCTTCAAAATTCAACTGTCGGTCTATATTCCTCATAATCCATCTATCGGCTTCTCTTCCTCATAATCCATTTTTGGTCTATTTTCTCCATAATCCACCTTTGGAAAGGTCTTAACATAATCGATCCGTCGGTTTATCTTTCTCATATTCTATTTATCGACCTATCTTCATCAAAATTCAACTGTCGGTCTATATTCCTCATAATCCGGATATCAGTCGGTCTATCTTACCCATAATCCATATCTAGGTATAGCTTCCTCATAATCCACCTCTCGGTCTAGTTTCGTTAGAATCCTTCTGTCGGCTAATCTTACTAACGATCCATCTGTTCATCTATCTAAATAATAATACATCTGTGGGAAGGTCTTAATCATAATCGATCCGTAGGTCTATCTTCATTAAACTTCATTTGACGGTCTACCTTCATCAAAAATATCTGTCGGTCTATTTCCTTATATATGGCAGATGGTTATCTGCCAGTATAACTTATTCATAATCCATCTGTCGGTCTAGTTTTCACATAATCCATCTATCGATCTAGGTTCACCATAATCCATCTCTCTATCTTACTAGTAATCCATCTGTTGCTATATCTTCCTCATAATCCAACTTTATTGTAGCTTCTTCACAATCCATCTGTCGGTCTATCTTCCTCATACTCCTTATCTAGGTTTATCTTCCTTATATTCCATTTTTCAGCCTATCTTCCTAAAAATTGATCTGAAGGTCTATCTTCCTCAAACTCTATCTTTAGGTCTATCTTACACACACTAACTATGTTTGTGTATCTACCTCATACCCCATCTATCGAACAATATTCGTCATAATCTATCTGTTGGCATATCTTCGTCATGACCCATTTGTCGTTCTATCTGCGTCGTAATCCATATGTAAGTCTATCTTACTTATACATTATCTGTCCACCTGTCTCATCATGATCCATCAGTCGGTCTATCTTCCTTATAATTTATCACTCGGTCTATCTACGTTATAATCCATTTGTTGATTTATTTCTTCATAAGCTATTTGTCAGTATATCTTTCTCATAATCCATTTATCGATCTATCTTAGTTATAATCCATTTATCGGTATATTTGATTGAAAATAAATTTGTCGTTCTATCTACTTCAAAAGCCATCTGTCGAAATATCTTTCTCATAAACCAGCTGTAGGTCTATCTTACTCATAAATCAGCTGTAGGTCTATCTTTTTCACAGTCCATTTGTCGGTCTATCTTACTCATAAATCAGCTGTAGGTCTATCTTTTTCACAGTCCATTTGTCGGTCTATCTTACTCATAATCCATTTGTAATTATATCTTCCTTACAATCCTTGTTATCTTCTTCATACTATATCTGTCAGGTTATCTACATTATAATTGTTTGTTTTATGAGGAACCTGTGATTCCTAATAATCCATCTCATATAATGCTATATGATCCTCATAATTAATTTATTGGTCTATTTCTACTAAAGTCCATTTGTCGGTTTACCAACGTCATATTCCATATGTGGCTAAATCTTCAAGATAATCCAGCTGTCTGTATATCTTACTCATAATTCATTTGACGGTATATCTTCCTGCCATCCATTTTTCGATCTATCTACCTCAAAATGCGTTTTTCGGCCTATCGTCCTCATAGTATATTTGTAGCTCTAGCCTCCAAAATACATATGTCGGCTTATCTTTCTCATATTATATCTGTCCTCCAAATATATACCTAATAACCCATCTGTCGTTCTATCTTCGTCATAAATGAATTATTTCTTTCTCCGTATATCTTTATTTACAATTCAATGATCGCTCTATCTTCGTAATAATCTACTGGTCAGTCTATCTTCATCATAATCGAATTTTCGGTCTATCTTCCACCTGACCCGTCTATCGGTCTCTCTTCCCCTTGAAACATCTCTCGTATATCTTCCCCATAATCCATTCATCGTCTATCTTATTCAGAATACAAGTGTGGGTATATCTTCCTCATAATCAATTTGTGGGTCTATCTTATTCACAATCCATCTTTCGATCCATATTCATAATAATCCATTATTCGCTCTCTCTGCCTCACAATCCATATGTCTGTCTATCATTTTCATGCTTCTTCTGCCGGACTGTATTCCTCATAATCTATCTTTCACATAATCCATATTTCAGGCTACGAGGGGCGGTCAATAAGTTTTGCGAATCGGTAGGGCAAAACAGAGGAAGAGGAATACCTGTT
Organism: Ceratothoa steindachneri; assembly: GCA_963969495.1. Taxonomy (NCBI): domain Eukaryota; kingdom Metazoa; phylum Arthropoda; class Malacostraca; order Isopoda; family Cymothoidae; genus Ceratothoa; species Ceratothoa steindachneri. Next base: position 88,914,285 of record OZ018319.1, on the reverse strand, counting down.
TGTGGGGGTGTTAGGACAAGTTATGACAAGTCAGGACCTGCAGCCGCACGCTCCTGCCTCGTCTATTTAAGAAGCAGTAGCTGGTTGAGCACCGCGCAGGGATCAATTTTTTGACCAAGGAAGGCAAGAATGCAAAAGAGATCCATGAACGCATGGTTGCAGTATACACCGACACCGCTTCTTCCTATGCAACCATTTCTCGCTGGAATAGGGATTCTCGCCATGGTCGTGAATCCCTTGAAGATGACCCCTGTCCAGGACGCCCGTTAGACGTGACTAACGAGAACAATATCGCCCGTGTGGGGAGGAGGATCCTCGAAAATCGACGGGTGAAGGTCGAATAAATAGAGCGAGAACATGGAATTTCACATGGAAGTGTTATCAACATCATCCACGACAATTTGGCCATGACCAAGGTCTCTGCCCGTTGGGTCCCTAAAAACCTCACGAAACCTCACGCCCCATGATCGGCTTTAACGTCGTCAAAGTCCACAAGACCAGAGTTGCACAAGCTGCCCTGCGCGAGTGCGGATTCGAGGAGCTCAACCATCCCCCCTGCAGTCCAGATCTGGCCCCTAGCGACTACTTTTTATTCCGCCAGCTCAAGGCTTCACTGCGTGGACGCCTGGTTTGTGGACGATGAAGATGTCCAGCTCGCCGTCCAGGAGTGGATTGAACAGCAGTCGGGAGATTTCTGGTTGTCGGGAATTCGAAGCCTCAGGGACAAGTGGCGCAAGTGCATTGAAGTCGAGGGTAGTTATATTGAAAAATAATAAAACACTTTTCCTCATATATCGTTTCCTTATATCCGAATTGCAAAACTTATTGACCGCCCCTCGTATATCCTCCCTATTCCATTTATCGTTCTACCTTCCACATAATCAATTTCGGTCTAATTTTGTGATAATCCATTTTTCAAGTCTATTTTCTTCACAATCCATCTGTTGAACTGTCTCCTGCAGAATCCAACTGCTGGGATATCTTTCTCCTAATCCATTGACGGGCTATCTTCGAAAAATCCATCTGTCGGTCAATCTTCACCATAATTAATTTGTCGGTATATCTTCGTCTCAATCCATATGTCATCTATCATCTTCATAATCTATTTCTCTATCTTCATGATAATTCATTTGTATGTCTATCTTCTTCATAAACCACTATCAGTCTATATTCCTCACAATCCATTCGTCGATCTACCTTTGTGTTGATTAATTTGAGATATATCTTGGTTATAATTCGTTTTGGGGTCTATCTTTCTTATAACTCATTTGTTTGTCTATCTTCTTCATGAAAATCTGCCGGAGTATCATTGTTAAAATCCACTTGTCGGTTTACCTAAGTCACGATCCACTTCTTGGTCTATCTTCTTTCTAAGACATCTGTTGGTCTATCTTACCATATTTCATATGTCGATAAATCTTCGCCATAACCCTCTTGCCTGCTATCTTACTCATAAATCATTTGCCGGTATATCTTCCTGACAATCCATTTGTCGATATATTTCCTCCTAACTCGTCAGTTGGTCTATCTTCTCCATAATCCATCTGACGGTCTATATTTCTGATAAGTGACTCATTGGTCTACCTGCATCATAATCAATTTGTTTGTCTACTTCCTCATAATCTATCTGTCGATCTATCTTAGTGATAATCCATATGTCAGTTTATCTTCCTCATAATCTATATATCGAACTATCTTCTTCATTAACGACTTGTCGGTCTATCTGCCTCATGATACATATATTTGTCTGCATATCTTATTAATAATCCATTTGTCGTTTTATCTTCTTTCTAGCATTTTTGTCACTCAATCTTCCTCACAATCCAATTGTCGTTTGATCTCTATCATAAATCTTTGTACGGTCTATCTTCCTCATAAATCTTGGCACGGTCTATCTTCTTCATAATCCATCTGTCATTCTATCGTCTTCATAATCAATTTGTTGATCAATCTTTCAAGTAAGCCATATGTCGGTATATGTTCCTCATACTCCATCTGTCTATCTGTGGCATAATACATCCGGTGGTCTATCTTCCTAAATATCCATTTTTCGTTTTATCTTCGCCACAATTAAATTTGTCGGTCTATCTTCGCCATATATCGGTATAACTTCGTCTAATTCACTTGTCGGTCTATCTTTCTCATAATCTATTTCTCTGCCTATCTTCATCATAAAACATTTATCGGTATATCTTCCTCATATTCCATTTGTTGCTCTATCTAACTCATAATCCATTTGTGGCCCTATCTTCCACATAATCAAATCTGAAGGTCTATTTCAGGCTTAATCCATCTGTAAGTATATCTTCATCATAATTCACTTCTCAATTTATCTTCCTCTTAATCTGTAGGTCGCTCTATCCTCCTCATGATTCATTTTTCGCTCTATCTTCCTCACAATCCATTTATCTGTAAATATTCCTCATAATTCATTCGTTGTTCTATCTTTTTTATAATCCATATACCGAACTATCCCTTTAATAAACCATTTGACGCCCTATCTGCCTCATAATCCATATGTTAGTCTATTGTCTTCATACTTCATATGTAGAACGTCTTCCTCACAATCACTTTATAGCTCTATCCTCCTCATAATCCCTCTGTCGCTTTATTTTCCTCATAATCCATTCGTCGGTCTATTTTTATCATAATTTATCGGTAGGTCTATCTTTTTCTTATCCGTTTGTTGGTCTATTGGACTCATAATCTATTTTTCGATCGAGCTTTTTTATAATATATTTGTCTGCTTATCTGCATCATAATCCATTTGTCGGTCAATCTTCCTCATAATCCATATGGCTGTCTATCTTCGCATTAGTCCATTTGTTAGTTTACCTTTGTCAAAATCCCCTTTTTGATTAACTGTATCTTCGTCATAATTCATTTGTCTGTCTATCTTCGTTATAATCCATTTGTCGCGTTATCTTCATCTTCTTCAGCAAACTTTTCCTTTTTAACTATGTTGCGATACCTTCCTTGAGCACATGCTTATTCAGTTCCTTCCACAGATGTTCGATGGATTTCAAGCCTCGGCTTTCATTTGACCATTTTAGTACAATAATGTGGTGCTGTGCACGGTATTTATGAGGAGTTTTGCTGGTATGTTTGAGATCGTTGCTATGTCGATAGGTGAGATGCCTTCCAAATCCCAGTTGCGTTGCCGATTGCTTCACGTTTTAATCAAGGATGCGCTGATAGTTTTTAGAATTCCTGTTCCCTTATTTCACTTTTAATGCGCCATTTCGAGTAACAGCAAAACATCTCCACAACCTAATTAAATCTCCTCCATGTTTAACAGTAAGGACGGTGTTGTTTTTATTTGTTCTTGGCTAATTCTCCGCCATAACTACCGTTTTTCATTTCTACAAAAGAGCTCGATTTATTTCTCATCTTACCATAATATTTAATGTAATTTAGTTAGGCTATCTACCAGATGATCTTTAGCGAACACCAAACAGGATTTTTATGAGCTCTCTTTAACAGAGGCTTCCTCCTTGGGACTCATCCATGAAATCATTCTCGGTGTAAATAGGATAACTGCTGAACCCTGTACTTCTACGCGACTCCAAAATTTGCTTGTAACTCATTTGATTAAGTTTAAGGATGGCGTCTGTCTTCAGCAGAGACGGAACATCTCTAGAGTTCCAGTTTCTTTGGTCGATCTTCACGTCGACGATATACTATGAGACCATTAGAATTATATTTCCTAATGATGTTCCTTACAGAAGGAATTGGAATGTTTCCATGGAGGAAATATTTCGATATCCGTGACAGACTTGTCCAGCTTAATAATATGGTTTCTTGCAGATTCTGAATGTCCAGCGCTCTTCGCCATTCCGCTCTTGGAAATGTTTCCTCTGCGAAGTCGTGTAACGAATGACAAATCTTGCACGTAAATTCGCATCTAATCTGTCCTTCTACAACGTTCTTGAATCGTTTTGAAAAACATTTTAAGAACTTCCGGAATGTCGGATTATATATAAAAAAATGCCTATGCAATCATTAAAACACAAAAGCTATCCATGTTGCCTATACCTTTGCACTCGCATAATATTGACTCGTATTCGAACCCAGAATTGATTTACTTTTATAATTTTAGGTTCGAAATGATTTGAATACACCACTCAAGGACCAGAATTTTCCTACTAAAATATAAGCACGAAAAACGGATTCAAACTTAACTAATAGACTAATGGGTCACTAGATTAGACTTCGTGTAGGATATTTCCTAATCTTATACACGCTGTCGTACATGCTTGTTTGTTCTTTGCCTTAGAAGATTAGTTATCATCAGAGGCAATGGTTCAATGGATATATATATATATATATATATATATATATATATATATATATATATATATATATATATATATATATATATATATATATATATATATATATATATATATATCCAGAGGCAGCAATATGTCTCAACAAATAAAGAGATCGATTCCATGCAAACGAAGGCAAGACTTAGATACCTAGGCGGTGTTCGATGGCTGAAATGCTCATGATTGTTCCAAAATAATCATAATTTTTTTAAATTAAATTATACCTGTTTACAAAGAAAGGGATTCAAACCAGTGCTGTCAAACTTGGATGGTTCTTAAAGCCAAGTGGTTTAATAGCATAGGTTAGGTGCAAATACTCACCACTTTTAAGTGGTATAATTTTATTTAGCTCTGTTTATATTGTTAAAATCACTACGCTGACTCATTTAAAAAATACATAGATTAAATATTTGCCACAATTCATATTATGTAGACGAATTTGAATTCCGGATGGAGGGAAAGAAAAAATAATATAGCTTTGGACAGTGGGCAACCCACATAATGGACAATATGACATGTGTTGTACACTTTTCTAAAAATTCTATTATTCACATTTATTAGTTTTATATGCGTTATTTCTCATTCGTCTGTATGCGAAGTCCAGGAGAACGCCCACGCCGTCTTCTGGCGAGCGTCGTAAAAATCGACAAAGCCCTGATAAGGGCGCGAGCCGAGAAAGACGTGGACCCCAGTTTTGTTTTTGAAGCGCGATATGCGATGGTGCAAACGAGCGCGGATGTTGTGGACCCCGTCCGTTTATGCCTGTTGTTGATGCGCATCCACCACACCTTGTGGGAGAGCAAGAAGCAAAAAGAAGTAAATTGGAATAGGAGATCAGTTCGAATGAAAGGCGAATATCAACGACCGTAGACTTCTGCCATCATGGTAGTGGAGGGCGGGGGGATAACAAGTCATGACTCAGGGAAGAGGGAGTTCGAGGAGCTTTGGTGCCCATACAATGGAAGTACCATGGTGAAGAACCCAGATGTAGAAGTGAGGGCTCTTCCCTACCACCTCTTCCTTTCGAAAGGTGGGGAGAACCTGCAGTTTGATGTCAGGATCCAAACAATTAATTAGACAGATCGAAAAAAAAAATAATATATAATTATCTTCAAGAATTTCTGCGGTAAAGAAAAGGCATTCGCACAATTATATACTTAAATTGCTTAAGATTAGAAGTAATAAATGCCTCCACAGATACACTACCGAGCAAAATATGAGAACGATTTTTCCTTATTAAAATATTTGTAAAAATATGAGAGGGTAAATTAAATTTCCATGGTATATAAAGGTATGCATTTAATATATTTTAGGAAAATTTCATATGATACAATGGTATATTCAAGAAATTATACTAAATAAACTATAAAAAATATTAACACGTCCAAAATAAAAGAACAATATTTTCAGAACATTCTAGAAGATTCTTGAAATCATCTGGCAATATTTTGCTCGGTAGGTAAGAATTGTACAACCGCCATTGTTGTTTTACTCACTTTGCAAAGATGCCAACGCACATGAAAGTGACTCTTGAGCTCAGTCAGAGAATTGTTGGCTTGAAGACTCTGGGGAAGACTCTCTCTGAGATTTCAAAAGAGATAAGAAGGTCCAAAAGTGTTATTTCCCGCGTTCTAGACTTATACAATGAAAATTGCCCCCTCCGCATATATATATATATATATATATATATATATATATATATATATATATATATATATATATATATATATATATATGCGTGTGTGTGTGATAACATAACAGAATGAAGAAAAATCAAAAAGGTATTCAAAAATTCCAAAAGTGATTTTTGGTCTATTCAAACGCTGAAAATTGAGAATAAAAGAACCCTCCAACAAATAAATGAAAAGGAAAATGCAATAAAAGGAAAGTAAAGGCGAAATTAATTAATGGAAAAAAACGGAGGAAATAAAAATTCATCCCTTTTGGAATAGCAAAATACAAAAAAACAAAACAAGCAATATATGTATATATGGTTCTTTACCACCCAGTCGCGCTGCACCATGGATTTCTCAGAGATAGGATAAATATAGTGTAATATTATATCTGCAATTGCATCCCCTTCCGACTGTTAACCATACCAATTGTAGTTCAACCTCCACCTATATTTATGCTTTGCTGCCACGTTCGAATTGTGAGTTTGAAAAGAAAAGAAAATATTAAATTCAAAACTAATGCTGATTTTAGCTTTCAAAATCTTCAAAAACAAAAGATAAATAATCGAAGAAAGAGAGAAAAATAAATGTTTAAGAGTTGCATAGCACTTGGATGTCAATGTTTAAACATACGAGTATCAAAAAAAAGTTCTACACAAAACGCTCCTGAACGTACATGTACGGGTTTATTAAAACATTAAATATAGAAATCAAGGTCTCATTGTAAATTGACATCGCATCATATTGTATTATATATCATTTTGAAGGGATTTCTTTAATTAAAATATGATATGGATATTTTATATCACTTATTATTATAGAAAATATAAATGTTGTAATTACTAGGGCGGGACTTATCTTAATGTCTGCAGTCAAGAATTGAGGCTAACGATGTCGGGTCACACCTTTGAATTAGAACCTAATGCCAGGCTTTTGAATTGTGCATACTACGAGTTGATTGCAAATAACAGGGCTGTGTGGGGTGTAACCTCACAATTAAAGGGAGATATATGGGTGAAGTCCCCATTTAGTAAATAATAACCTTGGGGTTCAAATTCAGAGGCAGTTGCCAGACGTCTTTAGACGCTCTAATGTTCATTTTATTATACGGTCTTTAGGCAACGACTTTATTTTATAATGACTATATTTCCTTGGCAGTCCCCTCCTTTTAGGGTTATGACTTTTCTATAGCTAGAAACGAAGTCATTAAATTCCCTTGAAGTGGGTGACTATGAATTCCAAAATTTACCTCTTAAACTAAATGCATGTGTAGTAATTACCTATTTTGGGATAACTCATAAATATAAATTTTTCATTCATATTCAGATCAAATTTAAAATATTTTACTTACCCATCACAAATAAATATCAACCTCATTTACAATGACTTTATGCATATTATTAAAGCTCATCATATAAAATAATTAATTTATTATATTTAAATATGTTCTAAATTGCTTTTATTATAGAAAATATCTTGGATAAATTTATGTAGACTACCGAGAAAGAAAGATGACATCATGGCAAGCAAAGAATGTAAATGCAAATAGACATTTAAAGGCAAGGCAGAAGAAGAGAATGAGAAAGAGGTAAGAAACTCCTATTCCAGGATAGAATACGGTTCTATCCCGGAGACTACATCACTCTCAGCCACTCAATGTTTCAGAAAGGAAATGTGGCAAATTTAAGAGTACAACAGAAGCCAGAAAGCGATCCACCCGATAGAACTCCAAGTAAACCTAAGTACTTCAACTTAATAAAACGATTGAAGCCTGAAGGGTGATGAAAGCTCAGCTTACTGAAAATAAGCACGTAAGTTTGGATCGACAGAGAGAATGATCCAGATATTATAGTAATATCTGAAAATGAAGTGAATCTAGAAAGAAGACCGCTGAAACTGTTCATTTACACCGTCATTAACGCGAACCCTTCAAGTGAGTAAAATGACGCGGGTCATAGCAATCAGAAGATGACTAAAATTCACGGAAGTAAACAACCTAAATGAGATACTCTTGGTCGTTAAAATTGAAACGGGAAATATGCCAATAATAGTTGACACAAATTATCAAGCGCCTAGAAAAAACTATTTATCCCTGTACAACCTATTAACAATCTTTGACACAGGTATCGCTACAGTATTTTTCATGGACCGTGTCTCGATACAAGTAAATCTTTATGCTATGCCTAAAACAGCACGCAGCGAAAGACTGCAAATTTGAAGGAAAAGTATGTTCAGAATGTGTATGTTCAAGAAATACCTCGAGAGATTGTACAAACGGGAACAAGAAAAAAAATGTCGTGAAGGCAGGAACCCTCACTGCATATCCATATCCCATCAAAAAGAACTTAGTAAATAAAAAAATACAATCACAAAGGAGAAGAACAGAAAGGCGAATATTACATAGGCGCAAGCGGCGAAGTCTCCAGGACAAGGAAAGATAATCCTCCAACTAGATCCATCAATGAAATCAGATTTAGTAATGTGCCCAATACATGCCAACTTAGTAAACATTGCGAAGGCGGGGAAATAGGCAACAGAATAAAATAAAATGCTAGTGCAAAATGGAGTGAAACCAATGGGGTTCCCGAACAGCCGCCCTTGACGAGATTTTTAAGAGGCATAAACAGGGAGCAAACTCAAAGCAACGACATATCTCGCTCCAAATCGAGAGACATTCGATTAACTAAGCCTAGAGAGCTTCAACAAATGCAAACTTGCCAAACGTTTGAAGAGAAAAATGTTAATGCACAAAAAGAAGACCCAGGAAAGCAGACCGGCAAAAAGAAACAAAGGAAAGTACACAGGTACAAACTACCCTGTATCTAAATATGAAGATATATGCTTCACCGTCGGTACCGCTCCTTAAACTCACAAAACCGAAAGAAATCATGAATGGGATAACTCGAGGCAGATTCAAGTGGGAGTTCAATAATGACGCGCATGAAGCAGATAGAGTTAAAGAGAGCGTAAAGAAGGGCCTGATTAATATCCAGCCGGGCTTTTGCTTTATCTTATCACACGACCAATTAAAAAGGTCGAGTAAGGCAAGAAATCGGGTAGAGTAAGGAAAGAGATCGGGGAGAGTAAGGAAAGAGATCGGGGCGAGTAAGGAAAGAGATCGGGGCGAGTAAGGAAAGAGATCGGGGCGAGTAAGGAAAGAGATCAGGGAGAGAAAGGAAAGAGATCGGGGAGAGTAAGGAAAGAGATCGGGGAGAGTGAGGAAAGAGATCGGGGACAGTAAGGAAAGAGATCGGGGAGAGTAAGGAAAGAGATCGGGGACAGTAAGGAAAGAGATCGGGGACAGTAAGGAAAGAGATCGGGGCGAGTAAGGAAAGAGATCGGGGCGAGTAAGGAAAGAGATCGGGGCGAGTAAGGAAAGAGATCGGGGACAGTAAGGAAAGAGATCGGGGACAGTAAGGAAAGAGATCGGGGCGAGTAAGGAAAGAGATCGGGGACAGTAAGGAAAGAGATCGGGGCGAGTAAGGAAAGAGATCGGGGACAGTAAGGAAAGAGATCGGGGCGAGTAAGGAAAGAGATCGGGGCGAGTAAGGAAAGAGATCAGGGAGAGAAAGGAAAGAGATCGGGAAGAGTAAGGAAAGAGATCGGGTAGAGTGAGGAAAGAGATCGGGGAGAGTAAGGAAAGAGATCGGGGAGAGTAAGGAAAGAGATCGGGGCGAGTAAGGAAAGAGATCAGGGCGAGTAAGGAAAGAGATCGGGGCGAGTAAGGAAAGAGATCAGGGCGAGTAAGGAAAGAGATCAGGGCGAGTAAGGAAAGAGATCAGGGAGAGAAAGGAAAGAGATCAGGGAGAGAAAGGAAAGAGATCGGGAAGAGTAAGGAAAGAGATCGGGTAGAGTGAGGAAAGAGATCGGGGAGAGTAAGGAAAGAGATCGGGGAGAGTAAGGAAAGAGATCGGGGCGAGTAAGGAAAGAGATCGGGGAGAGTAAGGAAAGAGATCGGGGAGAGTGAGGAAAGAGATCGGGGCGAGTAAGGAAAGAGATCGGGGAGAGTAAGGAAAGAGATCGGGGAGAGTAAGGAAAGAGATCGGGGACAGTAAGGAAAGAGATCGGGGCGAGTAAGGAAAGAGATCGGGGCGAGTAAGGAAAGAGATCGGGGCGAGTAAGGAAAGAGATCGGGGCGAGTAAGGAAAGAGATCAGGGAGAGAAAGGAAAGAGATCGGGAAGAGTAAGGAAAGAGATCGGGGAGAGTGAGGAAAGAGATCGGGGCGAGTAAGGAAAGAGATCGGGGAGAGTAAGGAAAGAGATCGGGGTGAGTAAGGAAAGAGATCAGGGCGAGTAAGGAAAGAGATCGGGGCGAGTAAGGAAAGAGATCAGGGCGAGTAAGGAAAGAGATCAGGGAGAGAAAGGAAAGAGATCGGGAAGAGTAAGGAAAGAGATCGGGTAGAGTGAGGAAAGAGATCGGGGCGAGTAAGGAAAGAGATCGGGGAGAGTAAGGAAAGAGATCGGGAAGAGTAAGGAAAGAGATCGGGTAGAGTGAGGAAAGAGATCGGGGCGAGTAAGGAAAGAGATCGGGGAGAGTAAGGAAAGAGATCGGGAAGAGTGAGGAAAGAGATCGGGTAGAGTGAGGAAAGAGATCGGGGCGAGTAAGGAAAGAGATCGGGGAGAGTAAGGAAAGAGATCGGGGCGAGTAAGGAAAGAGATCAGGGCGAGTAAGGAAAGAGATCGGGGCGAGTAAGGAAAGAGATCAGGGCGAGTAAGGAAAGAGATCAGGGCGAGTAAGGAAAGAGATCAGGGAGAGAAAGGAAAGAGATCGGGAAGAGTAAGGAAAGAGATCGGGTAGAGTGAGGAAAGAGATCGGGGAGAGTAAGGAAAGAGATCGGGGAGAGTAAGGAAAGAGATCGGGAAGAGTAAGGAAAGAGATCGGGTAGAGTGAGGAAAGAGATCGGGGCGAGTAAGGAAAGAGATCGGGGAGAGTAAGGAAAGAGATCGGGAAGAGTAAGGAAAGAGATCGGGGAGAGTGAGGAAAGAGATCGGGGAGAGTAAGGAAAGAGATCGGGGAGAGTAAGGAAAGAGATCGGGGCGAGTAAGGAAAGAGATCAGGGCGAGTAAGGAAAGAGATCGGGGCGAGTAAGGAAAGAGATCAGGGCGAGTAAGGAAAGAGATCAGGGCGAGTAAGGAAAGAGATCAGGGAGAGAAAGGAAAGAGATCGGGAAGAGTAAGGAAAGAGATCGGGTAGAGTGAGGAAAGAGATCGGGGAGAGTAAGGAAAGAGATCGGGGAGAGTAAGGAAAGAGATCGGGGCGAGTAAGGAAAGAGATCGGGGAGAGTAAGGAAAGAGATCGGGGAGAGTAAGGAAAGAGATCGGGGCGAGTAAGGAAAGAGATCGGGGACAGTAAGGAAAGAGATCGGGGAGAGTAAGGAAAGAGATCGGGGACAGTAAGGAAAGAGATCGGGGAGAGTAAGGAAAGAGATCGGGGAGAGTAAGGAAAGAGATCGGAAAGAGCAAGGAAAGAGATAAGGGAGAGTAAGGAAAGAGATCGGGGCGAGTAAGGAAAGGGATCGGGGAGAGTAAGGAAAGAGATCGGGGCGAGTAAGGAAAGAGATCGGGGAGAGTAAGGAAAGAGATCAGGGCGAGTAAGGAAAGAGATCGGGGCGAGTAAGGAAAGAGATCAGGGCGAGTAAGGAAAGAGATCAGGGCGAGTAAGGAAAGAGATCAGGGAGAGAAAGGAAAGAGATCGGGAAGAGTAAGGAAATAGATCGAGTAGAGTGAGAAAAGAGATCGGGGAGAGTAAGGAAAGAGATCGGGGAGAGTAAGGAAAGAGATCGGGGCGAGTAAGGAAAGAGATCGGGGAGAGTAAGGAAAGAGATCGGGGAGAGTAAGGAAAGAGATCGGGGCGAGTAAGGAAAGAGATCGGGGACAGTAAGGAAAGAGATCGGGGAGAGTAAGGAAAGAGATCGGGGACAGTAAGGAAAGAGATCGGGGAGAGTAAGGAAAGAGATCGGAGACAGTAAGGAAAGAGATCGGGGAGAGTAAGGAAAGAGATCGGGAAGAGCAAGGAAAGAGATAAGGGAGAGTAAGGAAAGAGATCGGGGCGAGTAAGGAAAGGGATCGGGGAGAGTAAGGAAAGAGATCGGGGCGAGTAAGGAAAGAGATCGGAGAGAGTAAGGAAAGAGATCGGGGAGAGTAAGGAAAGAGATCGGGAAGAGTAAGGAAAGAGATCGGGCGAGTAAGGAAAGAGATCGAGGCAAGTAAGGAAAGAGATCAGGGCGAGTAAGGAAAGAGATCAGGGCGAGTAAGGAAAGAGATCAGGGCGAGTAAGGAAAGAGATCAGGGCGAGTAAGGAAAGAGATCGGGGCGAGTAAGGAAAGAGATCAGGGCGAGTAAGGAAAGAGATCAGGGCGAGTAAGGAAAGAGATCAGGGAGAGAAAGGAAAGAGATCGGGGAGAGTAAGGAAAAACATCGTGTAGTGTAAGGAAAGAGATCGGGGAGAGTAAGGAAAGAGATTCGGTAGAGTAAGGAAAGAGATCGGGTATAGTATGGTCACCAGCCAGAGAGGGGGTCTCAAAGTCAACGAACTTCGATACATAAAATACATAAAATACATAAAATACATAAATACATAAAATACATAAAATACATGAAATACATAAATACATAAAATACATAAATGCATAAAATACATAAATACATAAAATAAATGAAATACATAAATACATAAAATACATAAATACATAAACTACATAAATACAATGAAGATCTTTTCATTAACCGTTAACGTGAATATGCAAGCAGTCAACAGCGTGTACGGCAAGGTATTGAACTAATATAGCGGTACAAAAAAAATCATCGGTAATAAATAAAAGAAATTAAAAAATATGCTGTTTGTAATAATTCAAATTTGATCAAACTAAAAAATGACTTCATAATTAAGACAAATAAGTGTTAGAATCAATTTATTCCCGAAACCAGGTAACAACGTTTGCTGACCAAAAAGTCGCATGCTCTCACTTATTCTGATTTATAACTTACGACCTTCAAAACTTTTAATAATTCCCGGACTAAGCTTGGGAGAACCTTGACAATTATATTATTCTAAAGAGAATATAAAACAACGTAAGGGTTCCAAATTCCGTTAGAGTCGGCAGAGTAGTTATGATGTTTTTGCCAAATAATTCCCGGCTAGCCTTGGGAGGACTTTGGCAATATAACATTCAAAACAGAATGTAAAAGAACATAACGGTTTCAAATTTCATAAGAATCAGCCGAATAATTATGATGTTGCCAAAAAAACATTCTCGGGCTACCCTTGTGAGGTCCTTGGTAATAATATCATTCGAAAGAGAATGTAAAACAACATAAGCTTTCAAATTTCGTTAGAATCAGACGAATAGTTATGATGTTATTATCAATCAAAATAATTCGATGGCTAACCTTGGAAGGGCTTTGACAATCATATCATTCGAAAGAGAATCTAAAACAACAGAAGGGTTTCAAATTTAGTTAGAATTGGCCGAATAGTTATGATGTTATTGCCTAAACAAGATAGTTCCTGGGATAACCTTGGCAGGACTTTAGCAATTATATCATTCGAAAGAGAATGCCATACAACATAGGGGTTTCAAATTTCGTTAGAATCGGCCGGATATTTACGATGTTATTACAAAAAAAAGCAAAACGAGGACCGACCGACCGACCGACCGACCGACCGACCGCCGACCGACCGACATAGTGAGATGTAGAGTCTCTCCGACTAGACCTACACGCGACTAAAAATAAAAAAATATCAAAAAAAGCATAAGTGAAGCAATCGCCAGACCTACTGGCACGCCAATTTTCTCTTTTAAAAACACTTTTTTATCTAAACCCCATGCAACTATTCAACATACATTTTCTATCTTTAATGACCATTGGCTTTAAATCAGTAAAAAAAAGTATGTTTTATTATCCTCTTTCTACTGACTTCTGTCATGGTTAGCCTAACGGAGATGCATACCGTTGCCGTCCTCAAATAGTAGTAGACATATGACCAATGGTAACTTCACACTGGTTAGCCTAACGGACTGAATACGGCCGCTGTTCCACAGTGGTAGACATACACCAGAGTTGATGATTGTAGTGGCAATTTTGCGTGGACACCTTCATCTCACTAGTGATCCTTTACATTGGTCACCCTGGTAGATAATTTTTTTTTTTACATAGGTGAACCTCTGGAGTTGGTGCACAAACGGGCCCTCTGGCGTGTTGCGTCACCATTTCCTCCACTCATAAAGGCTTCTGATCTGTCTTAACGAAAATATGAGAGGGCGCTGAGGCCATTGCCGACTTGCGCGTCAAGCTCCCCGTCTTCTGGTCATATGACCCTGCCATCTGGTTCCATCAATTGGAATCTCAGTTCAACTTAGCAAGGATTACCGTAAGTAGAACGAAGTACGAATGCGTTTTGTCCTGAATTTGGTGCACAATACTTTCGCGAAAATATTGTCATTATTGCATTTGTGTTGAATAGGTGGCGTTAAAAAAAGCTCCTTGTGGAGTATGAGAACATTAAGTTTATAACGAGACTGGTTTGTGGTTAGTTACCTCCCCCCCCTTTCTAGCTCACCAGTGTCGATCGAAGATGACCCAAGTCAAGGAAAGCTTTCAGCATTTATTAAAGAAGAAATGTGGCTGTAGAGAAGTAAATGTTGTTGAAGCTAGAATGTCGATAATTTTTTTTTTTTTTTGCCACTCTCTGCGCGATGAGTGACAAAAGTGTTGCGCTCATAACACCTGGTTCAACGGGAAAGATTTAGGCGGATGCAGCTACCAAAGGGATCAGCCAGCCAAGTCAAATTCAAAGCCCAGATGTCAGATGACAGAAAGTTATGGCGACAATTTAGAGGGAATTCTGAGGAGGTAATTTTGATAGACTTTCTTGCAGGGCAACGAACGAACACAACTACATATTATGACTACGTTCTTTGAAAATTGAAACTAACATCTTATTGGGCAAAAACGTAAAGCTGCTCTTTCAACACGACTACCTACCAGCTCATTCTTCGAAGGTACCACGGTAATGCCTAACTCATTCCTTAAGGCTCTGTAAGGCCTCTTTCCGAGAATTCGACCGTAAATTTTGCTCTATTCACCCTAAAGTCCTGAAATTGCTTATGTGGCTTACATTTTCGATATGGTTCGATTCACAGTGCTCAGCAATCTTGCGAGAACAGTTAGCAAAATGGCATCGCCTACAAAAGTGTATTTACGTAAGGGGGGGGGGATGGAGACAAATAATGTTTTTATAATAAGGTATAATTTTTATTTGTGTCGAACTTTTAGAAATTAGAAATACTTCGTATAATTAATATTTTTTGATGACCTAGATTGCGATTGCCACAACTAAAAAAAAAATACGAATAAAAAAAAAATTTCAAGCCTCGATAAAGTGGAATTTATTGTATATTATATAATTTATTTATTTATTATATTTATCATATACCAGGAGGTCAATATACCCTTTCAATCCATACTTTGATTCTTCGTCCCGCGGGATATCATAATATGAGCGAAGTTAATGGTAATATTTTTAATTGGTTGGTTTGTAATGTGATAATATTTTCTCTTGTGATATTTATTGATTCGGGGTGTAAAAAGTAATTTAATAGTTTTTACCACAAATTTACACTCATAATTTGAGGCAAATTATTTCTCAGTGGGGACCTATTGATCAACGTGGGATCCGATTCAGGAGTATTTAGAGTTTTTCACCCCCACTATAAAGCGTTTTCCGGCCCCAGTGTAACAGCGGGTTTTCACCCTCAGTCTAACACCGTTTTCCACCCCAGTCTAACAGCAGTTTCTAACCACAGGCTAACAGCGTTTTTCAACCTCAGTCTATCAACGTTTTTTATCCCCAGTCTAACAGCATTTTTCACTCTAGTCTAACAGCGTTTTTCATCCCCCCTCTAACGCGTTTTCCAGCCCCAGTCTAACAGCGGGTCTTCACCCTCAGTCTAACACCGTTTTCCGTCCCAGTCTAACAGCGGGTCTTCACCCTCAGTCTAACACCGTTTTCCGTCCCAGTCTAACAGCGATTTCCAACCACAGTCTAACAACGTTTTTCAACCTCAGTCTATCAACGTTTTTCAGCCCCAGTCTAACAGCATTTTTCAACCCCAGTGTAACAGCGTTTTTCAACCACAGTCTAAATAATGCGGTTTTCAGCCCCAGTCTAACAGCGATTTCAACCCCAGTGTGCCGGGAATAAATCGTGCCCTCAAAATGAGGAAGTTAAAGTTGAAGGTTCGCCTTGCACTACAACCATACCCATATCCGGAGACCTTAACAGTTAATAACTTTTCTGTTTGTACTCTGAAAAACAACAAGTTATAAGGAATCTAATGATACCGTTTTAGTGGAGAGACTATGGGAAGAAATGAACATAAATAAGGGCCTGCTTAGATCATTAAAAAGGGGAACCCACTAGGAAGACCGTAGTGGCGAGAAAATGGCGAACAAGGTGTTTCGCCACTTACGGCATGTTTCCAGCAATGTTGGTCTGCCCTTTGGGTGTCAATTTTGTCTCAATCCGGCCCTGAACAATTGATTAGTAAGTGTCACGCCAAAATAAGAAACATTTATTCATAGTCATTTTTCGTCTATAAATTTAGACATCATTGGAATAGTCCCTCTAAATACGCTATCCATAGCAATTCTGCTCATGAACATTTTGGATAGTTCAAAATACAAAAAAAATCACCTAAAATAGTCTGTTTTGAGTATAAGTGCAGGTCTATTTTTAGCCATTACTTTTTACCATTATAAAATATTATAAGTTACTATGGCGGTCCGTAGATCGGTCGGTTAGATGGAAACCATCTTACTATACAATGAGATTTTGCTAATAAAATAATAACTATTCGGCTGATTCTAACGAAATTTAAAACCCTTATGTCATTTTACATTCCATTTCAAATGATATAATTGCAAAGGTCCTCCCAAGGTTAGCCCCGGAATTAATTGTTTTGGCAATAACATCATAACTATTCGGCCGATTCTAACGAAATTTGAAACACTTATGTTGTTTTACATTTTCCTCCGAATGATGCAATTTCCAAGGTCCTTTCAAGGTTACTCCGAGAATTATTAAAAGAGAACTAACCATGGGTCGGATTGCGCCACTTGTTGAAAGTTTTGAAGGTCATAAGTCAGAATAATTGAGAGCAGGTGACTTAGGTGTGTTGACGTTGTTTTTTCATCGGTTATACGAGGGGCGGTCAATAGGTTTTGCGAATCGGTAGGGCAAAACATAGGAAGAGAGATGGCTGTTTGTGGGGGTGTTAGGACAAGTTATGACAAGTAAGGACCTGCAGCCACACGCTTCTGCCTCGTCTATTTAAGAAGCAGTAGCTGATCGAAGAACGTCAGTCACAAATTTTTCAACAATGGAGAAGGTTGAGCACCGCGCAGTGATCAAATTTTTGACCAAGGAAGGCAAGAATGCAAAAGAGATCCATGAACGCATGGTTGCAATGTAGACCGACACCACCCCTTCCTATGCAACCATTGCTCGCTGGAATAGGCAGTTCCGCCATGGTCGCGAGTCCCTTGAAGATGACCCCTGTCCAGGACGCCCGTCAGACAAGACTAACGAGGACAATGTGGCCTTTGTGGAGAGGAGGATCCTCGAAAATCGATGGGTGAAGGTCGAAGAAATCGAGCGAGAACTTGGAATATCACATGGAAGTGTTATCAACATCATCCACGACAATTTGGCCATGACCAAAGTATCTGCCCGTTGGGTCCCTAGAAACCTCACGCCCCATGATCGACTTCAACGTCGTCAAAGTCCTCAAGGCCAGAGTTGCACAAGCTGTCCTGCGCGAGTGCGGATTCAAGGAGCTCAACCATCTCTTCTATAGTCCAGATCTGGTCCCTAGCGACTACCTTTTATTCCGCCAGCTCAAGGCTGCACTGCGTGGACGCCGGTTTGGGGACGATGGAGAGGTCCAGCTTGCCATCCAGGAGTGGATTGAACAGCAGTCGGGAGATTTCTGGTTGTCGGGAATTCGAAGCCTCAGGGACAAGTGGCGCAAGTGCATTGAAGTCGAGGGTAGTTATATTGAAAAATAATAAAACACTTTTCCTCATATCTCGTTTCCTTATATCCGAATTGCAAAACTTATTGACCGCCCCTCGTGCGTAAAAGGTTATATCTGTACGAATACGAGATCCAGATTTTAAAATATCATGGTTTTTTTTTTCCATAATTATTCGCAAGGTACTGAAGAGGGACACATGATTCCTAATGCGACGGGTAGGTTTACAGGGTGAGGAATTACATGGTGCTACTTTCACTTTCTAGCTGTTGAATGGTTCGCTAGCACAGGGAAGTGCTATAGAATTGCCACAGCATGCAACAATCGCCATCTACTTTCACCTGGTCCTTCAGGATAGTCTCATAGAAAGCGCGACTCCACCTAATTGTGGTAACGTTGATGGGGTGCGTCACCACATGATGTAGGCTCAAAGGCGTTCTTCCTTAATTTCTCAAGTGGGCGGAAGTAGCAGAGATGCCATCTGATCGTGAGGAGATATTAACAACATACTTAATTTGGCCTATGGCAGATTCGTAGGAGAAATCAGGATTCATATTAACAACATACTTAATTTAGCCTATGGCAGATTCGTAGGAGAAATCAGGATTCATATTAACAACATACTTAATTTGCTCTATGACAGATTCGCAGGCGAAATCAGGATTCATATTAACAACATACTTAATTTATTCTATGGAATATTGATGGGAGAAATCTGAATTCATATTAACAACATACTTAATTTACCCTATGACAGATTCGTAGGAGAAATAAGGATTCATATTAACAACATAATTAATTTTTTCTATGGCAGATTCGTAGGCAAAATCAGGATTCATATTAACAACATACTTAATTTAGTCTATGGAAGATTCGTAGGATAAATCTGGATTCATATTAACAACATAATTAGTTTACCCTATGGCAGATTTGTAGGAGAAATCAGGATTCATATTAACAACTTACTTAATATAGTCTATAGGAGATTCGTAGGAGAAATCATGATTCATATTAACAACATAATTACTTTGGTCTATGGCAGATTCGTAGGCAAAATCAGGATTCATATTAACAACATACTTAATTTAGTCTATGGAAGATTTGTAAGAGAAATTTAGATTCATATTAACAACATACTTAATTTAGCCTATGGCAGATTCGTAGGAGAAATAAGGATTCATATTAACAACATACTTAATTTGCTCTATTCTGATTCGTAGGCGAAATCAGGATTCATATTAACAACATACTTAATTTGACCTATGGCATATTCGTAGGAGAAATCAGAATTCATATTAACAACACAATTAATATAGTCTATGGCAGATTCATAGGCGAAATAGGATTCATATTAACAACATACTTAATTTAGTCTATGAGAGATTCGTAGGCGAAATCAGGATTCATATTAACAACATATTTAATTTAGTCTACGACAGATTCGTAGGCAACATACTTAATCAAGTATATCTCATATTCGTAGGAGAAATCAAAATTCATATTAACAACGTACTTAATTTAGTCTATGGCAGATTCGTAGGAGAAATCAGGATTCATTCTGCCATTACGGAAATAGTTTTAATGCCAATGGCGTTGGCGGAGGTGTGAGTTTTCTAGTTTATAAAAATAAATAAATTTATTTGGTTCTCTAGACATTGGCACCACTATTAGAATATGCGGAGGAGGTGTTTGAGGTCATTGTACATAGTGGTAGATATTCAAATGCGGCAGAGGGTGCAACGAGTTCCCTTCTCGCTAGCTCTCAGTCAGCCACACCTCCGCCTCCCCGCCTGGTTCGAATCTTCTCAGTTCCCGTTCTGCTTCGGCGGGGAAGGTTCTCTCGGTGCACATCCTCTGCTTCGTAAACCCCACTGACCCCTTATTCGATATGGAATCACTTTCAAAGTCCTTCTTATATATAAACCCTCAAAGGACGCAAGTCCCCTCTATCTGCCTTCCTCACTGACCGTATGATAGCAACTGAGAACTCTACATTCTGGCTCTTCCCCTTTATTGCTTATTTGTCGTAGTCATTGATGATGCATGGATGATGGGGTGCTTATACGATATTTGCTACTAGAATGTGGAATGAACTGCCTGCCTTGATACTATCACTTCTTCTCCCTAGCTTTCCTTAGTCGATAGATTGTCGCCTTGTGGAGATCTATGGCCTTGAAGAATGCCATAAGCAACCCCTATTATTATTATTTGTATAATTATTATTATAAAGCCAAGATGATTCCTAGTTTTTGGAAACATAATTACACGGAGCCATTGGATCAACTGCAATTACTCACTGTAGGATTTAGAAGATTGCGTAGTGAATTAATAGAGGCACTAATAGAGATTGTATTTGAGAACTTAAGTTTAGCAAGCCATTAATTTCCTTCTTATTTTCTCTCTATTTCAAACCTAACATGGCAGCTTATAATGTGACAGAAAATAAATGACACGCCAGCCGTCCTCGTCGCATCCACTGCCAGCCACGGTGACTTGGAAATTGCCACCTTCTTGAACGTGACCACGTTCCTGGTGTTTAAAAAGGAAGAAAGAGCTCTTGAGGCGGATGTATCATCCGTAGCCATGAAAAAAATCGATTGTCAGTAGTCATACGTCATCAGGACGGCACAATTCATCAAGAAAGTCCAGGACATCCTTAACGACGACAACAGCAAACTGATGGAGGCTCTGGGCGGTTCTTTGCATGCCGTAACAGTCGAGTATGACTTCTGTCCTTCCTACACGACCCAGGACTGGGTAACCGATAGTGTTCATGTTCATGTGATCTCTTAACCTTTGGCCTCCTACTCGTAGTAGCACCGTTGATAGAAAGAACAGCTAACGGCTCCACGATAACAATGACTCGTTGAGGCTGCCTTCGGAGACACAATGGCCAACACGACTGAGAACCGGGCATGCAGTCGCTTACAGGCTGCAATAGAGGCTGAAAGCCTGGAGAATATATTTTTCATTGGCGAGATTCTTTTTACCATACATATATAATAGCACCCATTTCTCTGTAAATGAATTGTTGTTGTTGTTTTTATTTGATATCTTTGGTTGGGCCTCAAATTCTAATTTATTCTTAAGTAACTGGCGTACCCTGTACGTAGATTCAAAATTTATGCCTTTGATGATTGAAATATAACAGGAAGCGATAGGATTAAGTTTGTTGTTTTTGGAATAGATAATACTTGAAAGAGCGCTATTTTATCTGGATGCCCTAAAACTTTCAGCAGAAAAAGAAAAGAAAATTTAATTAATCTCAGCAACCAATATATATATATATATATATATATATATATATATATAGATATATATATACGAGCATGTAGAAGGGTGTGATAATAAAAATTGTTCAGAATACATAAAACAAGTAAAAACGAGTCATTTTTCTTCAACTTGGAACGAATATAAAAGGCAAAGAAAAATGGACGTCGAAGCAAAGAAAAATTTAGAGCGAAGAAGAAAAATAAAAATCATGAAATGTGGAAAATTTAATAAAATATTTTTTATAAACCCACTGAAATTTCATTTAAAAAATATCAAAAACTTTGAATGTAGAAATAGAGAAAGCGAAGTTTGTGAAGTAAACGACTAAAAAAAATTGAAACATAAAAAATATTAATGGAAAGGAATTTATTGAAAATCTATCTATTTTTGTTTTCAGTTCTCTCTGATATATATTTTTTAACGTTACTTGTAATTCATTTTACACCGTATACATCCGAGAGTTTTACATTGAAATTATTAGGGAAAGGGAGGGGTTGTTCAGTTTAGGAGTGATGTAGACTTACCCACACGCACATACACAGACATACAGTGAATCATAAGCCTACTAATACCAGCTCACCTTTATTTCTGACATAGCAAAAATTTTAAATGCGCTATTTTTGCTTCTAAGTTACTCCTGGGTTATCTATTGTTAATCCTGGATATTTTCATCCATAATTTCCTAAAATATTTTAAATTTAGCACAAATTGTTGTTATCAATTATCACTTCCTTGTTAGTTGTCTAAATTCTGCAAAGAAATTGTTCTCCATAATTCACAGGCCCCATTTATTTAAATTTAATAGGCTCCTTTTGCCTTTATAATAAAATCAATTCTTTTTCTTTGTTTATTCATTTCCTAAAATATTCGAAGTCGCGATAGGAGCAAAAATTGGGGCAGTTGATTTTCTGTCCAATATTAAGCCTGCAATGACTTATGGAGAGTGGGCAGGAAATGGAGGCGTCTGATTTGAGAATGTTGAGATGTTTATTGCGAATGACAAGGATGGATAAGATTTTCAAAGAGAGAATAAGAAGGAGAGTAAAAGTACTAGAGGTATCGAAGAAATTTCATGAGATTGCACTGGTGTGGACGTGTTTGGGGGGTTAGAGATGAGAACTACGTTGGTAGAAGAGGGATGAATAGCGAGGTGGAGGTGAGTAAGAAGGTCAATATTATGGTAGAATGATAAGGTATCACAAGATCTGCGTGAAAGATGATTAGCCGAAGAGGTGATACTGGATCGGAGAGCGTGCAAGCTGTTGATAAGAACTAGCGACCCCATATAAACATGAGAAAAACTTGCAGTAGAAGAAGAGATTCTCTTTCCCCTATAAGCGACTATGAGGAGACTGGAAAATCATTATCTGCTATTTTAACCCCCAAAAAACAATCAAGTTTATTTACCCCCAAATGATCTTTATATCATTTTTTATTTATCTTCTGCAAGTCTTCGCTATGAGAAATATTGTTGAATGTTCGTAAATCAGTTGCTTTATTCATTTCAATATCAGTCCAATACTTTCAAGCTTGCCCTTATCATTAACAATCATATTCTAAATATAATCGGGTTTTCATTACTTGTTTTAATTATTTTTTGCGAATGTATACATTTTTATAACCATACGTTCTTATTATTATTGTAATGTTTTTTTTGGAGATTGTTAACTATATACCAAGTTTCTATGTTTATCTTACAAAGGCCTCACAAGACAGCTTCCACTGATCACGGTTCAACGTTCGAGTTTGCTACGATATATCTGCCATTGAGCGAATTTCATCTATCCAACTTCTGCGAGGTCGTCTTCTGTGTCTCTTTACATATATACCCTTGGTCAAAAGTATAAAATACCGTTCATAGATTTATATATTTGACATATTTAATTAAACTTCTAAGAATTTATATAGGAAACATGAATAGCCTTTGTGTTGTGTTTTAATGATTACATATGTATTTTTTCATATAAACCGACATTCTGAAAGTTTTTTAAACGTTTTCGAAACGATTCTAGAATAGATAAGAACGTTCTAGAGAGATAGGTTAACTGCCTATTTACGTGCAAGATTTGTCATTCGTTGTCACAACTTAGCAGAAAAAAAACATTTCCAAGAGCGGAATGGAGAAGAGCGCTGAGCATTGAGAATCTATGTACAAGAAACCATATTATTAAGATGGACAAGTCGGTTACGGATGTCGAAATATTTCCTCCATTGGAAACATTCTAATTTCTTCCTTAAGGAACATTATTGTGAAATATAATTATAATGCCATCACAGTAAATCTTCTGCGTGAAAGTCGACGGGGGAAAATGAGGCCTAGAGATGTTGAAGATAGTTAGAAGCCATCCTAAGACTTCATCAAATGAGTTACAAGCAAATTTTGGAGTCGCGTAGAAGTACACGATTCAGCAGTTATCCTATTTACACCGAGAATGATTTCATGGATGAGTCCCAAGGAGGAAGCCTCTCTTAAAGAGTGCTCATAAAAAGGCCTGTTTGGTGTTCGCTAATGAGCATCTGATAGATAGCCAAGCTAAATTAGATAAAATACTATGGTCATATGAAAAAGAAATCGAACTCCTTGATGGAAATGAAGAACAGTGTTTTGACGGAGAACTGTTCAAGAACTCATAAAAAGTACACTGTCTTACCTTTAGACATGGAAGAGTTTTGATTATGTTGTGAGGATGTTTTGCTGCTGCTGGAAATGACGCATTGAAAGTGATTGATGGAACCATGAAGGCTGAGTACTATCAGCACATACTTAATGAAAACGTGAAGCAATCGGCAACTAAACTGGTACTTAGAAGGTATTTCGCGCTTTAATAAGACAACGCAAATCTACTCAGAAATTCCTACCACATTACTCTACTCAAGTGGCCTTATCAAAGCCCAGATTTGAACCCCTGCGAACCGGGGTTGGTAAAAGATCCAAAGTTTTGAAAAAGTTCCGCCAAACCCAGGTTTTATTCTGGGGTTTTTCAAATCTCGAGTTTTTTCAAAAAACAAAGCCACAAACATTCGAATAACGTAGAAAAAGAATAGCTATCTCTATTTTTATAATATTAATAATTAATTAGTTTAATAATTATATTATAGTAAGAACAGATCAAAGTAACATATCACTGGTCGAGAATTATGGGTACCCATGATGGCCATAACCTGTAGAAGGAGAGATGAATTATTATGATTCAGTATCAGAGAAATAACCTTAAATTTGCTGAATATTTTTTGAAATTATAAACATAAATATGAATTTTGAATAAAATAATGATAAGTAGCATTCATTTCTTAAAAAAAAACGTGTAACTTTTTAAAAATTGAAAAAACCCGAGTTTTTTCAAATTTCACCTCAAAAAACCTAACCCAAACCGGTAATAAATCCAAGGTGTTTGGTAGCTGGGTTTTTTTATTTGCCAACCCTGCAGAGAACATCTGTGGGAAGAGCTGAAGAAGCGTTTGCGCAAGAGAGCCCCTCGCAACATTGTTCATTTGGAAAATTTTCCTGGAAAAGAGTGGAATAAAAAGCCTTACGGCTTCTATTGAGGTTAAAGAGGGTCTTACCAAATATTAATTTCGTGTTGCCATTAGTTATTTTTTCTTTTTTCCGATAAATAAATCTTTGTTATTGTTATATCTGCTTTAATTTTACTATTTTGTGTTAATTTGTAGTCGCAATAGCGTAATAAGTCTATTTAATACCTATACATTATGCAAGCAAAGTCTAAACTCAAAATATTTTTAAAATACAGATCATATAGGTGTTCTTATTCCCCCGTTTGTATAGATACTAATAATTTGTATTTTGCTAATATGTTTTAATTACTTAGTATTTCAGTAAATGGCGTGTAAATAATAAAATGGCTGGTTGTCTACAAGCAGAATTTAACAAGTATTTCTAATGTTTTTATTTAAATATATAATTATTGCGTATTGAATATCGTTACAAATAAGAAATATAACTAAAACTATTTAAACTTACAGAGAGCACAGTTCCATTTCTCCATAGCCGAGGGTTGTCATAAGTAGAAATTGCTAAAAATAATAAAATTTTCAAGCTTATGCTTTTTCCAACCAACTATAAAACGATAAAAAGAAACCGAGAACTTTGTATCAAGGAAGAGAAGTGACAGTAAATGTCTTACAACACCTAGAGAAGGCATCTATCATTCAGGTTTCACTACATAATCGCAGGAAAACATCTTATGAACCTGTCGGGGAGTTCAATGAAGTTCCAAGTTAAAAAAATATCAGGCAGAATAGTTATAAGGAGACTTAATGATCAAGGATTAAAAGGATACAAGGCGAGAAAGAAATTTTGGATATCTGAGGTAAACAGAAAAAAAAAACGTCCTCAGTCGGCCAAAGATCACAAAAATTGGACACAGGAGCAATAGTCAAAAGTAATCTGGCCAGATGAAAGTAATTATCAGAGATGTAAGAAAGACTATTGTCTTGTTGATTTACATGTAATTTATGTAATTCCATTTAAATATTTATTGGAAGAAAATTATTTCAAAATTTAACATTTTTTAATAGTTTTTCAAATTTTTTGACTTATGGGGATACCTTTGTTAGACGAAGAAATAGAGAGGCATTTTACACCCTGCTTGTGTGGTATGCGGTTGCATGTTTTCACCAGGGCTGAAGGAGATGTTTTTATGCCAGAAAGGAATACACTCCTCAACTCATACCACCATGTTGATACAAGTTTTAGATCAATCTATTCAGATATTGCATCCCCAAAATCAAGAAATGAAGTTATATTTCAGGAGACCAATGCCTTATGCCATACATCAATACACACCAAGAATTGGTTTGGAAAAATGGGGATCACCCTTATGGAGTGGCCACCACAGAGCCCAGACTAAAATCCAATAGAACCCTTGTGGGAAGTGCTTGGAAAAGCAAAAAAAAATACCACAAGTACCAATATACCAGAAAACTTCATAAAACGACGAATTATGGTTGTAATTAAAGCAAAATGTGGTCCAACTAATTATTAAAATAATTATAAATAAACATATCTATATATAATAAGTATACTGAATTCATTTACCAAAAATATCTCATTACAAATTATGAAATTTTCCATAGGGCGCCTTTTGGCCAAGGGTTCATATAACGGGATCCAATTTAGGATTGATTTCGTCCATATTATTTAGGTTGTTCTAGCCATGATGCCGTTGTTTCCACTACAAAACCTTTTTTATTATATGTGGAGGAATCCCCTTTGAATAATATTATTTCCCCACCTCCTAAGACAGTATTTTGGGAGAGAGAGCGGTCCGTTACTCTCTCCCCGTCCCTTCCGACCTCTCCCTCTTTTGACCCGCCGCCAGGTTCCCTTGAAATTCACACCGAAGCTTCCTCCCGGTCGTTTCAACCTTCCCCCCCCCCCCTCAGGTCGGGAGACTGTTTTGTAGGCTCGCTGTGAGCCGCGTTTATGGCCCCGCCGCTGTCGCCCATCTGGCTGCTGATCCCAGCCGTTGACACTTCCTCGTAAGGAGGCGCTCGGTTCATCGCGCCCGATAACAAAGGTTAAAATGGTCTCAATCTCTCTCTGTGTTTTGAATAGCTCCGGGTATATATGTTACAAGGAGTTACAAGGAAAGAGAGTACCCTAGGAGACCTTACGGTCCATTCAAAGAGGGTACCTCTTGACTAGCAATCGAGCAGGCACATGGCCGTTCAATTGTTTTGCGTCCCTAAACGGCCACTTTTCAAGACTTTGTCTAGTCTTGACTTGAATTGGTCAACAGATTCACTGTTAAAACTTCCACTGGAAGTGCGTTCCACTTACCGCAAATACTGTAGGTGAAAAAATTTCCACAGAGATGGCGGTTGTAACGCTTCAGTTCAAGTTTGAAGCCGTGATTGCGCGTTCTGTTCTCACTGAGTGTGAAAATATCCCGGTAGTCAACATTGTCGAACCCTCGAAGTATTTTGAAAAATTCGATGGCTGACCACGCAGTCTACGGGTTTCCAGCGAGAACAGATCTAATTTCCTCAGTCTATCCTCATAACTTTTATGTCGGATAGAGGGAATCAGTTTGGTTGGCCTGGCTTGTACGCGTTCCAACCTTGCGATGTCCTTTCGAAACGAAGGACTCCAAAATTGTACGGCATACTCCAAGTGCGGCCGAACGAGGGAGTTGTACAGACAAAGTACTATCTCCTTGTTACGGTATCCAAACTGGCGCTATATGTAGCCTAACATCCTTTGGGCTTTCTTCTCTGCCTCGATGCACTGTTTCGAGAACTTGAGGTCACTAGTGATAGTAACACCCAAGTCCTTCTCAGTGTCACTCGTTTTAATGGCAGTGCCCTTAAGGATGTACTGAGATTTGTGGTTTCTGTGGCCGATATGCATCACTTTGCATTTGTTCACGTTAAAAGGCATTTGCCACGTGTCCGACCACTCCATAATCTTTCCAAGATCTTCCTGCAGGCGGGCAGTATTTCCATCCTTTGCAACGTTCATACCAAGCTTGGTATCGTCGGCAAATTTGGAAATCTTGGCAACCATGTCACCGTCCATGTCGTTGACGTAGATGATGAATAGTAGTGGTCCCAGGACAGAACCTTGAGGCACCCAACTAGTAACGGGCACCCACTCAGAAGCCTGTCCATTCACCATCCCCCGTTGCCGTCTGCCACTTAGCCAGTTCTCGATCCACCCGGCTACCTTTCCGTCTATGCCAAGCGCTCGCACTTTCCGGAGAAGGGTCGGTGTGGTACCTTATCAAATGCTTTCTGAAAGTCTAAGTACACCACATCCACCGCCTTGTCCCGATCGTGCTCACTGAACACGAAGTGGAAGAATTCCACCAGGTTCGTCAGCCATGACCGTTGCCTTCGGAAGCCGTGCTGGGAACTCCTCAGTAGCAGGTTTGACTCTCAAATACGACGTCATTTTGTCTACCATCATGCTTTCCATGAGTTTACCGACTATCGAAGTCAGACTGATATGTCGGTAGTTTGACCGTTGGCTTCAGTCTCCTTTCTTGAAGATAGAAGTCACCTCCGCTTCACGCCAGTCTCTAGGAACGCATTCGGTCCGGATTGACATGTTTAAGATTGCACTCAGGTGTCGTGACACTTGATCGCGAACTTCTTTTAACACTTTAGGTAGAAACCCATCCGGGCAAGGTGACTTATTCGTCATTAGGTCACTGATCTTCTTTTTTATTTCCTCTTCGGTGAAGTCCATATCCACAGCTTTCCCCCCGAGTAGGAATCCATTGGCTGGGGGATGGGACCACACTCTTCAGTAAACACTGAAGAGAAGTAGTCATTGAGGAGGTTAGCATTTTCTGCATCTAAGTGCTTTAATGCCCCCTCCTCATTTCTCAAAGGGCCAATCGTTCGACGGATTGGTTTACGGCTGTTCACATATCCAAAAATCCCCTTGGGATTCTCTTTACAGAGTCTCGCCGGACTTCACTCTCCTGGCTAGCCTCGGGTATTCATCGAAGTCACCCGAGATCTTCAATTGCCGGTATATAGTTCTCTTCTTCCTAAGTACTTTGCCGATTTCTCGATTAAATCACTTTGGTTGAACAGACGACCGACGGGGACATTTCAGAGGGATGTAACGCGATTGAAGACTCATGAATGTGGTTTTGAAACTGTTCTAGCCTCGCGTCAGTCAGTCCAGCACGAAGACCTGCAAAGTTTGCTCCTTTTAAATCGAGTTTCCTCGATTTACTAGTTGCAGGCCCTGCCTTCGGGACTGTGACTACAAATCTAATTAGTCGGTGGTCACTGCCACCGAGCTCTTCGCCAACAGAGAGGTCCTCAACGATGTCATCCTCAGAGGTGAAAACCAAGTCAACGATATTGTTTCCTCTCGTTGGCTCTCTCACCCATTGAGTGAGGAACTCGTTGTTTGCGAACTCCAGGAGTAGTGCGTCTTCGCCACAGGGTTCTCTGGTTTTCCAGTAAACTTCTGTGTTGAAATCACCCATAACGATACACACTTTGTCTTCGACAAGTTCTCCTAGTAACTGGTACAAATCTCTGTTCTCTTCAACGAGTTGGGCAGGAGGCCTATAAAGCACCAAGGTTCTGTATTTGGCAGGACCTATTCCTAGTAGTTCATGGTCGGATACGATGTTGCAATCCGTCGAGTTGAGAGTATCCTTGACATACAACATCACACCGCCACCCTCTCTGTCTGGCCTATCTTTCAGGAAGAGCTGGTAACCGGGAATCGTGAATTCACCTTCAAAATCTCGGCTTGAGGTTTTTATCCACGACTCCGTTATGGCCACCATCTCAGGTTCCTCTGTTACTACGAGGCCACGGAGCTCAAGAAACTTATTCCTGATTGACCTCGCATTAAACAGAAGAACTTTGAGGGAGTCCCCTAGTGTAGGGCTCCCTACGCTCTACCGTTTCCCGGCTTCTCTGTTTTCGTGGTCACACCCTTTTTGACGACCTCCGAGAAGGTAGTTCCAGGAGTGACACGGGCGTGCTGGCGCACGTCCGCTTTCGCTCTGTTTCAAACGCTCCTTTGGGTGCGTTCCACGACATCTTGAATTAGGTTGGCGAGAAAGGCCTTTCCTTTAAAGGAGAGATGTACTCCGTCCCTTTGGTAGAGGTCGTCTCTACCGATAAAGGTACGATAGGGGTCCACGAAGAAGACTCCTTCTGCCGTGCAGAGATCCGCCAACCTTCTGTTCACTGCGACGTTTCTTTCGTGAGCGGTTCGAGATGGACCTCTTCTCGGAAGCATCCCAACCACCACACGTTTGTGGGTTTTAAGCCCTATGTCATCCACGGCTCCCATCACCGTTTTAATGGTCTTACCACTGAGGCCAGCCTTTCCCTCTCTGAGGTAGAGGTCGTTGCTGCTCACCATCAGAGCAACAACTGAATTCTCAGAAATCTGAGCTTTCTCTGCCTCTACTCTGATGTTGTGGTTACCCCGTCCTGACAGGCAGCTTACCTTCACGCTAGTGTGAAGGCGGGCCGCTAGCAGCAGCTGCAGATCCGTGTTTGCGAGTCACCAATGAGGGTGACCTTCGGACACTTGGTCTCTGAAGACGGGGTCTTCCCTTATGGAAGAGGCCTTCCCTTTTCCTCTTTACCCTCCACATTCTTATGTTTCTTTTTCTTCTTGTTTATCTGTTTTTCTTCTATTTTTGGTTCTACTTTTGTTTCAACTTTATTCTTTTTCTTTTGTTTCTTCATTTTTCCTTTCTTCTTTTTCTCTTTTTCTTTCGCCTCAGCTAGCTTAGCCTCAGATGATGCCGGAATCTCCACTTGAGTACTAGGGGATTCCGACACGTCAGTGGGAGGCGCCTCTTCTAGGCATCGAATCTGAGCTGCGATAAGGGCTTCGAGTTTCTCCAACTTTCTTTCAAAGATTTTAGCTCTCTCCTCTGAGGCTCTATAGAGGTCTTTTAATTTCTTCACCTCTCGCATTAATATGCAAGTAGTGCAGATACTTTCAGGACGGCATTTTGAGTAGCAGCCCTCCGGAAAGTCAACGCACCACTTTTCTAACTGGCATGTTGCACAGTTGCGTTTTAGACGAACGGGTCCTTTTTTGCCTGTCATTTTGAGCGCTTTCTCTCTCTCTCTGAAAACTCGTGACCAATCAATGATAAAAAAGGGGGTTGGTAAGTTCTCCTCACGTGAGTTGCTCCTGCCCATCCATCGGAGAGGTTTCAGATCTTTCAGAAGGCACGCTCCATGTGCTGCTGTTCCTCCGACCGAGTCGTCAAACCTCGGCGTGCCGTGGCTCCCAACCAAGCAGCACTGACGGTCTCCGAAGAGGCCATCGATTTGTCACCATGTAAACAACAACGAAGCACGCCCCTTACTAAACTCCTACTAGTTCCCTTCACAACGGCCAGGACCTCGGAGTAGCGTTCAATGGATATCCCGCCACACCAAGGAACTCGACCCAAGGCTTTTTATTGGCCTGGCAACCAGCCTGTGAACAAAGGGCCGTCACCTCGGACCGATGCTACCAGAGGCACCCGTCAACGGGCACTGGGAACGGTCAATAATTACGCGCCAGGGAAGGGATTAACGGGGCACTACCCTCATCCCATTCATCGTACCCCAACGCCTAGGACACCTCTAGTCCTAGTCTCTCGCAACCTATGAGCGTCGATTGGCGTTGTTTATAGAGGTTCCAAAGCCTCTCTTCTGACGCATGAGGTAGCTGCCAGGTCCTTATATGTAGATAGAGGAAGGAAGTGAAAGAGTGACATGATAGGAGTAGGCTTCTTTTTTTTCTTTCTGTATAAGTGGGAGATAGGATAAAAGTAAAAAAGGAGAGGGATAGAGTAGAAAAAGGAAGGAATGACGCACTTAGTCTGGAACCTCGTTTCCGACCAAATCGAGAAGGGAAGCTCTACCAGGGGTACCCAGAAGAGGTACCCCCGCCGACATAGTTTGAAAAGTCCAAGGTCCACACAAGCTCTCTTCCCGCGACAAGGGGGCGTCACCTCTCCCTCTACGAGAGACATGCGGATTCGGTTAGACGCGACCCTCCCGAAAGGAGTGCAATTCAATGAGCTCTCTCCCAAGAAGTGTGAGTGACGGTCGCGAGCAACGAAGAGCTGGACATCACCCCTGTGTCTTTGGGTCAGGGAGAAGAGTCTCGTGAGGCAACGTCAGCCATTCTCGTCCGCATCCAGATCAAGGATTGGAGAATCCTTCCTCCGAAGTTCTTCTGGTGAGCTCTTACGACAAGAGGCCAATTAGCTCGCTCAAGCTGAGTGTGGAGAAGTCATCTTTCCCCCGCCCTTCGAAGTTCGCTCGGTGACCTCTTGAGGATACGAGGCCCGCATCTCACAAACGCGAGTTCGAGAAGAGTAACCCCACCCGCCGTGGGCTCTGTGGCTACCCCTCCGTGAGTAATCAAGGTCACCAAGACCTTCCCCAAGTTTGCCCCCAACTTACCCTCGAGTCTCAATGGAAGTAAATCCCTCATTACCCTCAATCTTCCCTTATAACCATTCCCTAACTACGGTTATCTAATTAGTATTCGGAATTTAAGTCCGTCTCATTAATGTACCTTCTTATATATCCATATTTATTGTTGTGCCTTTTTATTTCGTGTGTATTAAAAATCTATTTTTTTGTCATTTTGTTTGTTATACTCCTTTGTCACGCAGCTGCCGCTATCTACTCAAATCGCACTCTTAGAAACAATAACACTTGTTGCCTTGCTTGGCCTACCTTAGAGCCTGTGTGCGCATATTCACGTACACTTGGCCATACCTCGACATTATACATGTTAAAAATTATCTAAAAATAAATTGAAATAATTCCAACCCAATTCTTATTCCGGGTAGCCATAATGGACTTTGACTTTGTTGGGTTGTATTTTTTTGTTACTTGTTTTAGTATACAACTATGAAATTCCATATGCTCATTCCCATTATTCAGCTGTCCAGAAATTACTTTTGATCCTGAGAAAATTGGGATACTTATAAAATCGAAAAACATTTCGAAATACCTCAAAATTTGGAGATTGTTTACCTAACCATAAGAAATATCCCTTCAGCGATTATCTTAAAATTTTCGGGTCCAATGGCTGTATTTATAATAGTCCCCTTAATTTATTCCCCTAAAACTATTTGATTTCAACAATTAGGACAAATATTTGGGGGAAATTAAAACAACAGGGTAAAAAAGTTTGCTTTTGAGAATCTGTATAGGTATTTCTGCATTTTATAGAGGTATAAGCAAGGGCACTTCATACATTCACTTTGTGAAGTATTGAATAATTTGGTAAATTGAATAAAAAAAGCTGGATCTGTTAATATCTCCATGAAAAACAATTATGACGCAGATATTTCCATCCACCATAATGAACTCTATCTTTTATGCTTAGATTTTGAGCGAACTATTAGCAAATAACGAAGCCATGAATAAAAGCAGGCCTATATTACTCTATGTACATATGACCCCCCAAAAGTTGTTGGCTCACGACTCTTCCGGAATCTGTTACATGATTACATCGCCCACTAAAACTTCAACGATGTAATGTAGCCAACTCACCGAAAAACGTCGCCCCACTAAAGCAGCAAACGCCTAACGCCGCAAAAGCTCCTTTTACTAACAGCAGATGACTCTGAGCTTAGCCTGAGCAAGGATAAGTATGAACTAATAATCTATTTTCCTTTTTTGTATCGAATTCATTAATGAAGAATGTAAGAATAAAAAATATCTGAGGATAATTATAATATCCGTCTTATTTGCAAAATTAATTTTTAGGCGTGGCGTAGAAAGTCCTATATGCATTCTCGCAGAGCAATATTATAACTTTTCGTTACAACAAATATCTCTCCCATGTAAGTGTTACTAAAATATTTCGATTTTAATATTTTTTTCCAAAAATTCTACTTTACAAAATTACTAATTCAAAATTCAGTCGCAAAAATGCATCCTGCATTTATAAGACCTTCCACATATCGTCTTGTAGCTTATTCATAGAATAAACTACTAAAGAAGAAGAGAATAGAATTTAATGGCATATTAGATTTGCCAGGCCAAGAAACATAACAATAATACACTTTTATAATCCATTAGTCTACCTTAAATAGTTAAATCGATTAGTATAACGCAAAATCATTTATTTTCTTGCCAAATATTATTGACAGAAATTTACTTCAGGCGTCCATCATAAAATTCTCGCAATAAATCAATTCTAATTATTCCAAGTATATTTAAATTAGGTACCTTTATAGTTACTAACATTTTTCCTACTATAAGTTCAATTTATCAGGCTAATTTAAAAAAATATTGTTATTCTTTTTTGCGTGTTTGTTCTTCAATTTACTTTGACCTCATATGAACGTTTGTTCTTCGTTCTGTTTGGGAGACGTCATATTTTCCTTAAAACCTAGTTATTTTCTTTCTATTTTTTATTCTTCCTTTGCCTCTGATGATGTAAACACGAAAGCGTCTGGGTTTTCTGTGTATTATTTTCCCTTGGTGTAATATAAATATATAGCTATATTAAATCTATACCGATCACGTTCCTATGTGTAGGCAAGGGGGTCAATTTTGGAAATGAAACATCGATATTAATATTCATTTTAAAATTTGAACCAAATCACTCACCGGTCAAAATAGGCCAACGCGGTGAATTCTCTGATAAAAAAACACCCTACGTATATGGTTGGCCAGAAAGTCCTGAATCACTTAGGAAAAATAAATGGTGTTTTCCACATCAAATTTTGTTGTGCATGTAAAATCGTGATCTGAGGAGGCCGAGAATCCTAGGATTTACACAACTAGCTACTTGGGTTGAACATCAACGACGTAGGATTCATAAAGTTTCTAATGAAAGGCATCTCCACGAACTAGAATAAGAATGTATGATGATAAAATGGACTATCTTAATTCTCACTGAAGATAGGAGTAAAAAATGATAGAAGTGAAAAATGGTCGTTTTCTTAATAAAGTGAGACGGCACATCCATTAGTTGTGTAGGATTCCTCAAATCCTACAAACAGCGCTTTTCACAACAAAGATTACATGAAGATATGTGAAATTAATCAAATTAGCAATAATTAAGATTTTAAATAGGTATTACACACAAATAACCCAAAAATCTCACTCAGCAAAAGAAATGTGGGGATCTCTTATGTAGCACTCTTAAATGCACCCCAACCCCCCCTCATTTCAAAAAGGTTATGCGGAAATTCCCCGCGAATTTAGAGAATAAATACACGATACTCGATCAGTTGAAAATCCAGAACAGACGAGGGAAATGAAAGCAGAGGCAGATTAATAGAATTTGAAGAAAGAAATTTTACATTATTTAATCTTTCCCTCAAAAGAGTCGACGCAGAAGCTGAATATAGGTGTGCAAACAGAACATAAAATAAAATCGAATAGACTCTAGAAGAGGAATATCTTCATTATAGATATATCAGTTCTTTCAAACCAGCTAGAAATCAGAGGCTATTTTGGAGAAAGAATCAAATAGATCTAAACCAAGAGAAAGCTAAACCACGACAAACAGAATAAAAGTATGGAAACTTTATACCTAAAACAAAATAAATCCTTCGGAATAGCACTAGGAATATGTTTTTAGGACCTTAGTAAGCGACTGACCAAATCTTCCTTACAAAAGTGAAATAAACTATCTTGCACTGTAAAATTTCAACGTGGTTATGTTTGGGTATGAATGTGCGAGGTCAAGAATTATGTGGTTGAAACTTAGATTTTCAAGGGTGATACTGTGCATGATTGGAGTGTATAATCCATGTAATGAGAGAAGTGAGACTGAGAAAGAGAGGTTCTGGAATAACTTAGGAAAGGTGGTGAATGGAATTGAGAATGAGTATTGGTTGATGGTTGTGGGAGATATGAATGCTCAAATAGATCACAGGATGAGAGCCGATATGACTGGAGCTTTTGATACACTAGGAGAGAATGGGAATAAGTACACTGGTACAAGGTTTCGGTACTGAAATAAACGTGTGTGTGGCAGTCGCTTTTTGTCAAGCACAAAGATAGCTATAAATACACATGGGCAAAGAAGAAAAGAAGAATGTTAAAGCATGATTGACAATGGGACAACCTGACCACTTGATTTATGTTCTGTAAGGTTAAATTGGTTGGTTGGTGAGAGAAAGAGAAAGAAGGGTATGGGAGAATTCTTGTGATTAGAAGCGAGGAATTATTAACATGGGAATAGAGCAA
The DNA here is from genome assembly GCA_963969495.1 of Ceratothoa steindachneri. Lineage (NCBI taxonomy): Eukaryota > Metazoa > Arthropoda > Malacostraca > Isopoda > Cymothoidae > Ceratothoa > Ceratothoa steindachneri. The sequence continues at coordinate 88,878,291 of OZ018319.1, read as the reverse complement.
ATAGGGAAAATTGCGAAAAGTTCATTTTGTTCAAATTAAAGTGAATAACGAGGGCATTTCCCCCGAAAGCCTTTAAGGAAAGATCTATAAAGGTGTGAAGATAAAGGAATTAAAAATGTAAGGAACACATATAGCCGTAGCTCATCTTGCAGGTATTGAGGCCCGAAAGGCACGCAGTGAGTGCGTGGAGGGCGAGAGAGCATTCGATCATCCAGATGTCAACAGCAGCATGGTTGCCCTTTCTACACCTTGCATGACCTTTGCGGAAAAGGAAGTGATAATAGATAGTTTAAAAGCAGTATGCATGTAGGTGTGCTAGAAGCAATAGGTCAGACGGCTGAATGGTGGAAAAGTGATGTGAAAAGAGCAGTGAAGAGCAAAAAGGAGGCCTACTTGCAGTTGCTTAGTGGGGGGGAAATAAAAATGCACACAAGGAAGTGAAAATAGGAATTAACTGGAGGAAGAAAGAAGCAAAGGAAGCATTTGGAAGGAAGATGAGTGAAGATCCGGACGGGAACAAGATGTTTGGCGGTTTGATGCTCCTGAAGAATTACTGCAGGTTCTATGATCTATGGGAGTAGTTCAGAAACTGTTAGTGTGAAAAGTATTTACTTTTGAAGTAAAGTGTGAGTTTGGGTGAAATATGGTTGAAAAAAGGGAAGGTAAAATGGCAGAGGAAAGTTGTGTGTTACCGTCATAGATGTTTGATAGCTATATGGATGGTGTAGTCAGAGAAGTACGAATGTGAACCTGGTAAAGGAGGTGAGATTGAGGGGTAATAGTGTGGGATAATACCTATGCCGTTATATGCTTCTGACGATTAAGGTTATGGTGTTCGAGAGTTGTGCGAGGATTGGTTGGAGTGTAATATTAGAGTTCGTAGTGTTGACGTTGAAAGGTTCGATGTTTTAAGTATTTATGTAGAATATAATGTAAAAGTGATAGAGACAAACCAGATTGTGACAACACGAGTATGAATGGTAGGAAAATTCAGAGGTCATAAGATGTAAGTAAATGGTAGGAAAATTTCGGAGTCCATAAGATGTAAGTGAAGGTTCTGGGTTTGAAGGTGGAATGTGCCAGGAAGTCACATGAGAGTATGTTAGTGATAACATTGGGTTATAGGGGCGAGCCTATAGTATGGAAAAAAGAGAGAAGATCTAGAATTAAAGCTGTGTTGAGACAGGTGATTGGTGTGCCATGGGTAGACTATTCGTAACTACGAATATTCGGCCGATTCTAACGAAAATTGAAACTCTTATGTTGTTTTACATTCTCTTTCGAATTATATAACTTCAAGGTCATCTCAAGGTTAGTCTTTGAATTATTGAAAGTCTTGAAGGTCGTAAGGTCATAAATCAAAATAAGTGAGAGCACGTGACTGTTTGGTCAGCAGACAGTTGTTAAACTGTAAAGGACCGGTCATGGATATTAAAAAAGTTTCTCCATTGTGAAAATTCCATTTTTTTTTGTAAGGAACTTTATTGTGAAGTATAAATCTAAGGGTATTACAGTAAATCAGCCGTGTGGAGGTCGACCAAAGAAACTGAGCACTAGAGATGTTCAGGTTTTGATGAAAACAGTTAGAAACAATCTTAAGACTTCATCAAATTAGTTAAAAGCAATTCTTGTAGGACGCGGTATAAATGTACACGATTCAAGTTTACGTTATTTACACTGGGAAAGATTTCATAGCCGCGTCCAAGGAAGAAGGTCTCTGTTAAAGAGAGCTCATAAAAAGCCCGTTTAGTGTTCGCTAAAGAGCATCTGGGAGATAGCCAACATAAACTAGATAGAATACTATGCTATAGGAGAGAAAAATCGAATGCTTTGGTAAAAATACAGAACGGTAGTTTTGGTATTCATGGAGGAGGCTCGAATAATTTGTGCGAATGTTTCGTTGCTGCTGAAAGCTTGAAGCAATGGTTAAGGAAACCTAAACTTGGACTTGAAAGGCAAGACAACGCTCCCAAACGTACTAGCAAATCTACTCAGAAATACCTAGCAAAACACCGCATTACTCTACAACTGTCTTTCTCAAAGCCCAGACTTGAACCCCATCGAACATCTGTGGGGGAAGCTGAAGAAGCGTTTGCGCAAGAGAGCCCCTCGCAACATTGTTCATTTGGAAAATTTTCCTGGAAAAGAGTGGAATAAAAAGCCTTACGGCTTCTATTGAGGCTAAAGAGGGTCATACCAGATATTAATTTCATGTTGCCACATATATGTTATGTTTTTCTCGTTTTCCGATATATAAATCTTTGTCATTGTTGTAGGCATTTGTATTTTACCAGTTTGTATTGAGATGTAGTGGCAATGGAGTAGGAGGCCTATGTAAATATTTAAAAAACATGAATCATGTGGGAGTTGCCTAAACTTATGGACACAGTCGTATTTGTGCTGCGTTGAAGGTTATGAACGAGGTTGTGACTGAGAATGTTGTGAAGGAGTACGGGCATGGAGGACGAATAGTTGTAGATAGACTTGGGAGGAGAATATACAAGAGGGAGTGTGTCATGGTGTGCTAAGGATAGGAAGACCGCGTGAAAGGGTGTTTGGAAGAGAAAGGAGTAACTCGGCAGTAAAGTGTATCATATCGGGTATAAAAGTGTGGCATGGAGGTGATTGTGAGATGGGTGCTATGGATGGGCTTTCTTCCCAAAGGTTAACCCTTAGGGGACGAGATGGGGGTTTTCAGTGACTTAGATCCGCGCCGGACACAGTTTGTGAGAAAGCGTTAATAATAGTAATAAGAAAAATAATAATTATTACTACTAATAATATGAAGAAAAAATAATAATTATAATAATAATGGTAAGAAGAAGAAGAAGAAGAAGAAGAAGAAGAAGAAGAAGAAGAAGAAGAAGAAGAAGAAGAAGAAGAAGAAAAAGAAAAAAAAGAAGAAAAAATAATAATAAGAAGAAGAATAAAAAAATAATAATACTTATACTACTACTACTACTAATTATTATTATAATAATAAAAAGAAAAAATAATACTTATACTACTACTACTAATTATTATTATTATTATAATAATAATAATAATAAGAAGAAAAAATAGTAATAATAATACGCATTTTTCTATGGCCCCTTTCGACACCTGAGGCCTTCAAAGAGCATATCAGTGCATAGCCATGGAGTCTGTTGCCTCAAGTCTGCCCTAAACATAATCGAGACAGAAAATCAACAGACAATTAAATAATAATTGGGGCTTTTATAATAACTCTAAATAAGCGACAAAAAATAAGGCTACATGTAATAATTTTTTAAGTAAAAGAATTTAACGAACTTCACAAACTTATTAAGAAACCTATGAGCATAATACATTTAAAGTTAAAAATACGATAAAAAAAACAATGACACCATAAAATTGATAAAACACGTTACGAAAACCGTAGAAAATCCCAGAGATAAAGTTATTGAAATAATTGAGTAATTTTATTAGAACCTCAATGATTTAAATGGGCACTGGTCACCATCCCGACTTCTCAATAAATGAGGAAGAAATCCACATGCGAAATGATATACATACACATAAGAACATAGGCATTAGTAAAGCATCTAGTGCAACATCAACCTTATCAAGGGGAGTCACAGACACTGATTAAATGTAGATAAGATGATCGCCCCGAATCACTACAATTCTTTCAAAAAAGGAGACAAAATGGAATTCAAAAACTACAAGCTATTTAGTCTCTATCAGCATCGTAAATAATATTTTCTAATGTCATTGCTACAGACAAGTCTCTAGTCTCCACTAAAATCCGCTCCCAGAACAGTTCGGTTTCAGAACAAATTGTAATATATAAGATCATCTGAAAGCTGATAAATTATAATTCTTGCAACACATTAATAAATACATAATGCTTTTCCGCATTGCTTTCGCTTTGGTAACTATATTTCATTATTTTCGTCACTCTTGAAGAAATACAATCAATAATAACAGAATTAATTATCAAAAGCCAATCTCACAGTTGGACTTAAACTAAACTTCTCAAAAACAGATTTATAAATATTAGTTTAGCTCAAAGATGTAGAACTCTTAGAAAAGAGGATAAAATTTAAGCGCAAGTATACTTAACATACTTCAAATGACGTGACCATTTAAAAAAATTATATACTACCCCACCCAAAGATTTTATTCGAAACTTTTGTCGACACTTTTTTTTTCTAATGGTTATTAATGTCGGAATTCAATTATAAGTGGTCGCATTCAATATTGCATCAATAATATTCGGAGGTTGACACGATTTGCGAGGTTCCGTTCTCCACTAGTTCTTTCTGGATTAGCCCCAGGTTTTCGGTGCAATTAAGATTCATCCCACCGAAACCATTAATTAACACGAGATTTCACTGAAGTCGTGTCGCAACCATTCGCTACTACTTCTACCCTCTGAAGAAAAAATCACAATAATCGTGATAGCTAGGCAAGTGATTCCTTCATGGAAATTGTCAAAATCTTGAAAACCAACCACAAGTCCAATCGGCATATGAATACGAAGAGGATCTTGAGGATTTTCCAAAGTGGATCCTGAGATTTTGATGTCAAAAGAAAGGATAGAGGTACAAACAAAGAAATTTGGTCATATGTCACAAGAAAACACAGAAAACTACCGAGAAAACTGGGGACTTATTTTTCACCTTTGTCGTTGTCTAAGAGGCAAAAAGAACTAAAGCTTGAGTAATTTGTTCATAAATTTGTCAAAAGAACGTACCAATTTTTCGTCGAACGGTCTTGCCTAACATGCTTTTGCAAACCAATAAAAAACTCTTCAATGAAGATGACATTAGTGCCGAAATCAAAAAGATGCACGGTTCGAAAATGTTTTGCGAATATAAAACCGAGAGGGCGACATTTTTAAAGTAGAATCAGGAAGGACAAAGCCTTGAAGGGGTAAAAAGTAACGAAGAGGGATTTTCAATGCGTTTTTCTCGCTGATGAATGTGGCTTCAGGGCGCGGCAGAATGTATTTTTTCGGATTATTTCATTTCAGGCGTTATTGAGGATGACGTCAACACCTTGGAGTCCACTCGACGAAACGTCGAATGGAGGCTGTGATAACTCAGATGGTGAAGAGATAAAAAAATCAATTCATTGTTTAATCTTCATTTGAGGGAAGTTTCAATTAGAATATTTCACACAAAGTCTATTTTTCAGTTTCCAGTGATACTTCTGCACTACTCTGAACATGAAATAAATTTGAGAAGGAAGAACTGCAGGGAGTATGTTAAGGAAGAAGAAAATATAAGTGCAACCAAAATATAAATCATATGGAGACCATAAACACACCATCAAACTTATACCGAAAATGATGGGTGGAGAAAGAGTACTTTGAAAACTCCACTCTTACTGGCAGAAACTAATACATGATAATTCTAACTCTAGAAAATCAAAATCATAAATATCCATTATCTCTGTTCATAATTCACTTTATTTGTGTACCTAAACTAAAACTTAATTTCACAAGTACAAAATCATATTAATAATTTGCTTTTGTACCAAACCTTTAGTTAATATTTTCCTCGACTCTATGATAATACAATTACGAGTTCATAATACCTATTCTTAAAATGAACATTTTAAATTTAGCTGTAATTTGATATTATTTGGAATTATCTATGAATTAAAGATTTTCTTGTTTAATTCCATGAATCCCTGCAATGAAATTTGCGTATACACTAAAATGCATATAAAATCGAGAATTGTAACAGTGTAAGAATTGGAGATCCTACGAATGAAATTAGTGATTTACATACCACGGGTAAAGCATTATCGATTCCTGCAAATATGAAATGTGGCAGAAATAATTATTTCCTGGTCAAGTTTGATTGAGCCAGAAATATTTTTTTCCTCAACGCCCATCTGTCGATTCGAAGCAGAGAGAGTGTAGGGTGGTGGTGAGTAAGTACTAATCATCGCACAAGAGTTGGTCATCCACATATCACTGTTTTAAGTGCGGTTCAGCTCGTATTAACAGACAAGAAATCTCCTTCATGAGTTTGAGGAGAAAAGGATTAATGTCCTTGAGCTCGAAAGAGAGGCGCGGCGGCAAATATTTTAGAAAGACAAAGGTTCTAAGTAAAACAGAAACGATTTCAACATTGCATATTTGGGTGCGTCGTTTCGGGTTGTATGAAATGTGGCGGTAAAATATGTGGGTAGGGTAGTATAAACATTGCAATGAATGGTTCGCTTTAGAGTAATTCAGTGTAGCATCTTCAGAAAGCTCCTATACTGCACGTCAATCAGTGGCAATTTTCGTTTTTACTTGATCCTCCCGTTGTAAGATATTTCTAAAAGCAACAATTAAGGTTAATGAAGGTTTTCGCTTTTAAGAAGTTAGTCTAACTTAAATAAACGTTCATGTTAATAAATGAGGTATTGGAGATTTAAATTTGAATATATTTGGGTCACAGATATGATGGTGACAGGCTCAATTAATGATCATCATTCATTGTTATTTATGGTAAGAAAAAAAGAAGAAGATTTTGGTTAATAAAATGGCATGAAACTGCCATTTACAACCCAGTTTCTTCCATCCACATTAACATACTTCAAACTACAGGCTATGTGGATGAAAATATATTGCCACCACTAAACTCCTCCCCTCCCTCTTCCCTCATTCGTTTTATGTACTAAATGAAAGAATTCCTGACAGAACATCAAAACATCGCTCTCATGCACACATCAGAGAATTCTTCAACTGTTATGGATGATCCTGCGTGAAGGTAGACCGCTGCTTTTTATCTTTCATTAAATGTTTCAACTAATCAAAAGCGAATCATAGAAGAATAAAAGGAAATAAAAAACTGAAGCTGCGAAAATTTCCGATAGATAAATGGCGTTTGCTAACAATAGATAAAACTCTTGAATTTCAGCACATGGAGTAAAAAGAACCACCATGAAAACATGAAATAGATAATAATATAATTAAAAGACCTAAAAATTATATTCATGGAAGATATCCGATGATCGGTTCTTAAATAACACTTATCTTCCTTGCTTACACAGTTCCAACCTTAGCAAGGTAAAATCTCTACTTTATTAATTATTTCACCCCAAGAAATAGGTATAAAATGTTGTATGTAGGGAAATAGTGAGTGAGAGTATGAAAGTAGTCTAATAAACGGAGAAAAGGTGTTAGACATTAAAAGAAAAAGCCAAACATCAACCGATTTACACAGAACACTACACTGCGTGATATGAAAGTACCCCAAAATCTCATCATTAAAGGGAAATTAATAAAGTATGAGAGGCGCTCGCAGGGAGCAGCAGCCAATGGAAAGGTGCGTCGAGTCTGGACATACGCACATACAGCTCTGACCACGACACCGCTGTCTCTTCTTCCCGCATCTCTCCCTACGCACAACAAGTGGCGATGGGTTCGTTTCTGCAGTCTCCTGACGCAGAATGGCTGGCTCTTCCTTGGTCCATGAAGGGTTCCCTGTTCGCTTAATGGTTTAAAAATACTACGACAACTCTGTCTGCTTCTTCCCATCCAACGAGAACCGCCACCCTAGCAATCTCTTGCATGCGATTATCATTTTGATCTTTATGTAAATTTAATTACACACAAGACTTAAAGCGGAAAGGTGTAGGAAAGAAATATGTCAATCAGAAAAGAAAGAACCAATAGCCTCCGTGTCACTGAGATGCAAATGACAAGCACCGTCTACCACTCAGCCAACCGGCGGCTTAAAAAGACTAAGTTCAAGTCGAGCCTACTTCGTATGACAAACTTATTCACCGTTGGCGCAATTGCCCCATCACAGTGGTGGAATTGCAGCATCAGATGATGCGTACGCACAAGTACACTGTACACAGTTATCCCGAATAGTTCATCGCATCTTCAGGAATCTAATTGGAGCGCTATTGATTCGCTGGCGGCGCAAGGTAATTTGAAACCCACTTCGCTCAGTGCCCTCCTAGCCTCAACACCCGCAGTTACGTGTCCTCACGCCCCCGACGAGGGTTTCCGTTGTAAATTTAATAAAAAAAGCACTCCCTTGAATGGATGGCTCTCCAATGAGCCACGAGAGATTTCGAACGCGGTCTGGTCGGTGGTAAGAGCATTGAACTACGATTCTCTCTGTCCCTCTACGCCCCTTACATAATGAGGGTTGGCATGTAATACCCTGAGTTTGCTAGTGATTGTCATTCTCATTTTTATGTTGGTTTCATTATACGGTCGGGGTCCCCTGCTCGAATCAAAGGACGAAGGGCGTTAATTAAGAAAATCAAAATTAAATTCCCTGCCTGCTTCTCCAACGAGTGCTGGCTGCGCCCTTATTTTTTGGTACCTAAATCACATTTAAGTGTTTTTTTAATTATTTCATACAGGAACTATCACTATAGAAACACGTTGCATATATATATATATATATATATATATATATATATATATATATATATATATATATATATATATATATATATAAATATATATATATATATATATATATATATATATATATATATATATATATATATATATATATATATATATATATATATATATATGGTAAATTTGTATATAATACACACATATTCCAGTGTTTCTGCCAGAAGTATTTTACGCAAAAATACTTTCCTCTGGAACTTGACAACAAACTTTAGTTGACCACTTTTAAGCGGCCTCAAAATTTCTGTATAGAAAATAGACTATGAAATTCCAAAATATGCTCCCCCCCCCTCCCCTCTAACCTATGGTTGGGCATAAGTTCGATTCTCTGCGAGAGCAGACATCAAAATCGGCGCTTGTAGGCAATTCCCACCCATTTCGGAGGGAGGGCATAGAGTCTGTCCAAGGGGTTTCCAATCCATACTCCCATGACGTGGAATGGATGGCTTTCTCATGGGCCACAAAGAGGTCCTAGTGTTTGAGAACCTGGACGGCTTAGACCAGCGGTTCTTAACTTTTGTTTCATCATTTCCCGTCAACGGGTAAATATTTGTTCTATTTCCGACTTCCTACTTTCTGGGGACTTTGTGGTTAACATTATAATATTTTTATATTAGCCAAGCTAGAAATTACATTACAAAATTGTTACAATACATTAAAACACATCACTTAGTTACACTGGGTTAAAATAATCCGGAAGTGACATTAGTTTCCTCGGATTAGGTCAGGTTTTTGTGCTAAGTCAATTTTCTTTTAAAAAAAATAGGATCTTATAACTAAATCGATTGCATTTTTGTGACATTTTAGGTTAATTTTTTTAAATATTTATCATTCGAAATAGGTTTTAGGAAAAAACCCATCGTCTTATGGCACAATTTATTAATTAAATGCTACAGCAATTGATTAGCATACATTGAAGTATAGACATTGATCAAGTTAAGTACATCTAAATTGGATATTAGGTCATCATTATTCAGAATTCAGGGCATTAACTTCCGTTTCTTCGAGCTCCTAGGATACTCAGCGATAGGGATGTCTCTCTCCAGAGTCCACCAGTAATCAACCATCATGACTGCATCATAGCCTTCCTGGTACCTGGTCTCCATCTCTTTCATGTCCTGATGGAATCTCTCCCCTGCACCTCGCTCATTGATCCCAGATTCTCAGGAAACCGATCCATATGTGAGAATAAGTAATGCATTTTGATCCTCATGTTGCATATGAGGTTTCTGAAAGCAGTCAGCATATTGATGATAAGTCCTCGCTTTCTTGTTGCCAAGAAAACTCTTCGCGACCAGAAAAACGCCTTCTACGCTTCCAGTTCCACTTCATTCACTTAGTTTTCAAACTCTGGATCTCTGATGAGCTGACGAAGTTGAGGACTGTCAAGGATGCCACCTTTCAAATTTTCCATGGTAAATCATGGAAAAGAGTGGCACAAGAAAGTGTAACAGCCACTATCCTTGTCCAGAGCTTTGGTGAACTGTTTGATCAAGCCGAGCTTGATGTTCAGCGGTGGGAAGAGTATCCTGTCTATGTCCACCTGAGGTTTGTTTATGACGTTCCTTGCTCTGCAAGGCTCCAATTCCTCTAGTACAGGCCAGTCCTTCTTTGTATAATGCAAGCTTGGTCCCTAGTATCCAATATGCACAGAAAGTGCGGGTAGTACTTGGTGAACCCGGACTGTTGCCCTAACAAAAAGTTCCCCATCTTCAGGTCAACCAAATCAACCACTCATGCTGATCATAACGAATTATCTCCAGCACGTACTTCCCCGCTTCATACTTCTCCTTCAGTGTAGTCGAGTGAGCGAGGAGTACAGAGGCAAACTGGTTGTTGTTGTGCACCAGAAAGGTGATACGAGAACTGTCAGAGAGGATATTCTTTCTTCAATCTGGATGGCAACGGTTTGGCAGAGGTCTCTGACAAGCTGAGATCTCAAACTAGATAATTTAGCTCCTTTGGGGAAAAGGGATGTGTAACATCATCGTCAAAAAACATTTTTTCTTTATTTTCTTCAACATTAGAGGAATCTACATCACTAATGTAAGGAAGTTCTCCAAAGACAGGTACTGGAATTTGATCACATTGAGCTACAGAACGCCATGTTGATTGAACATGAGGATATTTGAGGCTGCTCCCGTTCCTTTTGTTAATCCAAGTTAAATCAACAGCGCAGAAGTAGCAGACATTGTCATACTTTGTCGGCTTCCTCCATAACAAGGGAAATACAGACTTTAGACAACTTTTCTTGCCCTTGATCCAACGACGCAGATACTCGGTGCATGTCTTGCATACCATGTTTGGCGCCAAAGATTTATCCTGGTCACCCACAAAGTTTTATACAATAATAAGCATTTTAAGCCCGCTTTATCAAACTTCGGATTGAATTCCTTTTAGGAAAACCGATGTATTCGATGCAGATGCAAAAGAATACATCGGGCTTATTTTTGCAAGATATTCTGGCCGAATCTATTTCATTAACCTGCAAAAGAAAAATGCAAGTTAGTAAAAAATTACGCATGTAAACTTCAGAATTCATTTATTTAAAAAAAATAAAAAGCCTTTTGCATCATATAAATAGAAAATATTCGTAGATGTAAAAAATAATGGAAAAAATATCAGGCGGTGATAAATCAAAAAGTTGTCCTGATTGAGTAAAATCAATGTGATTTTTTGATTCAGCACATCAATAGTCCTAAATGAGCTAAAAAGACTTAGACAATAAAGTTGGTATTGTCCAGTGTTATATTTACGTCTAATGAGATTTTTTTTTAAATTACTTTCTGATTACCGATTTCTAACTGTCTCGATTAGTCTTTATTTATTGATGATTATTATTAAACATTACCATATTCTATTTAATATTTTATTCATTAATTAAATTAGAGCTAAGAACTTAAGACCTTTGAATTCATAACGAGTTTACATTATTCATCATTGCCCACCTGGGATATTTGAATCTCCCACTAGTGTAAAATTTCCCACCAGTTGAGAAACGCTGGGTTAGACAATGTTAGGAATGAAAATGTACTTGAGCTGGACATTGCCATGGAATCAAGAAGCCATGGGGCAATTGCTGCAAGATTTTAATCGTAATTTGAAGTTGAAAAACTTTTCTAGTGATTAAACCCAAGTGGCTGTTCAAAAAAGGTCTTCAACCTGAGCAATCTCGCCTACCAATCGGTGATTTGAGCTTGTGCTTCTGTGGTAAGAAAATTTATAAAAATGAGAAATTTAACAAATCTACAATTTTGTAAAATAAACCAAAACTACTAAAATTCTGCTAAGTTGAATTTCTGTACGCCATGATTTATATACCTATAATATATATATATATATATATATATATATATATATATATATATATATATATATATATATATATATATTGTACCATACATAATTTTTAATGTTTGTTGTATTTTTAAATTTAGTGCGTAGATAGATAATTTAATTCGGATAAAAATACTAAAAGTGGTTAGTGGGCATAGAAATGTAGAGGGGCACGTGTTCAGCGCAATAGGGGCAACCTCTGCCCATTCAATATACCTATTTGGAGGCCCAAATGCAATTAACATAATGAACATCATTTTCCGTCATCGTGAAAAGCTTTCGTGTCGCCTCAGGGGAAATAAAGCTGGCGTTGACTTGGCCTAGTGTGCTTTGTCGGTGCTGCTGATTCTTATATTCTTTCATTCGGAAGGAGTCGGTAGAAAAGAGGGGGGGGGGAGATTTGCTTAAAATCGTTTAAATGAGTGAGTGATTGTGTGTAGGTGTGTGTGTGAGCATGAGGGAGGTGTTCGAGTGAGTAAATCGACTGGTTACACCTTGCGTCTCCCATTAGAGTGGTTAATGAGGACCAACTTCAGCTTTCCGGTGGCCGGTGGCAACCGCCGAATGTCTCCTCTTGCGGAAACAGGCTCAAATCGGTGATTCAAATTAACCCCCGTTTTGCCAATTAAACCCCTCATCGGAAGTCGAGGAACAAACACGAGTCCAAGTAGGAATAGACACGTGTGTGTTTACATACAAACACACATAAACACATGCACATATGTTATCTCTAAAAATCAACCAAATACAGTGCGCCTGTGCGCGAAAACCACCACATTAATGATATGTTTAAGTCGAGATTTGGGCTAATTCTCAACATATGGGACTTTTTTATGAAAACATTTCTTTCACACAATGCGCCACCAGCACAAAATATATAAACTCGAAAGACGGCTTCTACGGAAGAGTTGCTGCGGTTTCGTCAAGCTAGAAACTAACTAAACTACTAGGACATCACTGGACACTAGGGAGAAAACCAAACCAAACAATTTGATCGGTTGAATTTGATGTGTGCCATCATCTATTGTGATTTTTACGTATTTGTTTTTTACATGATAATTAATTTAGGCTTAATTAAGCTATTGTGATTTTTAGGTGTTTAGGCTAGGTTTTTTAATTTTCGAATCACAGTCACGTAGCCTCAACTAATTCTAGGCTAGAATAATTAAAATCTAAACACGTAAAATTTATAATAGGTAACTAGGGACGGGACGCATCAAAGTGAACCTATCCATACAACTCCCCACCTCTCGACCACCCGAAAAGACTCGAGTTAAATGTTAGATGGAAATTAGTGAAACTCCCGTACGCAAGAAGGGCGCTCGAGACCCCACTTTATCAAAATCCCTCCACGAAATTCAACCCTTTATTGAGATGTTCACCCCGACCTTCTTCAAACCACTCCGCGTGATCATGGAGGTCTAGCTGGCAATTGGTCTACACAGCTCCACTATGTGGGGTGGATGCTATTTTATTATGTTCATTTTTCCTTTTCTGTCTCGTCTCAACTTCGTTTTAGTGCCATAAGCTCCCAACTTCATGACACCATAAAATAAATATTACTATTCCAGACTAATAATGGGGTTTTTGTTCTCTTCTCTTGCGAACAGGATATTTTTTTCTATTTCTAAATATCTCCACTTGTTCTGTTAAATATCAGTAACTCAATAATTTCACTCACTTTGTACTTCCAAGTATGATAATGAAAATAGCATTAAAAATAAATTATTAAAGTTAAAAATAAATAAATATATCAGGCATTATCTTAATACTGAATTAATATAAGATTATTACAGTATTTTACTTATAATACCAGAAAAGATCCGGATTTATCTGTCTATATGAATCACTCTTACTATATATCCTTACTAATATATCCTACACACACATATGCGATCTCTCTCTCTTTCTCTCTCTCTCTCTCTCTCTCTCTCTCTCTCTCTCTCTCTCTCTCTCTCTCTCTCTCTCTCTCTCTCTCTCTCTCTCTCTCTCTCTCTCTCTCTCTCTCCCTCTAAATTGGAGAGCAATTATGTTCGCTTATAACTAGAGCATTTCGTTGGGCAAAAATCAGAACGCAAAACAATATACATTTATTTCTCTTAATTGATTCCATTCAAATGCTCATATATTATTTTTAGACGGAAAATCACAACAATGAATATTTTACTTTGCTCTCCTTCAAGGATTGTCAATCTATTTCCACTTTTCTTCTTGGCTTTTTTCGCTTTATCCGTTCCGCTATCTAGGTTGCCCTAACCAAGAGCGAAAGATGGCGTTAAGTCGTCTAAAACGTGATACTCCATTAGTCTCATGAGCCCTAGTAAAAAAAGAGAGCTGCTTCTTTCCTTCATATTTCTATAATATGTTGCAGTTAGTTAAAATGTCCTACATCTTATTATATTTGTGGATGTTGGAATTATAATTGTGTAGCTTGATAGGTTTAGATGAACGCGCGTTTTCAGGCACAAGAATTGTTATACCAAGTCTCTTTGATTTGTATTCTTGGTCCTTGTGGAGAACTTGATTGTTAGTTTTGGTTCTTGTTTTTCGGTTTTGGGTGTTACTACAAGAAACTCTGAAACTCTGCTGTATTTTTTTATTCGAAGTATGATTTTTTTCAATAAATGATTTTGGCTTATTTTTGTACAAGAGTCGATATTTTTGGAGATACTTCTTGCGACGATGGCTCAGAGTAAGTTGTTATGGATTTGAGGATATCTTTATCGGAGAGTGACCAAGTAAAGCACCATTTGGAGTCTCAGTGTATGGGAGTTTTGACTACGAAGAGTTTGTCTACGAAGATTTGGATTCGTATTTCTTCTATACACCTGAGAAATACAAAGTTGAATTGGTAGGTTTCTCCTACACATATTTAAGATTACTGGATTTTGATAGTGGATTAATGAAAAGAGTTAAGTGTGCTGGAATTTTAAATTTCGCTAAATTATTGTCAACGAATTTTGTGTGGAATGATGGGTCGAAGTAATTGTTTTCGGTGAGCTCTTCCTTCTTTACACATTTTTGCTTCAGGTAACATCACTAGTTTCTTCGTGAATCTACTTTCAAAATCTATTCCGTTTTAGATACTCTCTTTTGGGGGGTAAGGTTAGGTTAGATTAGTTTATTTAAAATAAATAAATACATAAATATCGAAATGGTGTCCTTCCCGTTCTCTAGGTCATGAATGAATACAACACGAATATCGGTCGTAATGTATGTATGTTTTTGTATCAGTAGCTCTTATCCTACCCAAATTCGCTGAAAATTACATTGTACATATGTACATCTTTAAAAGGACGTGGAATTAACATTGGCTTGTGAGTAACAATGTAGATAAATAACAAAATCATGGAAGAGATATTAAGATAATCGATCATGCGATATGAAAATATCACAACACTTTTTGTCCTTAGCGAATATAACACATGACGTGTAACATGACGTGACTGGATATGCATATTTTCATTTCTCCGATAAAGTTTTATTCCCTTTTAGAAAACGCAACACTGTATTTAGCTTCGCAATTAATGCAGCTGTACTTTAGCTTCCCTCATTCAACGTTTGAAAGTTTTCTTCCTTCCTGTGGCTATATCTGCCTTCGTTGTTTATTATTTTGCACTGTTTATCGTATGCGGGAGTGTGATACGTAGGAATTACAATACATGCATACACACCTCCATTCGTAATCACATCGTAAAACATTAAAATAGTGAAATGCAAAATAAAATGATGAAAGGTGCCTTTCGCTCGCGGTCTTAATTGAGACGCAACGCGATTATAAACAGCAGCCGAAACGTCGATTACTGACTGATTACGATTAATTAAGGCATTAAACGCTCATGACAGGGAATGTGCGGAATCGAAGACTCATGACGGCCGTAATAATCCGCAATCAGCCCTATTGGAAGTATGGCAAAAATGGGAGGAAGGGATCAACCCTATTTTCAGCTGTAGTTTGCATGGCTAGTAAGCAAAATTCCTACCCTAAATGATCGCTAAATGCCTGAATTGTCGTCTACCAAAGCTGGAACGGGTAGCATGATCAGGCTCCCCTTCCCTTCCACCTGCACACTCCACTACACTGCACCCTCTAATTTTCAAAAATCTTTGTTAACTTGTACAAATTTGTTGTGAAAGAAATTCAGCTTCAATTCGCGATGTGGCAATTTCGATTTGAATGAAATAAATATAATTTATTTAAGCTTCGAAATAATTTCATCTTAACGCAATAATATTAAGCTGTTAAGGTTCTAAGTGAATTTCATCCCTTATATCAGTCAAAAAAACAAACAAACAAAAACCATAGCGCATCACGCAAACAAAGATGACTGATAAGGAAATAGACAAATTCCAAAACAACCGGCTGCGAAGAAGCGTCAAAGCCCAAAGACGAGAAACCAAGTCTTTGTCAAAGCCTTTTTAGGTCATCGGTTGTAATTTTTACTTTAATATTTAGATTTCATCTTGGCAGTAACTAACAAGGGCATAGCCACCACAATATATAACGTGTTATTGAATGTAACCATGGTCAGCCTTGGAGAGAATTTCAGGATAATGAAATTATCATAAAGATCAGAATGACATTCGTTGGCAAAGTTCGAAGGCACAAGAGGCCAGTCCTCGTTGGAATGGGGATAGAAACATGGTAGTATTGTGTTTTAGACACAATTCATCAATCGGGGCACTCTTCGCAACCCCGTGGATGAGGCGACCAATTATGTGCCAGGAGTATGGGCAAAAGAGCGGTTATGTTGTTCTGTGAAGACGAGGAGGAGAGACAGCGGCGCTGTGATTGGTTATGTGCGGCATGTCCTGAACAAACGCTGCAGTTTTGTATCCGCTCTCGCTGAAATTGAACCCGGTACCCAGGCGTTATAAATCCAACAGCTTATCCAGTAATATAAAAAAATGAACACGAAATAAATAAAATTGGAATAAAATGAAAAAGAAGAAGGAAAAATAATCCATTCGCTCCCTACGTCAACTATGTGCCTTGGGCAAACAGATAATCGTTTGTTTTGGGGCACGATTGGTAAATGGACTTTCCTGGAACCTTATTACTCCTAGGACGAACCTTTCGGATGAAGAACGCCCAAGAGCTCGTTGTCATGACCACTGAAACCTTCGAGAGGAACATGTTATAACCGAGCTGAAGGCAGGATTGGGGGAGGTTAGGATGGCTTTCTGATTTTATTGACGTTTGGGGAAGTGAAAACAGGAATTACCTCTCTAAATATCCACTTAACCAACTTTTTTACATCGTCAACAAAGTTGACAGATAATGACTATTTTTTTTATTTACTTGAAGTACCCAAATATACTCAACTAACCTATTTAGAGTCCGGGAACTTATTTAAATGGCACTAAACTATCAATAAGTCAAGTAAACGGCACCATTTGACAACTAGCACTTTAGCTTCATATGCTCATTTAAATATGTAAGCAAATAATACCTGCTTTTACTGTAAAAAGTATACTGTAATATGTATATCGCAAAATGTTGTGGCGTTTTATCGTGTGAGAGTGAAGTTTCGATGTGACAGCAAGTTCAGAAAATTTGGGCCCATCTGAACAAACAAAGGCTGCCCAATAAGAAAACGAGTGAATTCCAGCTGATGGACTAGCTATCACTTTCCATTATATAAGAGAACACTATTTACACAACCATAAGCAGCCTTTCCTAATTCCATATCAGCTCCTCTCTCGTTACTCATCATGGTGCTAGAGAATACGAGATCACCAACTCGCTCTGTGAAGATCCACTTTCATCGACTGAACTTGAAGGTGCCCTTCCTGCCTGACGATCATCCATGACGATGTTTCGACCCGTTGGTCCTCCGCAGGCTGCCATTGTTATTTTTGGTTGAAAGTACATTAATATCGGTCATTTGACAGAAATATACTAGAAATAATATTGAAAAATTACCAAAAAACGAAAATATCCTAATTTCGTTGAGGTGGTCAACGAAATCTTGAGTGTTCATATAGTGTGCAGATGAGATTCTTCCAACTGCTGGAGATTTCGTTGACCGCCTCAACCACTTGCAATTACCGGATGGAAAACTTGTGAGCTTTGATGTAAACTCTTTGTTTACCAAAGTTCCGGTTGACCAAACCATGGGCCTTCTGCGGGAAATCATGCCTAGACTTAATTTGGATCTTCCCATTTCTACGAGTAAATTTATCGATTTAGTTGAATTATGTCTCTCTGACAATGTGTTTCGAGTAAATAATGAGTTTTATAGACAAATATTTGGCCTTAGCATGGGAAATAGTTTATCTCCGATATTGGCATGTCTCTTCATGGAATATTTTGAGACTGAACTCCTTCCCACAATTTCTCCCCCTAACTTTATATGGTTAAGGTACATTGACGATGTATTTTCTGTATGGCCTAATGGCCATGATTTTGATACCTTTTTTTAATAATTTGAATAATTTGCATGTCTCCATCAAATTTAAATATGAATGGGAATATGATAATAGATTACCCTTTTTAGATGTCCCTATTAATAAAGATCACCATGAATTAAAACTTGACGTTTATAGGAAACCAACCCACTCGAATGCCTATATACATTATTTTCGTTTCACGATAATACTGTTAAAAAATCGGTAATTTCTACCCTTTTCCTTAGAGCATACAAAATATGTCATCCTTCCTATTTAGATGAAGAAATTGTCATTATCAGGACCATTTTTTCTAATTTGTATTACCCCGATTGGTTCATATCGTCTGCCCATTTTGCAGCTAGGAAAACATTCTATCATAATAAGCCTTCCCGCACTTATGACTTCAACAAATGTATAACATTGCCATTTAATAATAAATTAAATAGTTTAAAGGACATATTTGGAAAAACGGGTATTAATCTAGCCTTTAAATATAATAATTCCTTAAACCATATGATGATTGCCAGGAAACCCAAAGAACATCATAACATAGGAGTATATACAATACCATGCAACGATTGCCATAAAGTTTATATAGGGAAAACGGGGAGAAATCTAGACAAGAGATTGTATGAAAACAAAAGAGATATTAGAGTGGGCATTGAAAGCAATGGAATATTTTGCCATGTTAGAGACTTGAATCATTCGATCAATTTCAATGGAAGTAAAATTGTATTTTTATCGGCTAACTATGTTAAGAGAAGAATCGTAGAATCGAACTTGATATCGTCAGTTCCTAATTTAAATCTATCTGAGGGGCAATTTTCTTTTAATCCTGTAATAAGAAAGCAAATAAATAAAATAGTAAAATGTCAGCCCTTCAATATGTTTAGGCCTAACCCCCCCCCCCCCCAGATTAGCCACAAGTAGGGGATTGGGGATAAAAGAGGGGATATTTCACGACCTGTTATGCTTGTATGCATTTTTTTCATATATTTTCTATCCAGTGTCAGTTGAAAAAGGGTGTGAGATACACCGAAACTGTTCTGAATTAAATTGTCTTCGGAGAATGTGGTTTAATTCCTCATCTTTTTATGCGATATTGCATTAATTTTCATCATATATATATATATATATATATATATATATATATATATATATATATATATATATATATATATATATGGAAAAATATCCAAGACAAATTGGTGCGGTTAAGGTAATGGCATAATTAGACAACTGCTCTGCTTCAGGTCCAGCGGGTGATCCTATCCTCCTTGAACTGGAAGACAACACTTAGGGATGACCCATCCATCAGCCCAAAAAAGCTGATTTCAAAGACACGCCTTTATGTCGTCTCGTTTACCGTCACAGAAAACTGTTATTATTAATATATTAACAGCGTTGACTGAGCCAAAACGCTCGAAAGATGGAAAAATATCCAAGACAAATTGGTGCGGTTAAGGTAATGGCATAATTAGACAACTGCTCTGCTTCAGGTCCAGCAGGTGATCCTATCCTCCTTGAACTGGAAGACAACACTTAGGCATGACCCATCCATCAGCCCAAAAAAGCTGATTTCAAAGACACGCCTTTATGTCGTCTCGTTTACCGTCACAGAAAACTGTTATTATTAATATATTAACAGCGTTGACTGAGCCAAAACGCTCGAAAGATGGAAAAATATCCAAGACAAATTGGTGCGGTTAAGGTAATGGCATAATTAGACAACTGCTCTGCTTCAGGTCCAGCAGGTGATCCTATCCTCCTTGAACTGGAAGACAACACTTAGGGATGACCCATCCATCAGCCCAAAAAAGCTGATTTCAAGGAGGATAGGATCACCTGCTGGACCTGAAGCAGAGCAGTTGTCTAATTATGCCATTACCTTAACCGCACCAATTTGTCTTGGATATTTTTCCATCTTTCGAGCGTTTTGGCTCAGTCAACGCTGTTAATATATTAATAATAACAGTTTTCTGTGACGGTAAACGAGACGACATAAAGGCGTGTCTTTGAAATCAGCTTTTTTGGGCTGATGGATGGGTCATCCCTAAGTGTTGTCTTCCAGTTCAAGGAGGATAGGATCACCTGCTGGACCTGAAGCAGAGCAGTTGTCTAATTATGCCATTACCTTAACCGCACCATATATATATATATATATATATATATATATATATATATATATATATATATATATATATACATATATACATATATATATATATATATATATATATATATATACATATATATACATATATATATATATATATATATATATATATATATATATATATATATATATATATATATATATACATATATATACATATATATATATATATATATATATATATATATATATATATATATATATATATATATATATATATATATATATATATATATGGTTGGCCAGAAAATTCTGACTATCTTAGGAATCAAAAACAAAAAGATTTTATGGAGCAACAACAAAATTTATTCTTCAAAATAAAGTCCATCATTCTCTACGATTTTCTTCCAGCGATCAACCAGGATACATATCTGTCCCAGATACCAGTCAGCTTTGAATAAACAACTGTAAAGAAGCTTCCTTCACTCCATCAAAAGTGTTGAATCGCTGGTCGTGGAGGAAATGCGTCATTGAGCGGAATAGGCCATAGTCACTTGGAGGATCATCGGGACTGAATGGTCGATGTAGAAGTATCTCAACACCGTTCATCTGTTTAAACTTCTCCCTCGTCAACCTGGCAGTGTGTGACCTCACATTGTCTTACTGAAACAAAACCTGACCTCGATTGATCAAAGCAGGATAGTCCTTCTTTAGTGTCGTACACGCGGTTTAGCTGCTGACAATACAGTTTAGCGTCGATGTCGCAGCCATGTGGCATAAGTCTAAATGCAGTACACCTTGGAAGTTCCACCAGAAAGAGATAACCTTCTTGTCAAACCGTCCTTTGTGCAACGGTTGCCTGTTGTTCACCTCGCGGAACCCATTTCCTTCCCCTATCGTGATTAACCAAGTACACCCACTTCTCATCTGATGTGACATTTCGCCTCTAGAATCAGTCGTCCATTTGGTTATTGAGACGTTGGTTGCAAATCTCCACTCCACGGGCAGATTGCATCCATCTGATGCAATCTGTTCAGCACACTCTGATGGGATGACACTCCAACAACTTTCCCAAGATCAAGGTTGCTTACAAAAAGTTCAACTTTCAATGTTACCACTAAAGCCTCGCTATCAAAGGTTGATAGTCAGCGCGTTTCGACACACACCTGTATCTTTATCAAAGGCGGACAGTTGTAACTAAGGAATTGAAGACAGAGCATTATATATAAGATTAGTTAGATAACATCTAACTAATCAAATATATATATATATATATATATATATATATATATATATATATATATATATATATATATAAATAATAATAATAAATGAAAGATGTCCATTTATTTCCCTTCATGAAAAATAGCCGTGATCCGTGTTTGCGAAAGTGGCATAAAATAGGTGTAGGTAACTGTCGAGAGAAGCACAACTGGACGTTGTAAGCAATTAATTTGATTTCTTCTTAGTTGCACTCATTTTAACCTGACATACTAATTACCACTTGAAGAGATGATATAAATAATGCAGTACTCTAATATCTCTTGTGACTTGCATGATTTTTTTGTAATACGAATTTTACTTTTATGGAGATTATCAATAAAAAATTATACAAAGTTAAGAAGGATATGAAATAACCCCAATCAGCAGAGTATATCGATAAATAACGATATTGATAAATTTTAGTCAACTAATCAGTGGAAACTTGGAATTTCTTTGATTTTTATTTTTTCAAATTCAGTCGGTTTTTAAATTTATTTTATCCAGTTATGATTTTAAAAAGCGAAATAATAAATTTTATCTTAATTAAACATGAATGAGATTTCGTCTTTTTATGCCTTATTAATTGGAAATAGTAGAGATTTTGGTTAAAGTAGTCACTCCAGTATGACTAACTAGAGTACTTCTACATAATGTATCCCGGAATCAAAAGTTGGTTACATCATGTACTGATTGGTCCTGATTTTTCTTTTATTCCAACCGAAAACCAACGAGGCCAAATCCTGCAGAAACTTTGCAAATAGTAATCTGTATAAGAAAGTAGTGAATATGGAGGAAGAAAAAATGTTTGAAAGATAAAGAGCCTCAGGAACATCTGTGGGCATTTGGGGCTAGTATGTACACAATGCTGCAGATAACATCTGGAAAACACCCCCTTGCTGTTGATTAGTGCGTTTTATAACCTAACCTAAGGTTCATCCTGAATAAAAAATAGACATTTTGGGGTTTAAAAGGTGTCACGACAACGTGATGTGAGCTGCTTGAGTCCTCGTTGGTCACAGGAAAGTGGCAAAATCCTTCGGGCGCTTCTCTCCTTCAAAGCTAAAAGAAAAAAAAGTGTCCTAAAACGATCGACTCCCGCAAGAATTACTGACAAAGTTTTAAGTATTCAAGTGAAACTTTGGGGGATTTTTCATGCCTTTATTCGTGGATAATTTGATTTCTCTATAAACATCATCATTAATCATATTCCCAGCAAAGTAGGGTTGGTGCGCATCAGTGCCACTTATTGCATCGTTCTCTATCCAGATTTAGTTGCCTAGTAAGACGCTCCGGAAGACTTATGGGGATTTTTCTTGCCCTATATAGAGTTTTCTCGAACCGACTGCTGTAAAAACGAAGTGAGGGAAACCCCTCGAAAGTATTTTCACCCGAAGCAGTCGAGTGACGACTTTGCGAAGTTAAACTTAGGTTGAGAGGAAAGAAAAATATCCTTGGAAACCGTTTCGATTCCTCAATAGACGTAACTTAGGAGGGGAAAGAGGGAAAATTCGCCTGAATTCTTGCGAAGACAAGGTAAACCTACGAGCAAAATACTTTAGAATTTTAGAGACGACAAAAGAGGCAGCTATAAAAGGGGAAGAGAGAGAAGGAAGAGAAATAAACTTGCTAAAGAGATATTTTAACTAAATGGTCAAGGGCGACTTGGAGACGCGTGGTTTTATTACTGACCAAAGCGATTTGGTCGCTCCTCAGGATAGCGTTTGAGCGAAGCTTCGAGCTAAGAAATTGAACCGAGATGCGCGGAAGCATTTCACGGGTCGCCCCTGAATGAATTCATTGTGGCGGGAAGGAGACTCGAATTCCATGGCTCGATTGGCGAAAGGTTCTGCACAAGAGTCTCCCTGAATGTGGGTTCTAAGAACTTTTTTTTCCTTTAGGATTTCAGTGCATTTTTGTTTTCTTAATTCTCTCTAGTTCGTGTATACAAAATAAATCGAAAAATTATAAATATACTTTGGGGAAGGGGGACTGAAGACTTAGAAGACAAGCAACTCTCCATAGCCTGTTCAAATTCCAAAATTAAAGCCGATCCTTCTGAGGGCGTTTGGGGCGGAAGGGCACGCAATCGTTTAGATGTCCTGTGCTACGCAAAGCCTCCATTTTTTGTCCACATAAAGTGGGTGAAGTCCAGGTAAGAGATATTAAGACATTCTTGTAAGACTATAGTAAAACAACCACATCTGCACAAACAAAGCCCTCTCGATAAAGGAAGAGCTACATTCGAGAAGAGTACAATTATCCCCTCCGTAGTACGTGAGAAGGCGCTAATTAAACAAACTGAAAGGCTGATGGATTGTCAAAGTAGGGGACAGACGAAAGGATAAAATAGCGAAAATCCTGAAGATGAAGTTTCTACATGGCTGTTGGCATACATAATGAGGTGCTAAATATAAGTTAGGTTAATAGGATAATAGGATCGATGGTTTGGGGAAGAATAAATGAACTTCCTTTCAAGAGGTAAATTCAGGTATTTTAATCGTGTCCGTACAAGATATAGGAACCCAAGGAGTGGAAAAGTAGAAAAGTGTTTCCATGCGTTTGGTTGAATAGATCAAGTGAGGCAGGAACTAGACGGAAGAAGTGAAACAAGACAAGACGATGCGTTTTAGAGAACGACACACAAGTAGACAAATAGACTGACACCGTTACTTATTATTTTCTCTCATTCTCCCTGAAAGTTCCCAATGACGATAAAACTTTATTATTTTTCCTTTTCTCTCAACAAGATTAAAAGAATAATTAAAGAATATTTAAGCGCGAAATTATGTTTCACATTTGATGGATTTCTTGATGCCGACGACGATGGGTCTTGGATTTCAGCAAGGCGATGTTTTTTCGCTGACTCGAATTGCCCGGCTGCGCCATTCGGCGGCGCCTCGTGAAGACGTCGAAATTGGAAACTCGATCTTTGGTGGACAATGAAGCCGAAATTTCCGCTTAGACGCTGCATCCATCTAAGTTTCAGTCGACGACGCATCGAAAAATGCAGCGAAACAGCAACGAGATCGAATAAGCGCATTTGCACACCAAACCTTATCTCTTCGTATAGGATTGCTAATTTTGGAATAAGAGATGATGAGATCTTGTCGATAATCGACAAGTGGCTTGCAGGCATCGTCCTTATTTTGTAGATTGCATTACCTAAATGCAACATGTGTGGAATGTATAAGTGTATAGAGAAGAATTTGGGTTTGTGTAAATGAGAGCCTGAAAGAGAGATAGAGGGGCAAAAATTATTTAACTCTTCTCCTTTATCACTTAAATCCCTCCAGTATATGAGTATAAATGATATTATGGCTCTTATTGTCTTATTATTAAGTCTTCAAATATATTCCAGTCTACCTTAATTTACATGATAATAATATCATATTTACTCGAGACCACAAAATCAACACATGCCTATTTTTTTTATGTTTTGGTAACATTTGGAATTGAGCGTTTCCCCATTTTAGTTAATATAGAATCTAACAAAACTTATGGAAAAAAAATTAGTTGAATTATTAAATTCTAGAAATTTACCGCCATCTATTTTATATTATTTCCGTAATTTTATATTTATTCGGATTAGATTAGTTACATTATGCATTTGAATTTTCTCCTAAACATCTAAATATAGTGAAGCAAAAAAATTAGTCGCTAATCGAAAAAATCACTTATGGCTAAATCAACAATAAACACGGGAGGATTTTTATGTTTGTCTTGAATCTTATTTCAACGGGGTAATTTTTTTATTATAGTCGCTTCCTTTTCCTCCACAAAACAAATGACCTCCTTTATGGCAGTTTGTACATATATATTTATGTGTAAAAAAACAACAGGTGTTCATTGGGAAAAACATTGAAACAATTGAGATTAAAAATTTACACGAATTGGAATCGTGATTTGCTAGTTTTGGAATCTTTATTACAAATTCTAAATTTAATCTTTGTACTCAGATTTTAATTCTTTTAATATACCATAATTTTACATTCAAAATTAATTCCTTTAGATGTACTTTGATTATTTTCCTCTCTCGTCATTTCTTTGATCTCACACTTTCAAAATTTCTAATTTGTAAATAAAAGATTTTTATATCACTTTAATGGCTAAGGTAAATTTCTCTTTTCGTGTTAATTTATTTTACTGTATTGTGTTATGATTTTGCCTATTTGTCTTGGCCAAGCCGTTTTGAAATATTATAATTTCGTTACTTGTGTTTAACAATCAACGCTAAAATGCAAGATATTAGAATTAATATATAAAGAGTATAAAAGAAATGCAAATGATAGTTAGATTAAAAGTAAAAGGAAGAAGAGGTCTGGTAAAGAAATGAGACGAGACACATTGGCAGATGTATTTATGAAAAGTTATAAACGGAATCCTAAGTTACGTATTTTTATATATAAAACGTTTATGCGCAGAAGATTATTACTTCAAAGAAGGTGATAACACAAAAGGTATCGAAATGAAATATGAGAAATAAATTGTAATCGCTGAAATTTCTTTGCATGGCTTAGAAAAAAAGAGGAAGATTGACCAATGTCAATGGTAACATCTCGGCAAGGTGGCAATCTGGATTATTACTACCACTCCTAATTCTGAAAACCACCTGTCGTAGAGCTGTCAGCAAACCCTTTATGTTATTTTTTTTCTTTTCCAGCCACCTATTTAATTTTTAAATCGTTACTCGCATCGTTTTAATTATTATTCATTTGCAATGTTTCTTATCATGAGAACTTTTATCTCAATTTTTAGTTAGTACTCACTGAATTCGCTTATTCCTTATCTTTATAAATTCCCTAACGTTTCATAGAGCCAGTGGCCATGGTTAACTCGTCCTAGATATTCCCCTCGGAAGTCTTAATCAAGAGGGATTATTTTAGTTCTTGGATTAATCTAGGAAAGAGTCCAGAATGGACTTTATTACAAAGAAACTCGAGGATTTTAATCATTTGTTGTTTTTGTATGAAATTATGCCCTAATAATCTAAAGCTCTATGAGATGGTTTAAAATCCTCATTATAGAGAGAGGTAAGGAAATAAAATGAATATAAAATGCTTGTATTTCGTAAATTAAATGAGTGCACGTAAGGAGAATATTAAAAAGTCCAAATTAAATTGATAAAACCTTTAGCTACTTTATTTAAACGTTCTATAGCTAAATATCACAATTATTTTACTTATTACCGTTCGGAATATTATACATATAATGAAATGCAAACTTTCAATTTAGGCAACTGATTATTTTCCTTTTCACGTTTTTCCTAACCTATTTTCATGTATAGCCGAGGATGTTTTCTAACTAATGGAGATAATGTTTTGGCTTAGTGGAATTATTTATGAAAAAAATGACCTAGCAATGATAAATGCATTTATAACCACTAAATTGAGAAGTACCTTGACTAGTCAAAATGATTAGGGAGACAATTCAAAAGATTAATCATACGCTTTAATCAGATTAAACGAACATCAAAGGAATTAATTTATGCACTTATAACATTATATATTTTTTCTGTAAGGTTTGAAATCAAAAGGTAGATAGGAAAATAATACTAGGTCTTGGTGCAAATTCATATGTATAATATTCGTCCGAATAATGCCTAATTGCATGTAAAATTCGATTTTTAGTCGGTCGGTCCGTCGGTCGCCTTTATGCTTTCTATTGTTTTGGTAATAACATTGTAACTATTCGGCTAATTCTAGCGAAATCTAAAGATCTTATGTTTTTTTACATTCTCTTTCGAATGATATAATGATCAAGGTCCTCCCAAGGTTAGCCCGGGAATTATTTTGGTTTGGCGATAACATCATAACTATTCGGTCGATTCTAACGACATTTGAAACCCTTATGTTGTTTTACATTCTCTTTCGTCCGAATGATGTAATTGCCAAGGTCTTCCCAAGGTTAGTCCGGGAATTATTGAAAGTTTTGAAGGTCGTAAAGTCATAAATCAGAATAAGTGAGAGCACGCAACTTTGGTCAGCAGACCTTGTTTTTTGTTTTTTTTTAAAGCGACATTTTAAAAAAGGTCGGACATTTTGAGTTGTATTATTTGTCCGTTGTGATTATAATGAAATGATGTGTAATTTATGAAAATTTGGTTTTGAATACTTGATCTAGCCACAGTGGTACATATAATTAAAAATGCATTCGAATATTATTTTGAAAAGATGACTTTCTAAAATTTGGGTTTGCTCTAAGTGAATATACAGTAGAAATGATTTAATATTCTTTCGTGTCAAAATCTACAGTGATTGGACAAAAATAATGGAAACATGATATTTTAACCCTATATTTTCGCCAATTTTTGAACATCAATAAGAATCCCCAATGGCACTACATAAATCTTGTGTATATGCACTGCAGACTTCCTGTACTTGATGAAATAACCAAGATGTTTCTCTTTTTTTTTTACAGATTTGTGCATCAGCATATGTCGAAGAGTGAAAGTTTTTGGAACACGAATGTTTTGTGCCTCGGTAACAAAACCCACTGAGTTACTGAACGTTTCGAAAGAAACTGCGCCTAAAATCATGCTGGCAGACCAAAAACAAGGAAAAACTAGCTCCGGGAAGTGTAACTCAGGACGGAAGGTGAAACTCGGTGGCAGAAACCACACAACATTAAAACGATAGTGTCATTAAATCACAGAATCACACCAGCTAAAGTGACTACAGAGCTAAATCAACATCTTTCAACCAAGTATAAACCTAATCACTTCGTCGAGAACAAAATGCATTTGAAGATCATGGAAGGACTGCAGTGCCAAACCTTTTCCTTCAACATTATTTACCCCCCCCCCACTTAAAATAGTGCAAAAAACACAATAAGTGGACAATGGACCAGTTAAAAAATGTCATTTTTCCCTGACAAATCATCTTCTTCGTTTTTCCTTTCTTCAGGACGAATTGATATACATATGTAGGGCCCCAAAGAAGCCTGTATTTCCTGACTCCAACCGTGAAGCATGGAGACGGTTTTGCAATGGTTTAGCTGCTACATCGTAGTATGCTCCTAGCCCTGCAAAGGTACTGAATGATGTGGCTACTTTTAGGAAGCATTTGCCAATTTAAGGTGACAAAAGTCGCTCAACGGTGCAAATAGTTTCTCAATGGTGGCGCCATCTTCCAGGACCACAATGCGTCGATTTATAGTTGAAATTGTTCACAATTGGCAAAAAAGAGCACAGCATTGGTGTAGTAAGTTGGATTAGTACCCTCACAATCACCGGATCTTTACATAATCAAACATCTCTCGTGTATTTTGGAGCAGTAAGTAAGCCTTTCCCTGAACACACATCTATCATGTCTGAAAGACTTCAGGAGTGGATTAAAATTCCTATAACTTCTGTCCAAAACTGGTGGACAACGAGGGCCAACGCAATATTAAATTATAAAATGGTTTAAAATGGGGTTTCCATTATTTTCCAATCCCTGTATATATACAAAAGAGGAAGTTGTTTGTTTATTTGATCGCTCTATGGTCCTAAACGCTTGAACATGTGAATTTATTATGCATTTAGTGGAGAATATGATGACGAAATTGACAATTAATTGAAAATTAGAGTCGAATACTGGTTTATAAATAAAGGGTTTATCTGCTACTACACTATATCAGATAAAAATCTGAGCTCTGTCAGTTGAAATTTATACCGAACTTATACACTGTAATAAGTTCAAACTATGATTTGACCCATACTCACTGCCTAGACAGTCTATGGATTCGCTCTCGACATTTCCAATCTAATTTTTACCCACGCCACGCCTAGAACTCGGTGAGTATTCTAACACACTGGTTTGCGTCACTTCCACACAGAAGATATATTCTTATACAGGGTATCTATTAAGTATGGGAGCTCAATGAAAACAATAATTTGTAAAAAGTTGACCTCCTCCTCCAAATTCATATATAATCAATCATGTTGAAAACGTGTTCCGATCTGTTGGATGTATGAATGAGTTGTTTATGTTATGAAAGAATAGCCCAGTAAAAAGTATATGTAGTTTTTCATGTAAGTTGACAGTATTAGAAATTATTACATTTTCATAGAGATATAATATTCAATGGACACCTCGTCTAAAAGAAGCTGATACTGTATATCAAAATATACGAGTATCTTACCTTTGCTTGTTTAGATTAATTTCAAACTCAAAATTAGAGTGTGGTTAGGTCGAGAATAAAGTAGCATATATCATATTCAGATGTATATGACTCAAATAAACAATGTAAGAGAGAGAGAAGATATTTCTTTTTATTTCTTGTTTAGTGCATGACTAGTTATGAGGGTTCGCACCTCAATTTTCACATGAACAATAAATGATGGAGGCCAGAAAACTCAATAAATAACACACCATTTCTTTTGTAGACTTGTTAAGTGCAAGTCTGTCAATAGATAATTTTTCAGAATTTCTTTTTCTCATATATATATATGAAAAGAAACTCAAAACTTGCACGCGAGTCAAAATTATGATAAATAACACCCACAAGGAAAATGGAAAAGCGATTCCGAGCGCTTTCGTCTTTATTCGAAAGTCCTCTTCATGGAATAACGTAGGTCAGGACAGACAATGACTTAAATAGTAAGGAGTGGGGGCTTAATACGGCTAACGGAATCAAAACCCTAACTAGGGGGTGCAAATTCTTTAAACACTTTAATTTGTGATTTAATATAATTAGATATGATAGGATCTAGGCTAAGCAATCCAGGGCTAATATTAAAATTTGGCAAAGTATTAATAGAGATACACTCCCAAATATTTCTTGAAATGTAGTTTGTACATTTAATAACAGGTTTAGCACTATTTCAATTAATAGACATTGTCTGTCCTGACCTATGTTATTCCATGAAGAGGTCTTTAGAATAAAGACGAAAGCGCTCGGAATCGTTTTTCCATTTTCCTTGTGGGTATTATTATATATATATATATATATATATATATATATATATATATATATATATATATATATATATATATATATATATAGGCGCGCCTAGGCGTGTATAATGACATAAGTAGACTTTTCTCAAAATGATATATGACCACATTATTTCATAAACGTACTTCCAATTATTCAAAATTATGCCAAATTATTTGTTAAGCCAAAATCCTCCGTTGCAATTACATCATTATATTATTATCATTATTAGTTTAGCTCAAAATTCAAAGGCAGAAAACGTACACACGACTCACCCTCATGTGCGACTTTGCGACCGGATCGGTTTTGTGGAGGTTTAAGGCCGTTTTACTGGCTTCTTCGCGCTCATCAACAGGGGCACAAAGCGTATCAGGGAAAGGACTGTGAATGGGATAGAAGATGAATGGGTAAAAAGAGGTTATCGTTGCCTATCTCTCTCAGATTGAGGATAATGTTCTTGTAAAGCTTGCTTGTTTACTCTCAGGTGGCTCTCGTAAGTCCGACCCTGGCCCTAATATTTCCCTGGCACCTTGTCAGTTATTTCCAGCTGTGAGGTCGAGGCTCAGATCCCGCCGCGTTTCTCTTCGCTTCCTCCTATTTTCCCTTCAGCGTCGCCTCGAAGTTCGCTGTCCCCTCTCGGGGGGGTGATGGTCTACCATCGCCTGCTGCCCCTTGGCAGTGGGTTTCCAGTTGGTGACTGCAATTCTTTATTTTGACATCGGCTGATCTTATGCACATAATTGAACGAATGTTGTATTGTACACACAAATATTGGTGCGTAGCATATACCTAACAAGGGATTAAGTGGTAACAAACACACCTCTGGTTCAAGAATTAAAAAAATAAATAAATTAAAAACCAACGAGGGCATCGACGATGAAAATTTATACGGAAAGATCTGTAGAGAAAGGTCCAAGATAGAGGAAGTGAAAATGTGGAAAAGAGATATTGCTGCACATCGTCTAGCAGGAATTAGGGAGAGGAGGGCACAGAGCTACGTTCAATGGGAACGAGAGAGCAACTGCTGGATGACGGGCAGTAAAAGTGAGGGTGGATTCGATCACTAGTGGTGACCAGTGGCGCAGCGTAGCGTCAGGTGATTACAGAAGACCTTGTCCAGGTCCCGGTGTCGTTTGATCGCTTCTAGCGTCACGGCGTCTGCGCTCTTCTGACCCTCTGTGAATAATCCAACCGAGCGATTTATTCTACTAAGGAAACCTGTGTAATCATATGGACCGATTTATTATGCTAAGAACAAAAGTGTAATCGAAAAGAGCGATTTATTCTACTAAGAATATCGGTGTAATCCTAAATAGGAATGTCTTCTATCAGGATGCTGGTGTAATCAAAACGCGCGTTTATCTCTTTAAGAAGCCAGAGCAAAGCAATGGAGTACTTTTTAACTCAGGACATCTGTGTAATCCAACGGAGAAATTTAGTTTAGCTAGGACACCTGTGTAATCCAACCCCGTGAATTAATCTTCTCAGGAAATGTGTGAATACAGCTGACTGATTTATTCTACTAGTGGTACCTTTGTAATCCAACAGAGATTTTTTTCTAATCTGACGGCGGGATGAACTCTACTTAGGATAACCGTGTAAACCAACAGAGCGAATCATTCTATTTAAGATTTACTCTCCTAAGGACAACTGTGTAATCTAACAATGCGAAATATTCTCCTCAAGATATATGTGTAATAATCGGACTGATTTAATCTACTCAGGACACCTGTGAATCATACAGAGCCAATTATTAAACTCAAGGCACTCTCGTAATGCAACGAAGCGCTTTATCCTATTCAGAGCACCTGTCTAATCCAAGGAGACAACACAGGTCCTCGAGGACTCACGGGGAGAGGAGGAACCTCCTCCCATGGTTGGTGCTCCCTTGGTAGCTATGGAGTTTTAGGTGAAGGACATGGCTGAAGCTGGTTCGTCTGGCCTTGGGGCGCATTCGGAGGGTGGAAAGAAGAGGGCTCACTTGCCCTCCCCTATCATAAAAAGAGGAAGGATAATAAAACTCAAAGAGGACAGTGTTACTCTCCTTCCCGGGTCTAAGCCCGACACGGCCGGCCACTTGGAGCTCTCGTGCGGGAAGATCCTGACTAAAAAGACTAAGGCACAAAAGCTTCCACATTGCCTGGAGTGTTGCGTTCAGCCTTTTTGGAGCACACTTCGTTTCACGCTGGATCCTTGGTGTTGTATACAGATGGTTACAATTACGAAGAGTGGGTTGCTTTCCACGTCGTATCGCTTTTGTTTTAGGTTCCGGAGATAATGCGTCCTGTCCGATTCGGAGACTATATTGTGATCAATAGCGACTCACAAAGCTCCATGGGTGCTCTCAATGCATTCGAATCTTCGCATCCACTGCCTGCTTTGCGGTATTCGTGACGACATGGTTGCCGCGAGCCGGGCGGAATTTGAAATTATCTTATACTGTGTTCCTAAAAATTTAGGGATTGTGAGGAATAATGAGGAGCCAAAGAGTGCACGAGGACTGGGTGACCACTGAAGCGTTTCGCTCTTCCTCAAAATGCCTACATAACAGGAATCAGGTCATCCCTCCGCGATCCTTTGCAAAAAAGGTAGACAGTCGTTAGGAATTTAAAGCTGCGTGGCATCGGGCTCTTTGCTATAACCTACACCCTCAAGTATTCCGCCCTTTGCTCCTTGGACTATGTACTTTCCACACATTTACACTTTCCCTATTTTTACCATTTTCCATAAGAACCTCTTGAAAAAATATTATTCGGGGTTTCCTTCGTTGTTTTCTACTTTATTTTAGAAAAATAAAATAAAAAAGATTTTACTAAGTATCCTTTGCCAATGAGACATCACAAGGGGGGGCTTTTGTCCCCCTTTAGATTACTCATGTTCCTCCGCTACATTTTTGACCTCGACACTATATTGTACTAAAATCTATACAGGGTTTCCCGTAGGTCACCCAACATGAGGGGAAAAAGTTAATATTTTGTGATTTTGTTTTGTAGGGTTTGTAATACAGCTGCATAACGATGTTGACTCGAGAAGAACGCATTGAGGCCATCCTCTTGGTAGGTACGCAAAGTAAGAGAGAGGCGGCAAACGAGTTCAAGCATCTACATCCATAATACAATTTCTCACACCACTGTTGGACGTTTGATTGCCAAATTCAAAGAGACGAGAAATGTGTGCCACAAACTAGGTTTAGGAATTGTATACAATTGTATACGAAGGAACACGTACCCTATATTGGCACGCTTTGCTGTGACTCCTAGAAAATCTCTGCCCCGAATGTCAGCTGCAATCTAGGTCACTAAATACAGCATTCCTCGTATCCTGAAGTTGGAGAAGTAACACCCATTCAAATTGCAGTTATTGCAGAAGCAACGAGGACGACCCAGATCAGCAAGTTCAGTTTTGCAAATGAGCTATATCGGAAGTGATTTTCTCAAAATGCTCATAAACCATTTCTGGAAAGAATTGTTAAGGGAAATGAAAAGTTGGCTCTTTAGCGCACTTTTAAGCGCACAAAAATAATGGCTCTATTACAAACAAAAACCAAATTCCTACTCCTACACTGTAAAATAATTAATGTAAGTTTTACAGTAATGCACTGCATGTAAACCAGTCAGAAACGTACTTTATATTTTACAGTAACAATGCATACTGCCGTATATTTACAAACATTATGTTACAGTAGGAATTACATTAATGCACTGTATAACACCGCAGTAAGACCTATGTTACTGTATTTTCCGATACAGTATACTACTGTAAATATTACAGAAGCACACTGCATTAAAATACAACATACGTGTTAATGCATTTTTCCATGCATTGCTATTGTAATTTCTAAAGTAACATGCTGCATTAAAAGTACACTAGCATAAATTGTTGTTGTAAAAATACAGTAAGTTACTTGCTTCTTAGCTGCCAATAAATTATTGGGGATGGACAAGGTCTGAGGTGGGCTCACGCCAAGTTCAGGCTTTTATCTGCAATCGACTAGGTTCAGTTTGGCTCAAACTGAGTTGAAGGTGGGTTCCATGGAAAAAGGTTATGGCTCAATCGACCCATAGCAAAATGTTATGCATAACCAGGTACAAGGCGCATTCAGGCTTGCTTGGTAGACACTATTCTCCTACTTTAGTCAGATAGCAGACTTCTTTCACGCGCGCATTCTTATAGAGAGCTAATTCACCTTTTTCCCTCGTTACTTACACTTACTTCGTCACTGAGCCAAAAAGCTTCACAAATTTAGTGAAATAATGTGATGAACCAAAATAAAAAAAAATATAAACATCTTTCAGTACAATTTTAAAGCATTAATTTAGCAATTAAAACGAGAAAAAACTATGTGTGAAAATTATAAAAAAGAACGACCCTATCGATTGATAATATAATAATGAGTAGTTTCATTGTTTATTTGTTAACTTTTGCAGTCGACTTCTAAGTTGAATTTTATTTTAAGCAATTATGTCCTTAAATTTGATTAATCCATAATAATAACAATAACTTCTTTAAATATTTCTGTCATTTTTTTTTACGGTGTGGCCATACCAAGTAAATTAATAATTGTTAATGAATTATAAAATTTTTTGTTTCAACTAAACACTTGAGCTTTCACCCTACCCAAACTATTCATAGTACGAGGTGAAGATTTTCGCCTGTGTTTTACCGCCTAGGTGGTTCTTTGATCATCCCAAGTTGCTCAGTCGACGCAGGGTCTTCAACTCCTCACAACAACTCTTCAAAACAACGTGACTCAAGTAGTTGCAAAAGTGTCTGACAGACACTCCGTTTAAATCAATAACCAAGTTATTTATATTTTTTTACGCAAAAAAATAGCAGATAGAGCGGTTAGTTATAGTTGATTGCAACAGCCATGGACGAGATTCTCGACCAGATAATGATATTCATATAAAGTTCAAACTCACAATCGTTCGCAAGCCCGAAGGCACCAAGGACTGGTCTTCGTTGGGGAAAAGGGTGCAGGAAGAATGGTAGCACTGTTTTTCTAAGAACTAGCGAGTAGAGAACTATTCATGAACCAGGGATGGTCATCTGTACCGAGTCAAGAGAATGTGGACGTGAGTAGTAGTGTAGTAGTATTGTAGGCGGAGGGTCGAGTGCACACAAACTCGGCCTCCTATGAGCGTATCCAGATACGTACACAGACATGGACTGTCACTCAAGTCTCCTTCCACCCATACCCGTACCCTTCATCCCCTACCGGCCCTACCCCCCAATAATAATAGTGTTTGTATGATTTTTCTAAGGATTCAGAGTCTGCACACACACACACACACACACATACACACACACACACACAATGCCCAAGACACTGATTGCACATCCCTTCACAATCTTTTTAGATGTTATCAAATACATTTTCTCCAGATTAATAAATTGAAGATAAATATTTTTTCGCTCAAAACGCTTTCCACGATTCCTTTTGATATTGTTTATTTGGATGTTTATCCTTCCTCTGTTTTGATTTTCAGGGCACGAGATTTAATGAAGCAAAGAGATAGTTATCTTTGATTGGCCCCCAAATGTTTTCCAATCGATAAATAAGGAGACAAATATTGCTTCTTTTTTTCTCTCTAAGAGGTCAAAATGAAGTAAAGAGATAGCTATCTTTTGTTTAAACTGGACCGTCTATCAAACCTTATTTTCCAACCTTGACCCCGCTCCCTCACCCGACTTATCAAACCTTCCTCATTTAATTATTATAGATCACAGCTTGTTGGGAAGAAGCTTTTTCTCTCGTACGGTATTTTACTTTTTTTTAACTAAGTGTAAGAAAATGAAAGACCTGACAGAAGATGAGTGGAAATCTTGTGGGGAGATTTGCGATTTTCTTTAACAGTTCAGCGTTTGTCTGTTGACAGCTCCTTTCACGGAGTAAGTGATTTTTTCTCTTTTTTAATGTGTTTTTTTTAAAAGTCTAGGTTGATATAATGATTTATTTTACTTTTCAACTCAAATATACAGATTTATTTTACTCTTAAACAGAAATATGCATATATTTTCGCCAGATTAATAAATTGAAAATAAATATTTAATTCATCTGAGAGGATGGCGCAGAGGATCAGAAAAGATTGAGGCTGTGAATTCGAGAGTAGGGCGGCTCGGAAACTTCACAAGGGTTCTGATACGAAAAGAACAGCGAATTTGTCGCGGAGATCCAGGCCATCATTAACAACGATCCAAGTAAGTCAATGAGGACCATAGCCAGGTTTTTCGACAACTCTGCAGCAACAATGATGAAAAATTCCATCGTCTCCTTTTACATATGGAAGTGAGATTTTTACACAAAAGAAACTGTTTGAAGCGATTTTATTCTCTTTCCCACACTATCATACATTTTTTCTTGTTAATGAAAGTGGCTATTTGAGTGAGAAAATCTTAGCTTGCAAGTGTAACATTGCCTACTTGACGGATTTATTCAATATATATGGTTAGCCAGAAAGTCCTAACTCACTTAGGAAGCGGAAAGAAAACAAAAAAATTTTATGGGGCAACACTGACATTACTCATTCGACTACATTAGGTTAGGTTAACCTTACTCATTCAACTACCAGCCTCCAGACGCTGCTATTGTTTGTTGCTCTGCAGTTTATTTTTCTTTGTGTTAGCCACAACTGACAGAAATGAGTTTTTTAGCGAGTGGAATTAGTCTTGATTCGCTACTGCTACGAGCGAAAACTTTCTACAAGAGTTGCTGTGAAGGAAATTTGCGATACTGAAGGAGAAGCCACAGTCGGTCCGGCGGAGGTCTCGAGGTGGTACAGACGTTTCAACTCCGGGGATCTTACCTTGACGATTTACCACGTTCCGACCGACCATCAACCTTTGAGAACGAGGTTTTAGTGGCAGCATTGAAAGTTGAACCTTCTGCAAGCAGCCCTGATCATGCGAAAGTTGTTGAAGTGTCATCCCATCAGATTGTGCTAAACCGATTGCATCAAATGGATTTTGTTTGCAAAATACCCCGAAGCACAAGTTGCCCGTAGAGTAGATATTTGAAGCCAACTTCTCAATAACCCAATGAACAACCGATTCTGCTTAATCACGATCGGGAGAGGAAATATGTCCCGCGAGGTGAACAACCGGCATCCGTTCCACAACGGAATCGGTTTGACAAGAAGTTCATGATTTCTGTCTGGTGCATTTAGACTTGTTCCACATTATTGCGCAATCAACGCTAAACTCTATTGTCAGCAGCTAGAACGCGTGTACAACAAACTAAAGAAGGAGTATCCTACTTTGATTAATCGAGGTCAGGCTTTGTTTCAGCAAGAGAATGTGAGGCCACACACTGCCAGGTTGTCTATGGAGAAGTTCAAACAGATGGACGGTGTTGAGATTCTTCCACATCCACCATTCAGTCCCGATGCTGCTCCGAGTGACTATGGCCTATTCCGCGCTCAATGGCACACTTTCTCCGCGATCAGTGAATCAACACTTTTGAGAGAGTGAAGGAATCTTGTTTAAAGTTTTTTTATTCAAATCTGACTGGTATCTGGGACAGATTTGGATCCTGGTTGATCGCTGGAAGAAGATCGTAGAGAATGATGGACTTTATTTTAAAAACTAAGTGTTTGTGTTGCAATTGCAAGACTGTGGTGTAAATCTTTCAAAGCAAAATCTGTTATTTGAACATTCATGGACAAGCTTTTACTCTTTAGGCATAATATTGGGTGTCGTATCTATCTCAATTTTCAAATCTTGATCGACTAGAAAGTGATTAAGAGGATGCTGACTTCATATTAGTTAATGATCTCCTAATTTATTGCTATCATTTGAACTCTTCACGAAGATATGAGCTTTAGATATCAGGATTTCATGGATATGTAAACACCTGCCTGGCTGATAGACCAATTTATTGATGCTTGCACAAATGAACCTGACTTTTCAATGCAAGAGTAGTTCATTGCAATAAAATACGACTTCAAATTAAAGCCACACTTCAAACAATCACACCAGGAATTTTGGCTACATTTTTTGAAAGGAATTCAAAGCTGTGGGAAGCAGTCAATCCTTTTTCATTGCTTTTTAAACTTTCTTTATGGCTGAACGTGGTTTAAGTGGTTACTCAACTTTTTACTAAACAAAGAAACCGCCTGAAAATTGCAAAACGAGGGGATCTAAAATTACTTCTAAGCAGCATGTAACCCAAAGTAAGAGCTCTAGCATTTCAGCATTAGTCTTTATAATAAAAATAAAGATTATATTCAAATTATATTTGCACTAATACTTAAGTGTTATCTTGCTATGAAAAATAAATTTAGTTTAGCATTCAAAATTTAATATGACATATAATTATTTTGAAAAGAGTTTTACCGCGTGACCTTTTCAACAGCATATGATTTAACAAATATTTTTCTCTGTGTAGGAAAAATAAAAGTGCATATATGTATTCAATTTGTAATAAAAATTCCTTTCATCTTGCATCTGATAACAAATATTTTCATGAATCCTGACCATCGACAAAATTTGTTTTGGTTTCTATTTGATCTTTGTCACCTTTGTTCTCAAATCTTCAACTGCGAAGGTCACGAGTCATTTACTACTCTGATTAATATTGACCCACGAGCAAAAATTAAGTTCTGTGTATATCTCAGTATGAATGTGTGTAATTATGAACATGTGTGAAATTGAGAGGGAACCGCGTCTACATTCCTGGCTAGTTTCTGGGGCGGTCGATGGTGTGGCTTTGAGGATGGTATGGCACACCAAGGCTAGCTGGCCTCTATTATTATTAGTGGGTGCGTTCTGGTCAGGATGGCCCCCAATTACAGTATATAACACAATTTTGTTCCTGGCCATTAAGTTTTATTTTCCAACTCCTTTTATTGTAAAACGATAGAAAATAGCCATTATTAGTTTTAAACTTTGTTTTTGTGGCTTTTATGATGAAATGTTCACTAAAAATAGGAAATTTGGAAGTTTTTCATCCATTGTAGGACTAAAATCACAAACATCGAATTACATTTATACAATTTTATTGAAACTTCCACAAGAAATATATAAAAACAAGTAGAAAAAAAGGTTCGAGGTGAACAATTTTCCTCGATTATGTTTTCATTATATACTCCTTGGTATCTATGTTTAAAGTTCAGTATATCTTGATGGAAGCGCTCCCCTTGCTTCCCTGAGTATGCTTCGAGTTCTCCTTAAACCTTTCAAGATGAGCATCAAGTATGTGCACCTTCAGGGACATACTGCAGTCAATTTAGCCATAGCTTTTCATTAAGTTCTCAACTAGTTCCATATAATCGTAAGCTTTGCGGATGCTCAAAATTCCTGATACATCGAAACAAAACTCTTCCAGGCTTTTTTTTTCCTTGCAGTAAGCTTTTCAGGGAATTCTGAACACTATGATTTTCTTGATTTGTAGTTCAGAGAGTTTGGGAGGTAAATTTTGGAGGTACTTGAAGAGTGCACATACTTTGTTAAGAGCTCTAACAAACTGCTTCATGAATCCCTAGTTTTAAATACAATGGAGGGAAAAAACATCTGTTGAGGGTCTATCAATTGCTCATGCTGGACATTATGCTCTCCAACAGAGAACTTAATCCTTTGTGTCCAATGCTTATTTCGGTAATGTACTGTGTTACTTCTACTTTCTAAAAGATAGAGGTGACATGAAAACTTTGTAAAACCTCCCCGGAGACCCATCAAATATGCTATTATTTTGAAGTCTCCAATAACTTCTCAGCCATACTCCATATAATTCAAAGCTCGTAGCAGGAGCTTGACACTGCAGTAGTCCTCCTTGAGATATACTGAATGAGCCAAGGGAAGGGATGGATGTTTATTCCAATTATAGAGAAGTAAAGCTTTAATGTTTCTTGAGGATCTGTCAATAAAGAGCTTCCACTCATCTGAATTACATGTAATTCCAATTGCATCAAACAGACCAGA
This sequence comes from Ceratothoa steindachneri, assembly GCA_963969495.1. NCBI lineage: Eukaryota > Metazoa > Arthropoda > Malacostraca > Isopoda > Cymothoidae > Ceratothoa > Ceratothoa steindachneri. The sequence continues at coordinate 88,837,945 of OZ018319.1, read as the reverse complement.
TACATCATTGCAGCAGCATAGTCCAGTTTGGTAAGTAAAGAATCTTGAGAAATGTTTATGACATTTCCTTTGGATTGTCACTTGCACTTGTCACTTGATTGTCACTTGAGCCTGGAAATGCAAAGCTAAAGCATTTGACTTTGACAAACCAAAATTTATTACAAGGTCATTGAGGTATTTTTGGTTTGGGTCGTATGGATTCCTCTCCCTACTCTGTAGTCTACATTTTCACCGATATTTTCAGCTTCTGAATTGTTGCTTTCTTAATCCCTTCTGAAGGAGTAGGTACAGGAAAATCACCACTGTGTGATACTGATACAATAAAGGATTGAAGTTTGGGATAGGAAATAGCAGGTGAATTTTTGTCACTTCGACGTTTGGAAGGGTCCACCATAAGGAAAGAAGTAGCAGTTGCTTTAGTAGTCAGTGGGTTCAGGCCAAATCTTGGAAATGTCAGACTTCATAGCTGTTCTTTCTCCTCTATATCATGCTCTAAAAATAAAAATACATACGTTATTACTCTTTTGGCTTACAAACAAACATAATAGTTTAAATACTTGTGACATTTAATATTTTATTCTTTACCTCAAACATTTTCTTACATGTGTTCACTATAGTAGCTTGAGCTGAAATGATAGCAGATCTGAGAATCCCTGTATAAGTATTTCTGGAATATTCCTCCAGAAAGTTCAATAAGTTTCAAGGGATGTGTTCTGGCAAGTTCTCGAATATTTTTGACACTTCATAAAATTCTTCTAAATTCTAGAAATTTCTCATTAAATATAGAATGTTTGGGAAGGTTTCCTTAAAAAAAAGATTATTCTACAACATTCCATTGTTTTTTTAAAATAAGATTTACAATTTCTACCATGATTGAAAAAATTAAAGCCTACAGGCTTTTTATATATTCTCGATATCTTTTCCAAAATGAAAAATACCCTAGCATTATTTTCCAAAATGGTCAAATTTAAAAATTACGCGGCTGACCTACAAAAGCAAAGTTTGGGGATCAAAGTAGACTTTTTACATTTACGTTAGTCACGAATAGCTGATAAAGGACACTTTTAACCCAGGGACAAGAAAAAGAGTGAAATTTTGTTACAAATTGTTATTATTATATTATGTGCGTGCGTGTGTGACCGTGTATGTATATGTGTGCACTGCGGTCGGGATGTCCTCCACCTATTATTATTATATTAATATTATGTGCGCGTGTGTAAATGTGTGTTCGCGTGCTTCGGGCAGTATAGCCTCCAATTGATATTGTGTGTGCGTGTGTGTATTCGCCTGTGTGTAGTGTGCGCTGTGTTCATGACGGCCGCCATCTTGTAGGCTTCATCTCGTGTCGCGCGCGCGTATTGTGAGTTATCGGAGTTGGACATAGAATACTCTTTCCGAGTCTCGAAGTGTTCGAACTGCCATTCTCTCGCTATAACTGATGGGTACGGAGGAACACCATCACGTTGAACCAAAATTTATCACAAAGGTGCAGAAAGCGATTTTACATCGTTTCAAAATGTGTCAAGAAAACCAAACTGGAAATGTATATTTTAGATATAATTTTAGAGGTGATTAACAAGACCTCCTCTAAGTGTTTCTGGTATGCTTCCAAGTACATAATAGGCTTCTTTTCTTTTTTAGAGATGGACGCTTTCTTTCCTTTCTTTCAAAGAAGATTGGACCAATTAAATCTTTTCAACAAATTGCTAGCAAAGGGTATACATTTCTTCTGAAGGAAAATGTCCTCTGCAACTTCTGGTGGTTGTAACTCACGCAAGACGTTACTCTTAGAATTGACAGCCATGGAAATAAAAACGAGCTTCGTCTCATATCCAAATTAAGGAAATTCGGTGTTTTCATTCGTGAAAAGGAATCTTTCGCCCCTTAATTTTCTTTTAAGTTTGTTAGTATCGGAAAGCTTGTTATGTTTGTATATTTTAAATATAATTTTAGAGGTGATTAACAAGACCTCCCCTAAGTGTTTCTGGTATGCTTCCAAGTAATAGGCTTCTTTTCCTAGCAGATAATTTTGGGTTTGATTCCTCAAAGTCCCATAACCCTTCTAATATTTTTTTATTTATTTTCTGTGATTTAAACGATCATCTGATTATGTGTGGAGGTTTAAAGTACTCCGATATTCCCTAAATCTGACCCACTCCCTCAACTATGTACGTAAACTCCACGCAAAACATCTTATTCGATTTCTTGAACAACTCAGGCTGAATGTATTTTCCGACGCAGAAAATACGATGTTCCAATTTCCAGTTTGGTCTAAATTAATTCTTTGCGTTTGTCTTGAACATAATAAAGGGCATAATCAGAGAAAAATATAAATAAATTTCGAATTTCGGGGGGGGTGAGTAAGGAATCACGTCAGTAGTATTGTAGGTGGAGGGTCGAGTGCACACAAACTCAGCCTCATATGAGCGTATCCAGTTACGTACACACGCACATGGACTCACACTCAATTCTCCTCCACCCATCCCTAACCCCCCAAATAATAAAAATAGTGGTAGTATGATTTTTGTAAGGATTCAGAGTCTGCACACACACACACACACACACAATGCCCAAGACACTGACTGCACATCCCTTCACAATCTTTTAGATGTTATCACATACATTTTCTCCAGATTAATAAATTAAAAATAAATATTTAATTTATACTAAGGCTTCATAATATATATACAATTTGTCAATAGGATACACAATTATATATTTATTTAGTGTATGCTATCAATATTCTTTCCATTCAACTACAAGTATTCCTTACAACGATTTCTTCGTTTTTTTTATCATTATATGAATCGAATTGTTCTATAAAAGCTCGATATGATATACCGATTGTCATCTGCCCAAAGAAATAGCCACAAAACAATCCGCAAGTGTCTGAAAAGTAACTTTGAACTATGAATGGGTTAACGACAATAATTTTATTAATTTATAACAAATTTTATGAATATAAAAATGGCTCTGGAATCTTAGACATAGATTATCAGAGTAATATACAATTTCTTTTTTAACAAACAAAGCTATCCAATGCGATCCGGGTTGATGGCTCCTGTCCAGATTAATGATATAAGCCGCTAGGCAGTACTAAAGATCAACATAGATCAGTGTCTCTCGCAAAACATCCATGAAAAACTCGTTTTGTAGTTTTATCTCTATACAATGGTTCTTCTATTTCTACTGCATTCATTTTATTAAGAATAAACTAATACGTTCCTAGACTTATCTCTCTCAATAACAGAAGGAAACTCTGCATATATAAAACAGAGAAATTTCCTCCACCTACAATACTACTACAATGTTGCGAACGTCCATGAAATTCTAATTGAAATTATGTATTTTAATCTAGATGTAAAATAAAATTGGATTCTAAGTTAGAAATGAACCGTCGATTGTTACGCATATATACATCCCCGAGTCTACCAACATCTTTTGGTGGGATAAATCGACTACACCAATCTGTAAAAAAAGATCGCCAAAAGATCTGATGTGGAAAGCTTTCTCTCAGGTTTGGATAGCTATACATTACACAAGCCCGTTCGAAAAGGATTCAAGGCCAAACACGTAAAAGTGCATTCTCTAATGAGATCTGGCAACAGGATTTAACTGTGATGTCCAAATATAAAATTTTTAATTATGGTGTATGTTACATACTCTTTGTAATTGAAGTATATTCTAGATATCTCTGGTTAATTCCTTTAAAGCAGAAAACGGACCAGGTAGTGTCAAATGCTGTAAGAAATCTCATGGAAGAATCCAGATGGATTCCAGGTTATATATGTTTTAATGATGGAGCTGAGTGCAACGGAAATAAGATGAAACGTTTATTAAGCGAATTTAATATCAACATTTATCATGTTCACTCTCTAAACAAAGCTAGTCTTGTAGAGCGTGTACAAAAAACAATAGAAGAAAGACTTTTCAGATACTTTACTTTTAGTAATACATAAAAATACATCGATGTATTAGATAATTTTGCAAAGGCTTATGATAATTCTAGACATAGAATGATTGGGAACACACTGTTCAAAGTTATACACGATGTTGCTATACCGAAGCAGAGAACCGAAGGTAAGAAAAAGAGGTTTCTATATAAGATCGGTGATTATGTTCGAATCTCGCGCCACCCCAGTAAATCTAAAAAAAGGTACGAAATAGGCTAGAGTGAGGAAATCTACAAGATATATAAAATTTCAAATGTATTAGCCCTGTATTATATTGAAGATTTAAATGGAGAACCTATTGAAGGTGGAGTTTATGAAGAAGAACTACAGAAAGTAAAATTTGACTCCCGTGAGAAATATGTAGTGGAAAGGATAGTTAAAGCGAAAGGGCATGGAAAAAACAAGCTATATTTAGTAAAATGGCGAGGGTACCCAGAATCATTTAACTCATATATCAAGGCATGTGATATCATCTTAAAATCTTGAGCAAATACATTCCTAAAATTATATAAAGGTGGGAGATGTGGAAGGTTTTATATCAGTTGTGAAGATGGAGCCAGAGAGTTTTCATGTCACCCTACCTTCCTCATCATTTCTGGATGTTTACCCTCAAAATACCATATCTGACTATAGAATCGAGTAGCACAAATCCATAATAACAGACTCCCAGCAGTATGAAGTAGGTCTTTGTGAGTTTCAATTTACAGTTAATACGACTGGCGGTCAATAAGTTTTGCAATTCGGATATAAGGAAACTAGATATGAGGAAATCTCCCGACTGCTGTTCAATCCACTCCTGGACAGCGAGCTGGACATCTTCATCGTCCCCAAACCGGCGGCCACGCAGTGCAGCCTTGAGCTGACGGAATAAAAAGTAGTCGCTAGGGGCCAGATCTGGACTGTAGGGGAGATGGTTGAGCTCCTCGAATCCGCACTCGCGCACGGCAGGTTGTGCAACTCTGGCCTTGTGGACTTTGACGACGTTGAAGTCGATCATGGGGCGTGAGGTTTCGTGAGGTTTCTAGAGACCCAACAGGCAGAGACCTTGGTCATGGCCAAATTGTCGTGGATGATGTTGATAACACTTCCATGTGATATTCCAAGTTCTCGCTCGATTTCTTCGACCTTCACCCGTCGATTTTCGAGGATCCTCCTCTTCACACGGGCCACATTGTCTTCGTTGTTCACGTCTGAAGGGCATTCTGGACGGGGGTCATCTTCAAGGGACTCACGACCATAGCGGAACTCCCTATTCCAGTGAACAATGGTTTCATAGGAAGGGGCGGTGTCGGTGTACACTGCAACCATGCGTTCATGGATCTATTTTGCATTCTTGCCGTCCTTGGTCAAAGATTTGATCACTGCGCGGTGCTCAACCTTCTCCATTGTTGAAAAATTTGTGACTGACGATCTGCGATCAGCTACTGCTTCTTAAATAGACAAGGTAGGAGCGTGCGGCTGCAGGTCCTGACTTGTCATAACTTGTCCTAACATCCCCACAAACAGCCATCCCCCTTCCTCTGTTTTGCCCTACCGATTCGTATCTATAATGTTACTAGGTCTACACACGCATTCACAGTCTATCGGAAAATGGCGGAAGTAAACAACTATGCACCAAATACTATATTAGCAGGAGGAAAGGTAACACAAATAAAATAAATTTACTATGCTTATGATGAGATATGGATAGACGCTGGATATTACAAAAATAAAAAAGCACTCATAGGGAAAATGAATCTGAAAATGAAACAGAAATTCTCATCTCAAGATTTAATGTTTCAATCTAACAGAAAGCAACGGAAAATGCCTACTGATTATGTTAATGCTCACTTCAGATTCATTGTTCAATGTGAAAATGAAAGAAAATCTATTAATTCATCTGTCAAAAGAATTTTTCACTATAATGAAAAGATCTATCAGAGATGATATCCCAAAATTAAATCATTGTATAGCTTTCAATATAGATTTTACTGCTCTTATATCTCATTCGAGATCATGTTACATTTGCTCTAGCCTTGTAGACTATCAGTTAGTTGGCGGGGCACAGTCGAGGCTGATGAGAATTATTCATCTTCCTTTCAATGATGGTACATTCAGTATAACTTTTGTTAACCCAAATTATCTGAATCTAAGCTCTGGTGACTTGAGATCAATTTATATTTATATAAGAACGGTCGAAGGGGAAAGATTTCCATTCTTTGTTGGTCATTTCATGATAAAACTACACATTAGGAGCAAACATTAAACAATAATTAAAAAGGTTGAATGGACCACACGTGTTTAAAGGGTTAAGAGCCCAGGGGAACATGGTCTTGGATTGCTCTTCTCTTCCCTATCCAGAAATGCAGCACCATATCTAAAGAGTGGTGCTAGTTATCTAGGAAAGAAGGCTATTTCAACCGGTTTCGATACTGTTCAGGTTATTGTGCATGTAAAGAGTGCGAAACAAACTCAGAGACCAGCTGGGAAGGGTAAAAAATAATATCACTAAAGATACTAGACAGTATATTAGAAGAAAGGTCAAATCTGAGAGGGATAATGAGAGGAAATTAGAAAAAATATGTGTAATAAATAAGCAAAAATGGATGAATAGGAAGTTGAAGAAGAGAAGAAAGTTGAAAATAGATCATAAATAGGATGGGGATGTTTTTTCCTTATAATATAAACCAGCAGACATTTCATAGATGGTCTCATAAAGATATCAACGGCTGCAAATCATACACGTGTAAAATGAATGCTCTTCATCCAATAAGTGATATCTGTTCGAAGACAGAACTCGATTTGTTTACTGTTCCACCAACCTAAACTTCCATCGTTGAAAGCAATTATCAGTCTTACTCTCCGCTTAGCAATATCTCTTCCGACCTCATACCCGTAGAATATTATGTATCTGTTAGCGGACAGTATTATGTATGTAGGGGAATCGTCACTTCCCCCCCCCCTCCCCGTTCACTTGTGGTGCAGTCACAAGGCGGTTACCACAAAGACATCCACCGCAGGCACGGCGGGTCCAGTGCGTAACCGCAGCGTCGCCTATTTCGGTGCCATGAAAGACCCTATAGGTCAAAATGCAAGATCTCCCCCAGGAGAGTGAGATCCAGTTTCACGTCAAATAAGAAATTGGAGACGTGTTTCTCCCAAGCTCAAAGGCTAACGAGGAGCCGATGTAAGACTCGGTGGGAAAAACCGTTGGGCAAAAGAACTCTCCCGGGGCCGTCCTTAAGCCCCTCTCCCCTTACCACTCCCCCAGTGGGGTGACAAGGTATAAATGAGGAACACTGAGGAAAATCGTGGTAGTATACGTCAGATTCCAGGTGACGAAGTCCTCGATTAAAACCAAGCTACCTAGACTTGATAGGTAGTTTACTTGGGTCGCCAGACCAAGAAGTACCCTGCAAGAGAGGCAGGGCTACCTACCTTAAGGGGCTAAGAAGCAGCTAATCCTCGAGCTCGTCCCTGGTTATCAAACTAAACGTTAAGTTAACTTTGTTAAGTTAAACTCACTCTCGTCAGAGAGACTCCTCATATTCTGGTGCATCTTAAACACCAGGGGTATTCCTCGTCCTTGAGGAATTAAGAAAAGAAGAAGGAAAAGGCTTCCCCTCGAGCCCGTTACTCGGTGGCCACACCGAACTCATAAGTCAACTTGGTGAGGAACCAAGTTCAACTTATTCTCGTCAGAGAAACCCTCCTCCGTTATACTTGCCCTTGAAGAAGACTGGAACTAAGAAGAAGCTCATCCTCGAACTAGTTCCTGGTTCCTAAACCGAACTTTAAGTAACTTATTCTCGCCAGAGAAATCCCCCTCCGGTATCCTCGCCCTTGAAGAAGACCGTCCCCGAGTTCCTTCCTCGTCCATGAGGAATTAAGTAACGAAGGAGAAAAGCTCCCCCTCGAGCTCGTTATTCGGTGGTCACACCGCACTCCAAGTTAACTTGGTTTAAGAACCAATTTCGACTCCCTCTCACCAGAGAGATTACGACTACCTTGGTGTTGCATAAAGCACCGTAATTGTTCTCGTCCGTGAAGAACCCCCCCCCCCGGAATACCGTGTGGACCCCCAGCTGCTACCCTCGCCAAAACGACCGTGTGATCTCGCCCATCTACATCTGGCCAGACGGCACGCGTCGTGAGTCAATAACATTTCTGGGGCCTTTAAACTCCAATAGATTCCGTAAGCCTAAATCTTATATTATTGTTGTGTGTAGAGAAATTAACCAATTTTTGAGGGTCAAACCAATTTAATTAATTCTTGTTTATAATAATATTCAGAGTATTGCTGTAGTTAATTTTGAAATGTTATGTATTCAATTGATAAAGGTAAAATATAAGTTTATTTTGGGATTATTGGGCGTTTCTCTATATCCTTACGTGTTTCGAAACGGCTCTGTTCGTTAAGATATTCAGATATCAATATATTAGCACTCTTAGCACTCTTAGAACCAAAAGGGGGGGGGCATTCTACGACAATGTAGAACCTACTGAGATTTATCTTTATATTAAAGCAAGAATTGTGAAGTCAAACGGAAGCCAACTTTTAGATAGGGAGGATGTTTTTCCGGAAAATTATATTCTTCACACTTTGTTCAGCAATGTTGATATTTATTTAAATGAAACATCTGTAAATTCGATTGGAAATAATTATCCCTATCGTGCATATTTAGAGACCCTGTTTAACTATACTAAAGAAGAAAAATCTACTTTTTTTTTCACCGCAGGATATTACTCTAGTAAAGAAAGTATAGAAAAGAAATATAGCAGATCCCCCAAAAAACTAATTGATGTATATGGAAAACTATACGGTCATTTCTTCTCGCAACATAAGCTGTTAATTAATGGAGTCTCAATAAAGATAAAGTTATCCAGAGCACCACATTCATCTACACTATTTAGAAGCTAGACCGGTTTAGAAGCCCAAATATAATTATTAGAGAGTTTTCTTTACATTAGAAAATTCCATCTTTCAGCATCAGCTTATCAAGAGATGGAAAATAGGTTGCTTAAATCAAACGATAATTACTCAATCACGCAAGTTCGCAAGCGAAATTTTACAATTGTGAGTGGAATATCAATGAGGAGAGTGGATAATATCTTCATGGGGCGAATACCTACACGGGTGGTTATAGGAATGGTTGATCATTCTTTATTTTGAATTTAACCCTTATGATGTGAATCGCATCACTATCTATATAAACGAGAATGAAGTTGAAAGACCATTTGAATTAGATTATTCGGCGATACAGATCCAGTTGCGTCAAGGGCTTTTTACTCGTTATATAACGGTATAGGGTGTATTAAAGGTGGGCAGAGTATTGGACTTTCATATGAACAATTTATAAAAGTAAAAATATTTATTGTATTAACCTAACTCAGGACAAGAGTGCTACTTGTCTTGAAGAATGCTCCAATCCTATACAACAGAAAACATTATCAGTACAGTTATAGTTTATCTCGACTAATCGAAACCGGTCTCCCTTGTTATATATGCAGAGTTTAATTCTGTTATTGAAATAGATAAGCCTAGGAACGTATTAGTTTATTCTTAATAAAATGAATGCAGTAGAAATAGAAGAACTATTGTATTGAGATTAAACTACAAAACGAGTTTTTCGTGGATGTTTAGCGAGAGACACTGATCTATGTTGATCTTTAGTACTGCCAGCGGCTTATATCATTAATCTGGACACGAGCCATCAACCTGGATCGCATTAGATAGCTTTGTTTGTTAAAAAAATTTGTGTATTACTTTGATAGTCTATGCCTAGGGTTCCAGAGCTTGTTAAAAATGAATAAAATTATTGTCGTTAACCCATTCATAGTTCAAAGTTACTTTTCAAACACTTGCGGATTGTTTTGTGGCTATTTCTTTGGGCAGATTACAATCGGTATATCATATCGAGCTTTCATAGAACAATTCGATTTATATAATGATCAAAGAAACGAAGAAATCGTTGTAAGGAATACTAGTAGTAGAATGTAAAGAATATTGATAGCATACACTAAATAAATATATAATTGTGTATCATATTGACAAATTGTATATATATTATGTAGCCTTAGTATAAATTAAATATTTATTTTCAATTTATTAATCTGGAGCAAATGTATGTATATTTCTGTTTAAAAGTAATATAAATCTGTGAAGTTTCCGAATCGCCCTACTCTCGAATTCACAGTCTCACTCTTTTCTGATATTCTGCGCCATCGTCTCAGATAAATTAAATTTTTATTTTCAATTCATTAATCTGGAGAAAATGTATGCATATTTCAGTTTAAAATTAAAATAAATCTGTATATTTGAGTTTAGAAGTAAAATAAATCATTATATCAAGCTAGACTTAAAAAAAAACTTTTAAAAAAGAGAAGAAAGTCACTTACTCTGTGAAAGGAGCTGTCAACCTACAAACGCTGAAATGTTTTGGAAAGAGGAAATACAGGCTCTGCGGGTGATAACAACCACTACAGGGGTTTCACCATATTTATTTTCTGCCTTTCAAAACAATTTTGAAGACAGAAAGAGAGATGCAGAAACCTTTTATTGCAGACTATATAACAATATAGTACAAGAAAGAGAAATTGGACGCGAATAAGCAATGAGACAAGAAACAGGAGTTTTTTAGAGGTAAGAAAAAGGAAAATAAGGAGAACATTAGAATCAAAGAGAGCAGAGGGTTGGACAATGAAGGCAATCCTTTACCTAGAAGACAGAAATAACACCAGGAAGAAAAAGTTTGAAATTCCTGGCCAGGACTCGAACCCGCGTTTGCTGATTGCCGGTCAGATGCTCTACCATTAAGCTACCAGGCACATTGACTCTACTTCGCCCAAAGTGTTATCCCATCAAACCCAGTATCTCCATAATCTAAGAACCTCCAAGGAATTTTTTATACAACATCTTCTTACCCCACAAGAAACTCCTGTTTCTAATCTCATTGCTCATTCGCATCAAACTTCTCTCCCTCTTGTACTATATATATATATATATATATATATATATATATATATATTCACATAAGGAACGTTTATATTTCCTTTTTTTAAAATTAAATATATCACTAGTTTTCACGTATGAGTTTAATGGTTCGGATTAACCTCTACATTTTACTAAATATTTCGTAATCTTACCGCTAACTTTAGAACACAATATTTTCACATTAGCAAAAAAAACACATTCAATTTATCACCACTTAAAGCGTTGACATAATATAAAGAAAGTAAAGGAGATATATTATATACATATCTTGTAGACTTCCTACTCCATCCGGATTTGTACTCCTATTTAAGTACTGTTGCTATGCGAGAGATTCACACATTGTATACTTATAATATACATAAGTTTGGTTCTTTCATCATTTTTATGATTGATAGGAACTATATATGCCTGTGCAGAGTTGAGATTTTGCCAGTGAAAAATCTCGTTCCTGCTTTTAGATACAGCATAGCGTTGCTCAAACCGTTTTCTAACAGGCTTGTGAAACGCATACAAGCGTAACTCTAAAAGATAACTTTCCACGTCTGATCTTTTAACATCTTTCTTCAGAGCATCAAGCGCTTTACTTCCTGAAAGCTGAGGGAAGGGCAGAAGTTATATACAGGGTGTTCCAGAAGTCGCGAACCATAAAAAAAAACACCTTATTGATTTCCAAAACACGTTTATTGATTTCAAAACATCTTTATTGGTAATAATTGACGCAATTTATTTGCTAGTTTTCAGATTGAATTATGGCTAAGAAACTAAAAGTAGAAGAAAGAGTTCAACTTGTTTTTATGTTTTGAAGACATAGGGCAACACCCATCTCAGTAGCTGAAGAATTCAACCGGAATCACCCTGAGCGAGAACTATTGAGTGATACCACTGTCTATCGTTTAATCAAACACTTCCAAGAAACTGGCTCAGTTACTGACCGTGAGAGATGTGGGCCACCAAAGAGTGCAAGGGATGATGAAACATCCACTATGGTTTTGGCAATTGTCGTTAAAGGTCCTTTGAAATCGGTCAGAAAAGTAAGCCAGGAGCTAAACATTAGCAAATCATCAGTGCATCAAACCAATGAGTACCAAAAGATCACCCTTGAAACCCTCAGGAGTGTGAAAGACAGTTTGATGAAGAGAAATGACGCGTGTTTTATTGCAAAGGGTGCTAAATTTAAGCATTTGTTATGATTATTATCAATAATAGTGTTTTTTAAATCAATAAATGTGGGGGTTTTTTAAACCATAATGGTGCGCGACTTCTGAGACACCCTGTACAACTTTTGCACTCCTCAGTTTATCGTGAAAGGGCTAAAGGTGTGTAGTATCACTCAATATTATAGGACAGAAAAAACGAATATGAGCTTTCTCTTTCACTGGCTGCTAAATATGTTTTTACACGTTCATATGAAAATAAATAACTGTGATAATTATTTTATGGAATAGAATTATGTTATTATTCTGAATAGATTTGCTAATTCGTTCGATTAATAGTTTAGCATAAAAAATTTCAGGATATCTGTATTTGAAATGAAGCGGATAAAGTTTATCAATAAATACTGTCGAACCAATTTTATATCTACTAAATGATGTATCACTAACAATAATTATTTCTTTAATCATTTTTTTCTAAATATTGCATTAACATCTCTTCTCCAATCGAGGCATTTTCGGTAAGGCGGACTTGAACTTTTGTCTTTCCGGCCTTATAGACGTGGATGAAAGGCATCCAATTCTCTTCATTTTCATTTTGATGGTTAATAGATAAATATTGGAGTAAATATAATCCTTACAACGTAATCATAATGCATTTAAACAAATCTCTTAAATCGATGTTTCTTACAAGAACTAGGCTGGCACCTTTTCTGTTTAACAAACACCGAAACTCATCATGAGAAACTGATTCCATATAGACCTTATCCATGAGGAGATAAGTTATTTTCGAAATTTCATTCCAAGCCATCTCCAAGTGTGACATAACATGTATCGGTGGCTTCTAGTTTAAGAAAAATTATTAATTTCGTATTCGTTATGTAACATTTAAAACGGACTTAGATAAAATTTTCATGCTGTTTTCAATACACCCCAAAGTGTGCACAGAGTAACTGTGTTATGATTAAGACGCACATGACATTTGATCTGTTTGTTCCATAGTCCTTGACCAGGCGTTCAACAATGGCGAAACTCTGCCTTCAAGATATTTATTTTATGGAATACCATCCAGAACTCCTCTTCTCTTAAGAATACCTTTTGATTATATTTCAGTTTACTGTAGATGTTTTAAAAAATCATCTGTATGTAGCTAGAATTAATTCTGGTGATTTTCAAATAGCTAAAGATATTTTTCTTGTATTCTTCTTGGATAATTTTTCTAACATAAATCAATACTATATTGAACGACCACGTCAGTAAACGCGAGAATCAGAGAGATATATGACAAAATTTAATCTCTAAACCTGAATCCCAGATGAGGGTAGCGAGTTTTAAATAATGATAGGCCATTCTCCAAATATTGATTTCGATTTAGCAGTGATGTCTCATTTCCATAATACCTTAAAATTCCGAGTCATATGACCTATTGCTGATTAGGTGATTTGCTAATAGCAGTGATCACTAATGCATAAGGTATGTCTTTAGATTTCTGTTTGATGGCTAAATAAAGTTAATATTTGAAACATTTAATATTGTTTAGGGTTTAGTAGTGTGTGTAATTCACGTTTTTCCAAGCTTTACTCGTTGTTTTAATACACTATTGTTGGATTCCTTTTAATCACATACAACTCTTCCCAAAGTTGACGGTTCTGAATGGGAGGGTTTGGAAAATTAGAAGATCTCTGTTTTCTTTTACCAGATCGTTTACAAGAGCTATGCTATTAAACTGGAGTGGTATTCTACTGCCCGTACCGAGTACACCGTCCTTGTACATTTTTTAAAGCTTGATAAATCGATGTACACTTCCACGACCTCTTTCTTCTATTACTTTCAGAAAATTAGGCATCTCAATTTCTTCAAGTTTCATATCAGTTTTGATATTTTCACTATTTTTATGGGTAACGGTAGCTATTTAAAGTCTTTTGGTAAATAATCGTGCATCTGTTTCGAGATAGTAATGGGTTATTTAAAATTTTAATGAGCTTCTACTCCAATAAAAAAAGAAATTCAGATCAAGGTCGAGAAAAGAGGGAGAATTAATAATTTCCTCAGAGTTTGTACTTTTAATGAGTTTTCACCAATAAAACAGATTTTTTTTTTCAGATGGAGGTCGAGGAGAGAAGGAAGGGAAGGAAACTGCACAGTATTTTTTTTTAATCTTAGACACTGGGTTAGAAAACAAAATGTAAGTCGTCTAAGTTTTTATAACTGATTTAGGATAATTTCCCCTCGCTTACCGAAAATGACACCCCTTTCCTTAGATCTGATTAGATTTTTGTGCTAAGTTAATTTTGAAAAAATCCGATCTTTTAACTAAGTAAATTAGACTTTTGTGACATTTTCGGTTGATTTTTGTTAATATTTCTGATCCTAAATAGGTTTTTAAGATAAAAGAAAATCGTTTTATAACACAATTTATTTATTAAATTTTACAAAAATTGATTATTGTATATTGAATACTAGACAAAGATAAGAACATGCATATAAGCTATTAGGCCATCATTGTTCAGATTCAGGACATGAACTTACATTTCTTCGAACTCCTAGAATGCTCAGCGGTAGGGATGTCTCTTTTCTGAGTCCAAAGTTCTCTGCATCTCAGCGTCCCGAGTACCTGGTCTTCATCTGTTTCAGGTCTTGATGGAATCTCTCCCCCTGCTCGTCGCTCATTGATCCCAGATTATCAGGAAACCGATCCATATGGGAGAATAAGTAATGCATTTTGATGGTAATATTGCATCCGAGGCTTCAGCATATTGATGACAAGTTCTTTCTAGTTCCTGGCCTTCTTGTTGCTAAGAAAGTTCTTCACAACTAGAATAAAAGCCTTCCAAGCTTCCAGTTCTACTTCGTTCAGTGATGTTTTAAACTATGGGTCTCCGATGAGCTGACGGAGTTGAGAACCGTCAAAGATGCCAGATTTCAACCTCTTCATGGTCAATCCTGGAAAAGCATGGCACAAGTAAGTGAAGCAGCCACCATACTTGCTCAGAGCTTTGGTGAAGTGTTTGATCAAGCCGAGTTTGATGTGCAGCTGTAGAAAGATTATCCTCTCTTTGTCAATCAGAGGGTTATTTAGGACGTTCCTTGATCTGCAAGGCACCAATTTCTGTCGTACAGACCAGGCCTTCATCATGTAATGCTGAGCTCGATCCCTACTATTCCACATGCACAGAAAACACCGGTACTTAGTGAACCCGGATTGTTGTCCCAACAAAAAGTTTACCATCTTCAGGTCAACACAAATCAACCATTCATGCTAATCATAACGAATTTTCTACAGCACTTACTTAACCACTTCATATTTCTCCTTCAGTGCAGTCGAGTGAGCGACGGGTACAAAGGAAAGGTCGTTGTCATTGTGCAGCAGAACACATTTCAGTGATCGCTTGGGGAAAAGGAATGTGGAGCAATCATCGTTAAAAAACACTTATTTTTCTTTATTTTCTTCAACAATTGATGAATCTTCGTCACTAATGTCAAGTTCTTCAAAGACAAATACTAGGATTTCACAATCATGAGCTACAGGACGACGTGCTCATTGAAGATGAGGATAGTTGAGGCTGTTGCGGTTCTTTTTGTTGACCCTAGTCAAATCAATAACGCAGAAGTAGCAGTCAGTGTCATGGTTTGTCGGCTCCCTCCAAATCATCGAAATTCCAAACTTCACACAACTCTTGTTGTCCATGGTTCAACTACGCAGATACTCGGTGCCTGTCTTGTATACCATGTGTGTCGCTCAAGCTTTTCCTGGTCATCAAGTTTTATACAAAAGAAAACATGGGAAGAACGCTTTAGGAAACTTGTGACTGGATTCCTGTTAGGAATAACGGTGTATTCGAACCAGATGTAGCAGAATACATCGGCCTATTTTTGCAAGATCTTCTGACCGAATCCATTTCATTCATCCACAAAAGAAAAAATGCCAGTTGGTCAAAACTTGCCTCATTAAAAATCTTCAGAATTCGTTTATGAAAAGAAATAAGAATAATTTTTGCATCATATAAATAGAAAATACCCGTACATGTAACAAAAAATTACCTGATTGAGCAAAAACAATGTAATTTTTGGATTTAACAAATCAAAATTGTTTTAAATCAGTTAAAAAAAACTTAGGCAATAAGGTTGGTGTTGGCTAGTGGTATAGGATGTTAGAACTGAAAATAAAGTAGTAATGACCCTTCATGCTGAGCTAGTGCTATCCTTTGTGTTCTTAAAGATTTAATTTTCTTAGCTAGTTAATTTTTGTTTTCTATGAGACTCATCCATAACCCTATATTTTAAGAACGAGATTTTTTGAAGGTTTGAATAAGATTTTTTCTTTTAGTTCGATGTCACCTAAGTATATTTAACATTTTTATCAAAGTTATTTCTAATAATTCCTTTATAATATATAAAAAAATGCTAAAGTTCAGAAATAAATATAAGTATCGAATTTTTGTGACTTTTTTTTAAACTAAAAGAATTACAAATGGTGAAGTTCAGAAAATTTATTAAAATTTTGGCATGGAAATTATTATCGCAAATTTAGATGGAGAAAAGAAAAAAGAATCATGATAGGCCGTAGGACACAGACTGAAGAAGAAGAAGAAGAAGAAGAAGAAGAAGATGATGAAGATGAAGATGAAGGAGAAGATGAAGATGAAGAAAAGGGTGTTCAGGGTGTTAAAATAAAGAGTCTATAAAGGGGATTAAAAAAAGCGGTTAAGATTAGCAAATAAGGCCGTAGGCCACACCCCCGCAGGGGTGCCTGTGTAACCAAGCTCTTCCTATTAAGGAAGAGAACAGCGGCTTGTTGATATATTACGTTTAATGATATGAAGACACACTCCACATATGTATACTTTTAATTAAATTATCCTGGGCTTTAATAATCACCTTTCTCGTTTTCTTTGGAAAGGAATGAATGGATGAGATATACATATTTTTTCCATTCCTGAGTCATTTTGGTAAATACACAGTTTCAACTTGGTCTGGAAACAAATTGACATGAAGGAAAACTCGCATGATGTAACTTAGACTAAAGTCGCATAGCAAATAGCCATATATTCCTGATACAGCCTCTTTATATACTTTAATAAATTTGTAAATTTATGAAGGGCATACAATAATACCATGCAATGTTTGATTTGATCGCAATAAAATATTTAGGGGTCATGTACAATTTCGAGGCTCTGCTTTTGTCTCTGTAGTTTTTACAAAAAGTATGAAGGAGTGGGTCTTTAAAAAATTCTAGCTCCCAACAGTGAATTAACAAGAAAGTGTAATTTTGCATAAGAAGATACTTTCCCTTCGATCAGTTCTCCTTGTTAGAAAATGGAGCAGAAATGCAGGATCCTCTTATTCACAGCTTGAGGGTAAGAACGACGATCTCAAATGCTCCACCGTCCAACCTATGATGAAAAATTGGCCTCACTCCTCTTTATTGAACTGAAACGTGAGTTCTACTATCCAATTCAAAGCATCACTTGTTCGTACGTACAAGAAGTAAAAAGTACCCCTTGCTGGTGGTTGCGAAGGAGAAAAAACAGAAGATTTCATGTAGTATGTAAAGCTGATCATATTTCAACCAAGCATGTTTTAACATAGAGAGGCTCATACTTCTACGAAGATTCGAAAGTGAGGGAGATGTATGTAGCATCATCATTTAAGGTTAAAATGGAAAGAGATGATATAAGTGTGGGAAATTGTTCTGCTCTAAATACTATGAATAATATAGATCTGATAGGACAGAACATACACTACGTGAAAAAATGAGATCAAAGACGCCGACGGCTAAAATAAATGGCACGCAATATATTATAATATTGAAACCTACAAAAGGTTTCAATATCATTGATTCCTTTGCCATATATATTAGTGATGTAGATCTTTTGTAAATTCTGTTTTGATAAGGAAAAGGAAACATACAATAATTGCAGGAATTGTGGTCTTTGAACAAGGATATTTGAAAGAAATGGGGACTCCCCCAGTAAACCATTTAGTGGGGATACGAATAAGGGTGAGGGAGAAAAAATGTGATTCAACATTTCACTCCTAAACTATTCACTTTAAATCCTATGAAAAGGAGATAAAAATCTTCGATTTATAGCTTATTCAAGACTATTCAAGGACACACTCCTATTCTTGCCTTCACCACTGAACAAAATACCTAAGACATTGTGGATCCCTGAAATGGAAAAAGACCGGAAAACCTTAGACTATGTACATTTTGAAGATTGTATTAAGTACTGCAGTCAGTGATTTTTATTCTCTGATTATGTTTTGAGAAATTTTGGTGCTTTTATTGACAGATTTAAGATTTATCCGATTCAATCGTGCATTACAATAGCCCCATTGTTACAAGCTGCATAAAGATACATTTTTACAATGATCGATAGGATTAAATCAATACCTCTTTCTTATAAGAGTATACGATGGATCATGTTTGAAGAACATGGTCCATGAACATGGTAAGAAAGAGCATGATCTTATATTACCACTAAGAAAGGGGATCGTATTTCTCTTCCGCGGATCTTCCTGACATGAATGTTAGAAGCATGATTCTATTATCAAACGCGATGTTTCCATAGGTGGGAGATGAGCATTGGACCGTTATCATCAGGCGATGGAGAGTGAAAGTACTATTTATAACAAGTATGATGTAATCAGTCCCTGGTTATTTGAGTTTGAAACAATGCTGCACAATGTGCTAGGGCGAGGTGAGCCGGTGAATAGACTCATCTGATGTCGTAAATAGTGCCTTAGAAGTTGGAAGTACGCGTTATGGTACTAGATGTAACCCTTTTCCATTATAACTTCTGCCCACAGAAGGTATAAAAATCAATTACGTCTAATTTTGATCACTCTATCCCTACTGCATCAGAAACAGATCATATCTCTTAGGATCACCTCGCTGCCTCGTACCAATGCGAGAATTACCCACGATCCAAAAATTCATCGAGCAAGTAAATAAGAAGTTTTTTCACATCGTGAAAGTAGATATTATCCTGCTAAATGACATGTATATTCCAGTTCTCACACAAATAATGGATGGTAAAATTAGTTTCACACTGCACTACATGCCCTAAACAAAACTTACGCGAGTGTAATCATTCGGAAAAATACAGAACTAGAATTGAAACTCGCATTACATGACTTATAAGATTTAGAAAATTTATGAGATTAGGACGTTTGAAAAAAGAAAAGTGGTTCGTAGAGTACATATATTAAAACTTTTTGGAGGAGATAATAGAGGCTACGGATTTCCTAGAGGAGTGGAGAGAGAGAGAGTTACATATGGTTACATAGATACACAGATCACACGGGCCTTACGGCCCAGACTAAGGTGATCTGGCCTTAAATCTACTGCCACTTACACATAGAATAGTAGAAGTAAAGGATAAAGAGAGAGAGAGAGAGAGAGAGAGAGGGAGAGAGAGAGAGAGAGAGGGAGAGAGTAAATGAAGCCGAGGGAAATAACATACAGAAGGAAAACATCGAAACGAATCCAGCAAAAGGATTTGAGCAAAACTATGGGTTTTTGGGGTTTTTTTTTCTATCCACCTCCTATTTGATGGTGGATAGATAAATATTTAAGTAAATATTCCTTACCCGGGATGGTAATGCATTTAAATAAGTCTTTTAAATCTTCTCATCTCTCAGTTTAATAAATCTTAATAGTTACAAAATTGTAGAGATAATACACTCGTATTTTTATTTTTCTCATACAGTCTTTCGGGAAAGTTTGCCCACCGAGGTTGTGGATTGAGCACAGTGATTTGTGGTTTAGACCATGATATGATAGAGCTAATCAAGCATCGTGAATTCACTGGATGCTGTTGGTAATACTTTCATAACGAGGGTGAAAAGTGCGGATCATGTTGATGTTGTCTAACACGTTACGAATCTTCCATTTGCAACGTTCACAACCTCTTATGCTCGGTTCACTTGCTCTGTTTACCATTTTTGTTCATTAGCTCTGTTTACTAGCTTCTTTCAGTGGCTTGGTTCACCATCCCTCTTCCTTGGCTCTGTTTATCAGCTCAGTTCACTATTTCTGTTCATTTTCTCTGTTCAACGGCACTCTTCACTAGCTTTGTTTACCAGCTCTTTTTAATTAGCTGTGTTCAACAGTTTTGTTCATTATCACTGATTATATTAGCCTCTATTTTGCCTAGTCTGTTATTATCTCGTTATATATACTAAAATAAACCTGAAAAGGGGCAAACGAAGGGATTTATTTCCCAAATATTGCCTTTCATAACGAGGGTGAAAAGTGCTGATCATGTTGAAGTTGTCTAACACGTTGCGAATCTTCCATTTGCAACGTTCACAACCTCTTATGCTCGGTTCATTTGCTATGTTTACCACTTTTGTTCATTAGCTCTGTTTACCGCCAAATATCACTTTCCCCCAACCAGATTATCAGGCAGCTGATCACTAAGCAAAGAACTGTGTAGGAAATTCGAATCTTTACTCATTTAGTGTTCTTTTAATTGTCCTTTTCAGACTCACAGAGCGTCAAGATTGTCCGAGGTTACTATCGTTGTTCCTTGAAGAAATCCAAATTCTAAATTCCAAGTAGTTGTTTTCTTTGTACGAAATTGTTCCGAAACTTGTTCTTAATTTTCACCTTCTCTCCTATCTCCGCCCCCTTCAAAACAACGATCATCAAATTGAATACTTTTTCTATCGGTCTTGGTCTAAATCGTGATTCGAAACCGATGTATTCGTTATCGGGAACATGCCTCTACATATTTCATTTATACACAAGTACAAGTATAATTTGGACAAATATGTATGTAAATATACATTCTAGTCTCAAGGTGTTGAAATATATGTCCCTCCTCCGATTAATTGAACTAAGTAAGCTTTATGTAAGTAGGGGAGGAGTTATATCTAATTATCACTACCAATGAAGATGGAACAAAGGTAGGGGAGAAATAATGGCTCCAAGTATTCTTAACTAAATGGACTTTGAGTCCCCTTTTAAACACATTCAAAGATGGAGCCAGGAATGAGAATTTTAGGCTATATGTAGTCATGGCTAAAGTTTTGAGACATATATATTTTTTATTCTTTCCTAAAATTTACATGATATGAATAATTATTTCATTATTTAAATTATTGCGCGTTTTTTTAAAAAAAAGTCAACATTCGAAAAATAATCAAAATAATAATAAATCCAAAATCGCGCTCTGGTACTTTTCCTGTAGGAGGTGAATTTCATTCCGTGGAGATTTGCTATTTGATCCAAAGGTCAAAATGATGACAAATATGGGTGAAATGAATGAGGGAGTGTAATAGTAATCTACTTCGTAATATTTTTTGTAAAAATATATATATTTTCAATTTCGAAATGGTTATTTAGAAAGAAAACCGTGCAACCATTGTTACCCTGCACCAAAGTAGCTTGAAATGCAAGGAGATAGTTGCCAAGGGTAGTGCATCAAGGAGCACTATCTTTAGGATCAATAATGACTTTAAAAAGACTGGTAACAGTTCCGTGAAGACATCTTCACTACGCCCAAGAGCTTCAAATGAACGGCAAGATCGCCTCCTGGTAACGTCTCAGCTCACGGATCGGGTAGCCTCCAGTCCCACGATTGGAAAGCAGCAGGTGTAAATAAATACTTCAGCGCGCCCATTAAGGCGAGAACTTTTTGACAAGGAAATATAAAGAATAGACTACTGAAAACTGGGGCAAAGCGATATTCTCTGATGAAGCTCCTTTCAACTTGTTTGGAGTTTCTGAAAGAACCCCTGTTAGAAGGAGAAAAGGGGAGCGCTTTCACGAGCCCTGTGTCTTGCCCACTGTGAAGCATCCTGCGACTCTTCATGTCTAGGGACTGCTTCTTATCTAAGTGAACTAGATCACTAACAATTTTGCCTAAGAACACTGCCATGAACTCAGTACCTTCTCCCAACAGTTCAGGACCAATTTGGGCATTATTCTTAATGATGAATAATAAAGATCGTAATTTTGAAGTTCCAATTCAAAATCCGCCATTTTCCCTTCCTCGCTTTATCTTTCCCCAATGAGCACCGCATAACCATTATCTGCCATCAGTTCTGGCCCTCCTCTTGAATGCTATGGCCCTCGCCCAAGCTTATACCCACCTCTATCCCATATACCCTGCATGTGGGAGTTAGTGATGGAAACCCCCTTTCACCACTGGACTTTTTACGACTTCACTCGGGATATTCGTCTTCCTTCTGAAATGTCATTATGCCTTTGAGTAAGCATGTCTCCGTTGGATTACATGCTTTAGGTAATTGGACACCTTAATAACTATAATGGGCGTAATCCAAATTTTATGGGAACCGGGCATTTACTTTTTTATTTAGGAAAAGTCGAAACCAACGAGTATCTAAACCAGATTTTTTTAAGAGGCTCGTAAAAAGACAGTAAAGTTATGGGAAGTGAAAATGTGGGGAGGGGGCATAACCCGAGGAAATCAAACAGAGAGGGTGCGAAGCTCTTCTCAGCCTATTAACCGTTCCAGGGAATTAATCGCATTCCAGTAATTTGCGGCATCCATCCTTACTATCGTGGCCGAGCTCCACTGACCGGATAATGAAATGAACATAAAAATCAGAATGACAATCGCTGTCAAGCCTGAATGCTCCTAGAGCACGGCCTCGTTGAGGGGAGGAGGGGTGGTCGTATTTCGTGGTTTTGCCACATGACAGCGATAGGTGAACCCTTCCTGATTCTAGGGGGAGAGGGCGTTCCGAGTCAAGGGTATGTGGATATGAGTTCCCCCCCCCATCCCTAAGGTGTAGAACTAATCGATCGTGAGGGTTTTGGAACAGAGGGGAGAGATGGTATATATATTGTGAAGAGAGGAAAGGAACGATAGCGGTGTTGTGATTGGTTATATGCATGATGATACATTTACAAGTAATTACTCCCCGCGGGGGTGAGTATCGTCGTATCTGCCCAGTGGGCGGTCAGTTCATGAGGCCGCTGTAAGTTTTGTGCCTACACTCATTGGTGTCGAAGCCCCGCCTCAACGTCACAAATCCAACGCCGTATGCACCGGGGGAGAGGGGGATCCCCTGGTATTCCACACTTGGGCTTTGTTATCTTTAACTTGTGGTATTGAATTTTGATTTCGCGCCACAGTTTCATTGATCTATGTCAAAACTAAAACATGTAAGCCAACGGCGGCATGCTTTCCTGCCGGGAAGAGAGACGAGAAGAACGAAAGGAATGAGAAAACGAATAGAGGAGTAAATGTCAGTTTGTTTGTTTTTTACTTCTAAATAAAAATCAAAGACCAAAATTTAAATTTATTACATATACGGAAAATGGACTGCGACAGGTTCTGCCACTCCTGTCACAAACTACAGAAATCTACTATAACAAGCACCCCCCAGCCCCTTCTATTGGCCTTTTACCAAAAGTCATGTCAGGTTGCGAGCCCTGCTTCCAGACCGCCCTTCTTTCACAACTCCCTTTCCACTCGGTGAAATAATTGGGTTCGCATTGTTTCGCCCTTGTTTGCCTAATTTGCCACATTCGGCCTCAGCTTGTGGAATTGGCTACCCTCGGGTTGAGTCCTGAGCCTCCCCTGATGGAGGACCTTCGCTAAAGATGCGTGCGCAAGGGAAGCTCGGAGGGGAGGGGGAACGAGACCCTCTCCAGTCCTGGAGGAATTCCTTTAAAAGTCGGTGACTAAACAAAGGCAGGCTCGATCAAGCGTGGAAATGAAGCTCAAATTTGGACCCCTTCATTAATTCCCATCTCAACTTCTAAACAGTAAACGTTGCAGTGTTTGGGCCGCCTTTAAGGGGGGGAGGGGGGGGAAGGTATTTTCTGGTTGGATGGCGGTTGAAAACTGGCAGCATAAATTGGCAATTCAGAATCATGCAAAAAAAAAAACAACCCCTCCACCCCTTCCCCAAATAAAGCCTGCTTTCACTCTGGAAGGATACAAGGTTTGAGAGATTCGCGCGCCTTCCTGGGCTCCGGTGGTCCATTCCGTCTTCTTTTACACACCGCCCCCTGCATATATCTATTTTCTTATCATACAGTTAGATTATTATTATTATGAAGCCCTACAGAAACATAAACAGGGGCTAAACTTGGCCCTCGCTACTGACCAATCACAACAACATGATCTGCACCGTGAAGAAGAGAGAAATTTTTACAGACCAAACGCACGCGCCGAATTCAGTTTCCAATGGCTACAAATTACCAACCGCAGGACTCCGTAGTACTAGTACCGATGTAAATGGTGCGGTTGTTAATTTGTCGCGTCTGACAACACTGAATTCCGCGCATGCGTGTTGTCTGGCGTCGGTTCTCTCTTTTCCCCACCATAGTATACTCAGTTGTGCATCATCTATGAATGAAACAATGCCATGGCTGAATAAAATAATCTAAGGATTTAGAAAAGGCAAGTTTTGGTGCTGATTTTCAAACCTGGAACACCATTGCAAAGATCTCCGAGTGTTTTGGTGTCAATCTGAAGACGGTGCAGAGGATCAGGAAAGAGTTAGATGACTCAGGCTGTGATTACGAGAGTACAGGGCCTCTGAGTTCCGATTCGAAAAGTACCCCAGAATTTGTTACACAGATCCAGGATATCATTAGCAACGATTCCAGCAAGTCAATGAGGTTCATAGCCAGGAACAAGGAAGTGTCAGAGTCTTTCATCAGAAAGTTAGTACATGCGGACAGCCGCTAGTACTCATACAAGATGAGAAAGAACCAGCTTCTGTCACACACCATAATGGACAAGCGGAAGGAACGTGTAGCGAAGCTTATGAACAAACTGAAGTATTCCCTCAAGCCTGGCAAGTTTTCGTTCTTCTCAGACGAGAAGAATTTCTTTCTGGACAAAGTGGTGAACTCGCAAAACAACCGATGGTTTGCTGTGTCCCCCAAAGATGTATCGAGAGTCATAAAGACCAATTTCCCGGTCTACATCATGGTATTTCGGTTGGTCAGTAGCGAGGGCCCCGTTATGCCCCCGTTTATGTTCCCTTAGGGCCTGAGACTCAACAAAGAGGGCTACATCAAGTACCTGGAGGAGTTGGTGATGCACTGGATGCACTAGGTGACCGCTGGAAGGCAGTACGTGCACCACATAAGGTGAGGACCCATTCTTGGCTGTTAGACCACTTCCTTGACCTCATCACTCCGAACATCTAGCCTCCCAACTACCCAGACTGCAACCCCCTGAACGATTATGCACGGGGCGTGGTTGAGAGAGAGACCACCAAGTTTCTCTTGCACTACCAAGGTGGAGCTTAGATCTAGGATCACCACAATTTTCTCCCAATTAAACAGGGGAATCGTTGATATGGACTGCGTCAAGTTCCGACTCCACCTGGCGCAAATTTCATTGAATAAAATGAATAGTTCAGCAATCCTTCAAGTCCTTAACATTAACTTTGGGAAATATATATGTATATTGAGCCTTGTTAATTTTCTTTATATTCAAGTTAGGTGACAAATTACCCAACGCACATTGCATAAGCGTAAATGGAATAAAATTGAATGCAAGAAGTAGAGGGGGATAACTTTGTTGATTATTGTAGGTAAAGTGTATCGAAAAATTCTAAATTGGGCGGATAAGAAGGAGAGCTAAAATATGAGCCAGATGGGTTTAGAGCAGAAGGAGGAATAATTTTAAGCAGCGTTGCCTCTACTGCACGGTTCTTCACCTGCCTCGTTCCTTGTCTTTCCTGATGGGAAGCTGCACGAAATGGGTCTTTCTTTGATCGTCGATAATTAAGCCGCCGCTCGTCCAACCAAACACTAGTGAGAGCGGGGATGGGCAATAATTTTCAAGCAGGAGGCCACATTGAAGCTTATGTAAAACTTAGCCGGCCACATTGAAGCTTATGTAAAACTTAGCGGGCCGCACTTAAACAGTTAGATGCAAATTTGGAATACATATCAGTTAATTGTAATTACCTTTGTGCATTTGTTTGCATATAATACATAGTCATATATATATATATATATATATATATATATATATATATATATATATATATATATATATATATATATATATATATATATATATATATATATATTAATGACTAAGGATAATGTTTTTTGGCATAGTTTTGCCGCCCTTTTGAACTGTTTCCAGACATATCAGAATGGAGACCTACAGCTTAACGTGGAATCCGAACCAGGATTTTCAATTCTACATCATGTGATAATTACCCAGGGCCCAGTCGTCTCCCATCCAAGTACTAACCACAGTCACCGTTAGCTTAACTTCCGCGAGTGAAGAGAACGTGTAGATAAGGGTAATGAGAAGAAGAATTTATAAAGCATCGTATTTTTTTAATCTACGAATGAAATATATTCGAAAAGGACTCATTTAAGAATCTAAAAATACTCATCTAAAAAATAATGGGATGAGATTTTGGCAGAATGTTTAATATAATTAATTTTCAATATTTCGTCTAATTCTGAAATGAAACGCGGGCCACATGTGGCGGCCCACGGGCCGCAGTTTGCCCTCCTCTGTTTTAGAGGGTATGGAATGTGTAGATGAAGTAGCGACAGATAACGAAAGGTGAGATATTTAAAATTGTGTACTGGGTTCATGAAGAAAGATGATCGTAGAGCTAAAGAAAACTTTATGGGGAGCGGTAGGAAGTTGCACCATCATTCCCCTCCATCACAAGGTGCTACATATTGGTAACTTCGGTGTGCAGGAGTGTCACTATGATATGCAAAGAGAGAGAAAGATCTCAAGTGTGAGAGATGCTTGGTAGTGTACAAAAGGTAGTGAGGAATGACGTGAGAAGAGATGCTTATGGCGTTGTGACTGTTTTGAGGTGGTGTGGCCATAGAAGAAGAATGGGTGGAGATCTCAGAGTGTGGAGGGGCAGATACGAGAGTGTCGTGGTGCGCGAAAGCTAAGAAGACCGCTTAAAGGTATGTTGATTACGTTTGAGAGAGAAATGGTTGACTGAGAGTTAAGTGGATGATTGTGTGTGTGTGCTAGTGCATGAATGAGGTTTGGGGGGAAGTGCTGCGGGCTTTCTCCCCTCGGGGTGAACACGGACCTGACGAGATGTTACAGCACATTCCACCTCATCGCTATGAAAGGTCAATTTGGTGGAGGGAAAAATGATGTCGGGCATTGTGCTAGATAAAGGCATTAATGGGGTGGGAGGGGCGTGGTAGGTTCTGTTAGGGCGATGATGCGCGCAGACCCTATACAGTAATAATAATAATGATATTGCTAATAATAATGATAATAAAGATAATAATAATGATAATAAAGATAATTATAATGATAATACTACTATTACTACTAATGATAATAATAATAATAATAATAATATGTACGAGGGGCGGTCAATAAGTTTTGCAATTCAGGTATAAGGAAACGAGATATGAGGAAAAGTGTTTTATTATTTTTCAATATAACTACCCTCGACTTCAATGCACTTGCGCCACTTGTCCCTGAGGCTTCGAATTCCCGACAACCAGAAATCTCCCGACTGCTGTTTAATCCACTCCTGGAAGGCGAGCTGGACATCTTCATCGTCCCCAAACCGGCGTCCACGCAGTGCAGCCTTGAGCTGGTGGAATAAAAAGTAGTCGCTAAGGGCCAGTTCTGGACTGTAGGGGGGATGGTTGAGCTCCTCGAATCCGCACTCGCGCAGGGCAGCTTGTGCAACTCTGGCCTTGTGGACTTTGACGACGTTGAAGTCGATCATGGGGAGTGAGGTTTCTAGAGACCCAACGGGCAGAGACCTTGGTCATGGTCAAACTGTCATGCACGATGTTGATAACACTTCCGTGTGATATTCCAAGATATCGCTCCATTTCTTCGACCTTCACCCGTTGATTTTCGAGGATGATCCTCTCCACACGGGCCACATTGTTCTCGTTGGTCACGTCTGACGGGTGTCTTGGACGGGGGTAATCTTCAAGGGACTCACGACCATGGCGGAACTCCCTATTCCAGCGAGCAATGGTTGCATAGGAAGGGGCGGTGTCGGTGTACATTGAAACCATGCGTTCATGGATCTCTTTTGCATTCTTGCCTTCCTTGGTCAAAAATTTGATCACTGCGCGGTACTCAAACTTCTCCATTGTTGAAAAACTTGTGACTGACGATCTGCGATCAGCTACTGCTTCTTAAAAAGACGAGGCAGGAGCGTGTGGCTGCAGGTCCTGACTTGTCATAACTTGTCCTAACACCCCCACAAACAGCCATCCCCCTTCCTCTGTTTCGCCCTACCGATTTGCAAAACTTATTGACCGCCCCTCGTATAATGATAATGGTAATGATAATGACATTGATAATAATAATGCCATGCTTACTTTGTTAAAGAACTTTTTATTGAGCCGTTTGCGTCTATGACAAAATTCACGAGGTCTCCAGGCTGGAATAATGAAATCCGAATAAAGATCCGACTGACAATCGATGGCAGGTCTAAAGGTACCAGGGCCCAGGTTCCCGTTGAGGGTGAAGTACAGAAAGAGCAGGGTACTACATTTTGAAACCAACCAAACAGGGATTTGGAACTCTTCGTGGCATACCACGTCAGGGAAGTGTGGATATAAAAACCGTTTCGGTAGGTTCTGAGAAAAGAGAGTGATGTGTTGTGTATGCGAATTAACGGGAGGATGGAAGGGACAGCAATTTCTACGCGAATTTCTCAGACCTGAAGCTGCGCCTAGCTCCCTACAAACACTGGGTTTATTTTTTATCCGCTCACTGGTATTAAACCTGGTACTCCGGCGTGTAGATCCTCCGGATTATCCACTCGGCTAACGAGAGCGCTAAGACGACTGGCAGGACACACGGGTGACGTGTTCCCTTCCTTCCAAGGACGCGGATTGAGCGGCGGGAACACCTCAAGGGCGATTAATCGAGCTGCGAGACCGATAAGAATTACATTAAAAGGCCCCCCTCCCCATCATCCTCCAACTTGAACATAGGTTCGAGTCCATTCGGCCGCCATTCACCCGAAACGTAATCGGGGAAGTGACACTCAAAACGTCAGTGCCAGTCAATTTTGGTTACTGGCACTGAATGTGCTCAACGCCCCCCACTGAACATATTGCGCGCCGTGGGTCGTTGCAGTGTGCGCATCCCGGCAGATGGTGTCATTTGAACATCCACCGCTGCAATATATGACGGGTAAATGGTGGATTGATTGATGGATGGATTGAGGGGTAAAAGGAAGCTGGGTAAATAGGCGGCCGTCATAAGAGCTCGCTAGGGGAAAAGAGGAAGCAAAGAGCAGAAATGTGGAACAAGAACCAAGTGGGCACGACAAGAACCCTCTCTGGTGCTACTAGTCAGAGTTCTGCTAGGCAACCCATTGGGGCATTGTGGGGTTGGGAGTCGGGTAGTTTTAGTGGCGCTAGTGCGGGCAACCCTTAGCCTGTGGAAAAAGGCTAGATGTTGAAGGGGGAAGGGAAAGTTCGACGAACAAATATAGCCAAGAAAACCAGAAGGACTCAAGTTTCAACTGCCCCTAACCTTACCACTTTATTAAACTCTGTTCATGATCTTTCGTGTGTGGATGCTCTTTTTGGGCTTATCAATTTTAAGTTCCTGGAATTTAACCCAAGTTCATTCAAGTAAATGGGAATAAGACTGAGTAAAAAGGCTATCTCGGAAGTTTTAAGTCTATGCAAGTCTGAGACTATGTAAGCCTGAGCGCCTGAGAGTCCGACGCCTCAGCATCGTTCCATGCCCCCCTCCCCGCAGCGCATTCTTCTTATTATTATTACTAAGAAGCTTCAGATGAGGTTTCGTTGGCCGAGCGGATAAAGCGTTGGACGTCTGACGCCCAGGTACCGGGTTCATCCAAGCGAGAGCGGGTATAAAACTCCAGCGTACGTGAGGGAACTGGCCATCTATTAGCAGACGCGATGGATCGAGCCCCGTTGTGACTGATATCTCCTTAAACACGTCATCAAGCATATAGCCAATCACACACCACAGTCTTTCATTCCCGTCTTCAGAGCACAATATATCCAATCTTTTGTCCCAGCTGTAATTCCTGATTATCCGGTCCGGTGGGTAGGGGAGGGGGGGGGGTCTCACTTTCGAATGAAGAGGTAGCCCTCCAAAGCTCCAATTTTCACTCCTTTCATTTTCCTTTTCGTTATTTGGTTCATGAAGGGTTTTCTTTGGAGGGGAGGTGGGGTGGCAAGGGCCCACAGCGACCCCTGTAGAACCCCTTTCAGGAAGGTAAAAGGAGCACCCCCCCCTCCCTCCTTTCCACATCACCTCGTTAACCAGGAGCGATGAATCACATGGATTCTCGATGGAGGGTTTAAATCCTGGCGAGCTTGCGACAATCCTCAAGTATCACTTAATGCGACTCGTACTCAGTTGGCACTCATGTTTGGCGATTCCCCCCTTCTATTTAGGTATCCTCCAGTGCTACATGGGACCTATATCTGGACATGCGCGTTCCGGCGATAATGCCTTCGTTGGTGGTCGCCATAAGATTGAAAATCAGGGGTTGTTTGAGGGCAGAATGACGTCATTTGGACAGGGGAAGTGTCATGTTTCACCCCTCAAGGGAATCCTCTCTATTTTGTATTGAATTATTATTAATTGATTTTTTGGTTGTGGTAAAATTAATATAGTTTTCCCATACTCCTGGTATGGTTAGATATCAGGCCGAGTTACGATTCGGGGAGGACTTCACCGGTGTTTCGGATCCCACGTTAATCAGTAGATCCACACTGGAGAATAAAAGGCCTCAAAATAAGAGCGCAGATAGGTGGTAAAATTCCTAGTAAATTATTTATTTTTAGAAGTCCTAAAAAAATAATTAAAGGGAGAAAAAGGAGACGAAGGACATTATGATTAATATGGCATAATAATGGGGAGGGGGGGGAGGTGTTTTTAATAGCATTGCTGCGCGCCAACCTCATTTTGTGGGAAATCCATTAATGATCCAGTATGAATTATTATCATTATTTTATTATTATCATTATTATTATTTTTATAATAATAATAAATAAATAATTAATAATAATAATAGCACAATGAATCGTATGTGATAAGAGTCTTTTTATTCAGAGGGAAAAAGAATAAGGGAAACAAACAAAGAAAATAATGAATAAAAAGAAGGAAAACCCGACTGCAAAGCTGAATCTTAAATATTAAGAGTTTGCATTTATAGTTTTAAAGACGTTCGTAGGAAAAGGCGTCCTCCCGGGTACGTCCTTAAATTTCCTTGAGGGAGAAGAGAGGTCCTCCTTAATGTGTTTTGTATGAGTGGCCGACGAGGCATAATGGGAAGGGCAGGACAAGCGAAACTCGCGAATGCCGGGGAGGCAAATGGGGAAAAATATGTAAAAACGAGCATAAATGACTTCTGTAATGAGCACGACGTCCCTAAATGAATTAAAGTCGTGGTCTCCTTCCTGATCACTCTTCCCCCCTTCTGTACCCTTGAAAACTAAGACGTGGCCCTAGAGTAACGCGTGGGTTTAATCATCGAATTTTTCCCTTGCAAGCAAACACCCCCTCTCCTAAAAGTGCGACACTCCGTCACCTTCCATTATTTTACCCCTAATCTCCTCCAGTAAAAACACTTTAGAATATACTTTAGAAAAAATGCTTCTGTGCCTGAAAATTGTCAGGATCTCCCCGTCCGCGTCAATTAGTGTGCGCTAACGAGGATTTTCTGAGATGGGCCATAGGGTTTTTTGATGAGCCTCAAATTACTGCATGAATTTCAGGCCAAACCACCCCTTTCTTTCAATGCGGAGGGCTTCTAACGTCTCTAATTCGTGTTTAGAATTTTTTTGCGACTAAAACCAGCTTATTTATGTTTAAATGTTAATTACCGACTTCAATATCACCTGGTTACTGCCGCTTCATGCATTTAGAAAGTGATGTTGGCGAAATTAGTCGGAATTAGATGATGGTATAATGACAGTTCCCAAGGCTGTACCAGGTGTAGCATGGGAAACTCTACTATGTGCCTTAATTACTGATTTAGGCAGGTTCTGGAGAGTTTCACAAGAATTGGCTATTTAAACTTAAAATAGCATTATCTTAAATGTTTCATATTTTTCAAGCTTTATCTTTCAAAGTTTCCAACTCCGGCTAAATAGCAGACGACTTTTTTAACTCAGCCTCACAAGCTGAGGCATTAGTCATCTTAAGCATTTCTGGCCTTGGATCCTTTGTCGTTCTTCAGGTCTGTCCTAACCTAGAGGAAGTGAAAATGCTTGGAAGATATTAGATAATCAAAAATCTTTCGTTGCGATTCTGATTTTCTAAAGTAAAAAAAAATAGTGGTAATCTAAAGGTGACGTCAGGAGAGTGTGGCGGATGAGATAATACTCGTAGCTCTTACCCTAGACTATTTGGTGTATCTCTCATTACACGTGCGATGTCTTATCGAGCATTGTCGTGAAGAAACACAAATCCTACTGGTTGTTCAGTGCTGGATTCTTTCGGATAAGTTCACATTAAACTCTTAACAGTTGTGCAGCGTATACTTCACTTTTTTTGTCTTTAGAAAACCCAATTTTCAACGGATTTTTTTCTTATAAAGACGCACTCGAAGAAAGACCAACAGTTTCTTGCTTCGAAGCCTAAGGAGTTTTATTCAATAGATAGAGACTTTTATTTTGTTGGGATCAGATTTCTGAAACGGATAGAAGCTATTTTGTATC
Source organism: Ceratothoa steindachneri (assembly GCA_963969495.1). Taxonomy (NCBI): domain Eukaryota; kingdom Metazoa; phylum Arthropoda; class Malacostraca; order Isopoda; family Cymothoidae; genus Ceratothoa; species Ceratothoa steindachneri. The sequence goes on along the minus strand of OZ018319.1, from coordinate 88,805,233 downwards.
AGGTAGCCGATAAAGTTTCATGAAATTCTCGTTTCTCTTTTAAAAAACTCGATTTTTTTTTTGTTACCTTATATATAGCCCCCAAGCTCCGTGCAAGCATTGGGGCTCGGATGCCACGCAATGGCGCTGATGTTAGCCAAAGCATTCTGAGTGTTTATTGTTTAGAGATTCCCATAAATTCTGCCCAACTGGTTCATTACATCTGCTTCACGGAATCAGGCGTAAAGAGGTCATGATGAGTTTTGAGTGTGTCAATAGAAATACTTTAAGGTAAAGTTGCTTTGATGAGCTGAAAATTTTTGCATTAATTTTAGAATTAAAAACCCGATTCAACCTAAAAATAATAACCTCGTAGTTCATTTAAATTCATTGTGCTTCGTGGCTACGTCTCCTTCCTTACGAACAGAGAAATTAATCAGACAAAATTGATTTGAGACACAAATCTCATAGCATCTGTACCAAAAATAACGTTGACACCTTTTTCGATTTCTCTTCTTCACTTTCCAACGAATTTTCTTCTCTTTATAGAAAAACTACTGTATATTTTTTTAAATATTCGAAACGGTCATTGTTTTGTTTACAGTAAAAATACGGTCAGAACAAAAGTAATTCGAAACAAAAATTCCCTATCTCATATTCATGAGACAAACTGTGGCAAATTGTTGTATTTTGTTTACATTTCATTTCCTCAGTTGTAATATTTGTTCAAATATATCAAGCATGACGCCTCAAAAAGACACTAAAGTTACAGTAATAATAAAATAGTTGAAAAATAAATAACGGGCGACATTTTGGAAGGTGTCAAAAGCGATTTCAGGTGTGAAAATTTTAAAAAGAAAATAAAATAAATAAAAATTTAAAAAAATAATCCACTTCATTAGAGTTAACATTTTGGAAAAAAGGAAACTGCTGAAAATTAATATAGATTCGTTTGTTATGAAATAATCTGAGAAAAGAAATATTGGGGGCGATCCCATTAATTATATTAACTGAATAGAAACAAAGATAAAATGAATTTTTTATTTTAATCTCAAATTTATTTTTCTATTTAAATATTAAATTAAATGTCGCTCCTCAAAATTTGTATAAAGTTTACAAAAGTTTGGTATTTATTCGACTGAATTATCTTTATATTCAAGAATAATATATTTAGTCAACAAAACCACTGCTCAGTCAGTCGCTTTTAAGAATCATGGCCATCAAATTTTGCTCCCAAAATTTGCTTTCACTTCTATTGCTGACAACCGTCTGTTCCTCGAGTTGTACGCTGCCTGTTCCTCGAGTTGTACGCTGCCTGTTCCTCCAGTTGTACGCTGCCTGTTCCTCGAGTGGTACACGGCCTGTTCTTTACACTAACTTTATCATTATCTCAATACTCATCAACCGATATATGCACAAAGTGTGGCCGGTTGTGATCAACGCCAACCATCTGCCAACCTTCTTCCAACCCATTTTTATCCATAAAACACAAAACAACCCACCATTTCACACCGAATGATCCTTCATGATGATGTGGTCCTACGGTCTGCATCATCTCCTCCAGTCAAAGTTTAACCATGAGCAGAAGGCCCCAAGCACCCTTTTATGCACTTTCATAATACACCCACGTGTTTCTCGGTTAACCCTATCTCACTCAAACAATCACCCACTCCCCGCGTTCCAATCTCTTGCACACCCTGCCTCTTTTCACAGTGCAAGTATATGCCATATCTCTTTTTTAAACACAGTTACTACCTCTCCCTTCTTTCTCTCATCACATATACACCTTACATTCAATACATCCCCCTCGTTACACAAATTTACATGAATTACCCGGAATGATTGGATGAAGCCGTGACATCCCCGCCCATTACCGCCGTTGCGTATTGCGCTTGCAGGAACAAAAATTACGAGTGCGCTGCTTCTTAGGTAAGCGGTCCAATATCCGGGTTTAGTCGTCTTTTAGGAAACGCGTTGCGAGAAGGTATTCCTTTCTTCTCTTAAAGTCATCACATATTATATTGGTTCAGTAAAGGAGGCAAGCACAACATAATCAGCTTTTTCATTCAGATTAAATGACGGTTAGTTTAGTAAATTTAATTATTATTACCGCATTTGCCACGATTGGCCATTCCGCAAAAGGTTCAAGGAAGATTTATCGAAAACCCGTTGAAACAGTGCTTTCTACAAGAACCAAAAGCTTACCACCAATACATAATGCACCGGAACAATGAGAAGAATCTGAAAGAAACATCACGCCAACCCTTTATTGTCCTTGCAACTCAAGCGTGTGAATAGAGGCAATAGTACTCCTCGAATCTGCAGCGTGAATGAGCTGAAAGACCGGCTATTCAGGGTGACATTGTAAAGCCTCATTCATCAACGCAAATTCATGAGAAATAAAATCTAACGTTTGGTTGACAGTTTTACCTCATCCTCGCGACCAGACTCAGTACACATCCTTTGATTATACCCCTTGTGGAGATGACAAGAACATTTCTTTAGTTCCAAAACATTCAGAACTAAGCAGTCCATTCAGAGCTCTCATTCTTTTTTTTTTCTTTCAAAAGCCACGAATTCTATCAGCCAGTAATGTGATATTTTTCTTCACTTTGGCGGTATTCTTATTCTTAATGACGTATGAAATTAATCTTAATTACATATGGATTTTTTTCTATCTCAGTTTGAAATAATGCATTACTTTCGAAGCGCTTCAATATTCATATTTTAGTAACAAGTTATGTTAACACTATCAATTTTAGTCTAACATTAGTTAATTCAACTATAATATTCAATTCATGGTAAATATGAGCAAAAAAACAAATTTGGTTGGATCTAATGAGAGATATTACATTCGCTTTTTGAAAGCAAACTAGGTTTTATAAGTCAAAAGGATGAAATTAATTAATATAAAAAATAAATTTTGGATTATTTGGATTATATATCTGCGTTTGATTCTAGCTACAAAAAAGATAATATAGGCAAAACAGATTTTCCAAAAGTTTTATGAGTCTGAGGATTATCCAAGTCTTTGATTATCCAGATATTAATTTTCGCTTCAATGTCTAATTAGTTTTCGTTAAACAAAATTCGACGAAATGGTATTTATGAGCACCAAGATAAATGAAATTAATTTCTAGTGATATTAGTAAGCTAAATTTGATTTTAGTTGGAGTAACATTAATAATATTAAATATTAAACAAATATTGATAGCGAGTAATCGAAATTACTGATGTGATTACATACCTAGGATGGAAAATTACATTAGCCAAGGTTTCTTCTGACTTCTAAAATTTCTATTAAGATTTGGGAGGAGTTTGCTACCATAGCTGTACTTAATCTTCTCTTTTTAAACCAATATTTGAATGATTTATTTGCCACAAACCAAATAAAACACGAATTTTAAGCATTAATTTCTATCAGCTGAGGTTTTTTTTATAAAGGATTAGTGTTCAACTACGCAAAAAATACAAAATTTTAACTAATTGCAACTGTATACCTAAACATTTTGGTAAGAGCTGCTTATTTTTATATAATTTAAGCGAATTGTAATACCCTACAAACCATATATATATATATATATATATATATATATATATATATATATATATATATATATATATATATATATTTACTAAAGCATAATCGCACTCCTGGTGAATGAAGAAAAATTATTAGCCTCGCACCGGGATTCGAACCAGCGCCCTTTCTCATAGCAAACGCGATCTTCTCATGTGGGATGTCGCTGTTCGAATCCTGGAGGAATTTGATCATATTTCATATTTGGTCGAAAAATTAAATTCGTGAAACGGTTTAATTATCTTAAAGCAAACGTTGCTCTCTGCGAAATAAATTTGTTTTGCAAACATTAATTAGAAAAAGGAAGTTTTTTTGCACGTCATCAGTCGGCAAACAGTCGTCATGCATCGAGAACTGCATTTTTGCCTCGGTAGTGAAAATGGTCTAATACTTACAAATCCTGATGCAACGAAGGAACGAAAAAATATTAATACGAAAGGGGGAAAATTCCGTACTTTCGTTTGCCCTCCATCTCTCGCTTTTTCTCTCTTTCTCTCTATATCTCTCTCCTCTCCCCAGCGGTCCCTCTCTGTCTCTCTCCCTCTCTCTTTAGGCATTTCATGCAATAATGCAGTCGGCGATTGAGGACAACCTACTCCTCGATAAACTCCATCTAGAAATGAATCTACGTACAAAATACGGCTTCTTACTTGTGATTCACTAATAATATTGTATTAGCAAGTAAATATTATTTTTTAGCCATTTTATTCTTGTTTTTAAGAACTAATTATTTGTTAAAACAAATACATTTTTTTACGAATGATTCTTGTTTTTACCAATTCATTTTTGTTTATAATTTATTTTTTATCTCCTGTTTTTAACAATTAATTATTTTATACTAAATTTTTTTTTTCAAAATAACTTTTCAAAATTCTCTTTATAACAAATATTTTATTAAATGATTCTTATGCTTATCAATAAAGTCTTATCACTAGCCACAATTTAGTTTTAATAAAAAATACTTATACGTACAAATTAATTATTTTTGATAAATAATTGTTTTAACAACTATTTTTTGTTAAAAAAATAGCAAATAATTAATTTTTAAAATTTATTAATTTTGCAAAAATATATATTTTTTTAAGGCCAACTATTGACATATCTGATTTCTAAAGAAATATTCTTAAAAAAAATAATTTTTTTGAACAAATACTTCTTTTTAACAATTAATCATTTTTTAATAGCTGTTAATTTTTATTTTAACAAATAATTTTATCTTCATTACGAAACGCGGATTGGTAGGATTGGTTTACCTTCAAGATTGATAAACCTTCCTACCTGTTATTAAAACCAGAATTACTCATCAAAGACCCAATTAATCATAAAAATAGATGATTTTAACGAAATTATGCGTTAAAATCAAATACAATAAAACAAGAAATATTTGGCAAAAACAAGAATTAATAAAACCAGAAATATTTGTTCAAAACAAAAGTTATTTGTTACGAAAAGACATTTCTTGGAAACATAAATTATTTGCTCAAACTGTCAGCTTTTGGCTAAAAACCTTTGAATGTTTATTTGTTTGTGAAAACAAGAATTATTTGTTAACACCCAAGACATGATTGTTAAAACCAGGAATTATTTGAAAATATAAAATAAATTAATAAAAAATAATTGGCAAACACAGCAATAGTTGTTGTTTGGGAACGACAAACCATTTTATTTCCATTGTGGTAGCCCGGCGGGCGTCTGCCTACTTGCGCATAAGTCGCCGTACTCAGCCAGCCAACTACTAGGCTATATTAAAAAATAATGATGATATATAAATAAATAACGACGCTAAAAAAACAAAGGGTAAAAAAAGCAAAAACAAAAAAAAGAAAACAAAGCAAAAAGGCCACAAGAAAGCGGGCTCCGGCGTCAGAGGTAGCCCCCCCCCCCCCCGGCGCAGGAACATGCAACCTACAAAATGTCGTAAAGTCCACAAGTCGGTGTGCATGAATCCGTCCCGAGTACAAGGGACGGGCGGTAGCGACCCCACTCGTCCCGGTACCGGCACAGGTATCGTGCGCGGAGATTACCCAGACTGGGACATTTAACAAGAATGTGCCGAACAGTCTGGGGGACAACGCAGTCTTCATAGTAGGGGGCGTATTTGGAGATTCCAATGCCCCGAGAGCACTCAGGGCGCTTTGTGAGTCGCTATAAATAACAATCAGGTCTTCGAACCCGGGTACGTCACGTTATCTCCCGACTCGAGTGGTGTATTGCAACCAGCTCCTCCGCGAAGACAGACGCAGCGCCTGGTAGAGCCCCGCTGACTCCAAACAAACTGGATAAGGTGTGGAAACTGATCCCCTCTTGGGACTTGGAGCCATCCGTATACACTGGCACGGTTGCAGCGTGACACAAAGTGTGATCCACCAAGGCCGAACGCAATACTCCTGGGGCTGCGGAAGCTTTGTGAGCAGAGGCGTGGCTACAAATGGTCAAAGGTAGCGTACGGGGCAGAATCAGGGGTGCCACCGGCCCGAGAGCTATACCTAGCTCTCAAAGGAGTTTTCTGGCGTCTCTCGGCGACATAGGCACCGTCGGGATCAGCTGCGAATGCAATGAGAGCTTTTGACTACTGAGGGGCAGCGCCGGGCGAGCGCATACAGGCGAATTATGCACTGTGCATGGCGCAGAGGGAGTGACATCTACTCAGCATCGGCAAGTAGTCTCTCGATGGGGGAAGTGCAGAAGGTACCGGTCGCCAGGCGATGGCCAGTGTGTTGGATCGAGTCCAACTTTCGTAATACACGCTCAGCTGCGGATGCATAAAAGTCGTATCCGTAGTCTAGCTTCAAACGAAGAAAGGATCGAAAAAAAGTAACGCAGTAACCCTATCACCGCCACAGGCACTGAACGTCACGGAGCGAAGAATGTCCATGGCGCGGGTACAAGAGACCCTAAGGGTTCCAGGTAAGGCGTTGGTCAAATACAAGACCAAGGGAACGGTGCGAGTCCACCGCTTCCAGGCGAACCCCATTTAGAAAAAAGTCTGGGTCAGGGTGGAGCCGCGGGTTGCGGCAGAAGGACACCACCTTAGTCTTTGTCAAGGAAAACCGAAGCATGTGCGCTTCGGAATAAAGAGAGACACGGCTCAATGCCTGTTGAGGTCACCACTCCAGAGTTGGCATTTGGGCAACACCAAAATAGATCGAAAGATCGTCCACATAGAGCGTAGCGAGAACATCTTCCAGCAGCATCGAGGTGATGACATTAATGATCAAGATAAAGAGTGCGACAATTAGGACACTTCCTTGCGGGAAACCCTCTTCCTGCTCCATTGGGCCGGAGACGGCTCTTCCCACCCGTACGTGGAATCGATGATCTCACAAAAATTCAGATAAGAAGATTGGGAGGCGTCCCCTCGCTCCCATCGTGTGGGGAGCCTCAATGATACCGTATCGCCATGTGGTATCATAGGCCTTCTCCAGGTCGAAAAACACCGTGGCATAGTGAGGTCTACGAAGGAAGGCGCCGCAGACGGCATTTTTCAGTCGGAGCAGAGCATCCGACGTGGAGTAGAACTTGCGAAAGCCGCACTGTGTAGAAGACAGATAGCTTCCGCTGTACATAAAAAAGGCTAATCTAACATTTACCAATTTTCCATCTATTGCACACGCAGGAGGTTAAAGAGATTGAGCGAAAACCAGCCGGGTAGAGTGTTATCTTCCCGGTTTGCGAAAAGCGATCACAGTAGGGATTTGCCAGGAGTCTGGGAGGATACCTTCTGCCCAGATCCTGTTCGACAAATCTACAGAAAACCATGGCTCAATCACCAGGTGTCAAAGCATGGCGTACGGGACATCCTCTGGACCATGGGCAGTGTCCGCGCACGAAGCGAGAGCGGAATGCAACTAACTCAAAGTAAACCTGTCGTTGAAGGGTTGTCCGTCTCTGGAGTTAAAGTTCAGTCGCGTCCGTAAGCGTCCATACGTGCACATAGGTGCCCATAAGTATTCATAAGTACCTAGATACGTCTGTAGCTACCGATAGCCGTCTCTAAGAAACCATTAGTAGCTACAGGAGCCTCTAACTGTTCGTAGGTGCTCTAAACTGTACATTGTAGGCAGTCAATGGTGTCGGCCCTTAGGTGCCTATAGCCATCTATTAGTTTGAATAGCTGTACATAATCTTCATAAGTATTCTCAGTTATCCATTAGTGTCCATAGACATCTACAAATATAGTCTTGGAGATGTTGCCTTTACAAGGCGGGAAGACCACATCACTACCCCTTGCTGAGGTCAAGGCGCTGCCCACGAGCCGCTCCCTAGTCTAAATAGCGTGTTCAAATTAATTACCGACCAGTGACGTGCGGTGACTTTTGAAGATGAGGAAGCAATTCAAGTTTTACAAAAATAAATGTTAATTGAAGTAAATATGTTATCCATAACTATAAAATTGTAAGCTACTCACTTTATTTAAATGTTAATTCTATCTTTTTATTTTGTTCATTAAATAAATCGATGACGTCTTTGTGGAAACACTCTGTTTTTATTTCTTTAAGTAGGATGACAGATTTAGTGTGGGCGTAGGCCAACCAGTTTAAATAATAGTTTCTCTTTCATTATAAGTCATCGCACTAAACTAACTTAAACAAAATAATAAACAATACGCCACACATATTTTGGAAACAATACACTCACACTATGTCGCAGCTACTGATCTCAAAGCTACGAGGGGTGACTCCTGTAGGGCTGCCAGATTCCAGAAAAATTAACAAAATGCTTAAGACACAAGAGGGTAACCATACAGAGTTTATGCTATGTAGCTGCTTTCATTCTCAGAACCAGTTTTTTCAGACCATAATAATAGTTTCGTCATTGTGTCTTAGACATTTTGTTGCTTTTTCCTAGATTCTAGCAATCCGGTAAGGTTGGCAGATGGAAGCCGCTGACTGCAAAGCTAAGTTTGCTTCCTTTTCCGTATACAAATAAATTATTCTTTTCTTAATTCTAACACGGCGTTGAAATATCTAGATAAAAATCATAAAACTCTAATGACTGTATTATTGGTAAGAAAAGCAAAACATCTTTTAAACTATTTATTCCATAGCACCAAAAAGCAGAACTATTATTGAAATTAAAAGAAATAAAGTAGAAATCTTGACGAAAAGGATGCATTTCTTCAATTGCAGTCGGGCTCATCAGGGTCTAACGCCAATTCGATTGAAAGTAAACGGTATCGTATGGCGTATACAAGTATAGGCAAGCATAAATGTGGGAATAAAATTGATTCTGCCGTCATATTAATTGTTGAAGTGTAATTTATTTTTCTTTTCTTCTGAAATAGGGGAAACATTGCTTCCCTTGCTTCCATTGACTGCACGGCACTGGTGCCGACCCACCTATCCATCCTCCCATCTTCACATATTTCCCAAACCTTTTTCCCAAAGAATGTGGGCTACCCAGCCACTCCCATTATCCTTCTACTCGCTGAGGACATCGAAGCCAACCCTGATTCCTCCACTTACACATGCATCTCATGCCAAGACAACATATACAGTAGTCACTGCTCCATAAAATTAAATTCACGCCACAGATGGATACATCAACTCTGCACCAACCTCCCCAGCTTAGAACAATGCACCAGAATCTGGCAGTGCAACCACTGCCCCATCGCATACCCAACAACCTCCACAAAACAACCTATCCTTAACATACTATAAATGAATATAAACTCCATCACCAACAAACACACTTAACTACAAAACTTTCTACATAAGCACAACAGACACATAGCCCTCATTCAGGAAAAACATTCAAGATTGCAAAAAATCAGACTACACAAAGACTCAACACCACACCCAAAGCCCACAGACTCATACACAACAGAATACCCTTCAAAAATACAACCACCTACGCCGAAACAGTCCTACCCACCTATGCAAATCTAAAAATACAATCCATTAGAGTTAACATTATTAACACTGAATACAACTTATACATTCCACCCAAATCCAGAAAGATCCCATCAAACTATAAACCTACACTGGAACCACTTTCACAACTTCCAAACTTATAAATCTGTAGAGATTTTAACGCAGATCGCCCAATATGGCTCCGGACACAACAAGTTGACAGCAAAGGCACATGCATTGAAGAGCAGCTCCACATGCTAACCATTCTAAACAATACCACACAAGCAACCAGACAACCTCCCCATCACACCCAAATCAGCACTACCACTGACATAATTTTCTGTTAACCCCACCTCCATACCAGAACAACCTGAAACACAATAGATGACCTCCTCTCGGACCATCTACCCATTATCACAACCTTCCAAACCACACTCTCGCACAACCTCTCACAAGACCACATACACTCACTACAAAAAAATTGGCTAAACTACACAAACCAGGGGCCATTCACAAGAACAAATACACGATATAAAACTCCTCAATATCAACAATAGATCACGAATTGCAAAACAACAAAAAAACAGAAAAATGGAACTAAGACGAGCACTATCGACCACAAAAAACACGACCCAGCTCTGGATAACCCTAAAGAAAATTCATAGATAACACGCAACTTCCTCCTCTGCATACGAAACATTGATTAATAAGAACAACATTATAGCGACCCACAAACAACACTACAATATCATCATGAAACACTATTCCAACGCCAGCTTCTTATCCAGTCACAGAAAAACTCTAAGAAACATAAAAAACACACGCATAAACAAAGACGAAGCATCCTCCTTTACCACTCCAAACGTCCAACTAGCACTAAAATCACTTAAAATGTCCAAAGCAACAGGTCCCAGCATCATATCAAACATGCACATCAAGCACCTAAGAAACAGCAATCTCAGCCATTAAAGACATCTTTAACCACTCCCTGCCCAACAACATAATCTCATCAATCTGAAAAACAGCAAATATCACCCCAATCCCCTAACCAAGCAAGTCCCCAACACAAGCGAACTCCCACCTGCCCATCTCACTCTTATGCGCCCTATCTAAAACATTATAAAAGCTCGTACGTCACAGAATTAGTCCAAACATAACCCTCTCACTAACATAACTTGGCTTCAAAAAAGATCACTACACAACAACTTTCCTAACCAATATCACACAACAGATCCTAGATGGTTTAAACCCACAATGCCCCTCTGCATGCAAAGGCTTCGAAACAGTACCCAAACATATCGTAGCTCAAAGATCCTAAACACAGACCTCACAAACACCGACAAAAAATGGCTCACGAACTTTATATTTGGCAGAGAAGGCCAAGTAATACACAAAACACACATTAAACAACTACACAAAGGAGTTCCACAAGGAACTATTCTCTCTCCTCTACTCTTCAACCTCTTCACTCACGACTTGCCACAAGCTCAATCACCAATCATCCGCATGAACACCTACGCAGACGATATCTTTATCACAGCAAAACATCGCCACCGCTACCAGGACAGTCAAACACTAGACAATGGCTCACACGAAACAGTATGACAACATCCGCAGCCAACTCATCAACACTATTCAACCCTAGCAACCATGAATCAAACAAACATCCCACAATTAAACTAAATTGAGTAGCACTCCCCCTGAACGAAATCTCCGCACTCCTAGACATCACGTATGACACCCACATGACTCAAAGCATAGACAACCGAGATGATTTACAAAGGCACAGAAAATAACACCCTCAAAGCACTAGCCAACACTACCTCTGGGTAACAGAAGGAATCCCTCACCACACTATACAAACAATTCATAAGAACCAACTTAAATTACGCTGCACCGGCCTGGCACCCAACACTAAAAATCACGGATAATAATGGATAATAAAACGGATAATAATGCATCTATTATACAAAAAACAATAAAACCCCCCAGCAATTATCCTGATTTCCAGGCGCCTTACAACTCTATACCAATCTATTACTTTTTTCTCACTTCTCAACTATATATTTTAACTACAATCCAAACATTTTCACTCACTCTAACATCACCAATTTTTTTCAGATAGCCAGCGTTTAAAATTATATTCGGACTTAAGATGGAAGTCTAGACACTTCCGAAACTAGTATCCAAATAAAGCTTCCAAAATACTATAATGTTTATTCCTAACGACAGTTATTCTTAAGTGATCCTTTGTTGTTCATATGCATTCAAATGTTTTCCTAGATGATCGTAGATATCCAGAGGAATTCAAATGTGTCCAGATGTGTTCATTAATATGCATGGGGTTTTTTACAAATACATAGATGTTCAGAGGAACACACATTTATCAGTAGTTGTCGATAGTTAGATAGTTATCCATCGATCTACTTTGGTGTCCATATTGGCTGAGAAGCATACTTTAGTGCCAATTGCTGTGCATAGGTGTAGGTTTTGAAGGTACAGTCAAGAGTTAAGCATTGATATCCAATAGTAACCAAAATGTGCTGTGCAGCGTCCTTATTCATTATCATGTCTAAGTGTAGGTTTGGAAGGTAGCTTTGATGGGTATCCATGAATATCCGTTGGTGTTCACATGTCTTGTGAGACGTTCCTTAGGTCCATAGCTTTTCCTAGGTAATGGTTTCAAAAATTATACGTTATCCCTCAATTATGGTATCAAACAGACTTACCCCATCAACTTACCATAGAATAAATTATCAACGTATATTGAACCCATCCGCCAAAATTGATCTTGGTTTCTTTCTTGCTAAATCCCTGCGCTATTTTTTTTCGAGATGATGAGATTACATATTCACAAACACATCTCAACTCGCACTTCAAAGCACAGTTCCTCTCCTTACTACAAACTTTGCCACCTGCAATCCAATGCCTAGTGCCTCTCCGTCTGTAGTCTGTCTTTTAAATTGTCAGAGTCCGACGTTGGTGGGGGTTAATTTCATCTATACGCTTTGCAGAAGAATAAGGTTGGAGAGCAACCACGTGCCCATCTGTAGCCACGTGGTTTCGAGATCACCGCATGGAGCGCTGGAAGTGAGGCTGATCTACGCCGAGGATGCGGTCCACGCCGTTTTATTGCACCTCCAGCTGCATTTACTTAGGGACACATTCTTCTCGTTTCGCTCGTCCTCACGGCCATCTTCTTGCCCTCCCTTCGGCATAGATCGAAGTTCTTCGAATATTCTACGCCAACTTTATCTCGGTGCCCCTGAAGGAGTCGCTGCCTTTCCCTAAGATCGCGAGAGTCGTGGAGGCTCCCGCCAGGCAATCCCAGCCACACAGGGAAGGTCTATATAATCTCCCGACTCGGTTTAGCGTGTAGCACTCCAGGACTTTCCAGCCTATCACCGCGTACGAGCAAAGGACACGCTCACCCGTTACGATCGGAGACACCGGCGATTTTGATTCGAGGACAAGTGCTAAATTGACATCCGTGAACTCTGCCATAGTTAATCGGCGAGTATCTGACGAGGATTTCCATCTCCGAAGGCCAAACTACGTGTGCTCCCTCACCTACCCAGTGAGATAACCCAGCTTCCCCCTTAGAGTCATCGTATCCCGACCGGTCCTTTCCTTCAACGAATACGTAAGCAGTTGCAATCGTTGACGCGTACCCAAATTGTCCCCTCCTTTGTGTGTGAGCCCCGGATTAAAATCCCCTTTTAATCACCGACCTGAACCCGACTACTAATCCCATATTTATCCCTCTTGTGACTCGTGCCGACATTTAAGTTCGCCTGTGCGATCATTCCCTTTAAACCCTATATCTGTAAATATTTCAATTCTATTTATTTGTTAGTAAAGGTATATTTTTGTTATTGTCTTTCTCTTGCAACTCTAAACGAGTACCAGCTCCCTGTTAATCTTTGGCCAACTTGCACTCTGAATTATTTGTTTAAAAGAACCCCGCAATTAAAAAGTAAACCATCCCCATCGAATTCATAACTATTTCCCGGACACGAACCGGCTAGGTCGAATCTTAAAACAACTTCGACCCAAACCCACAAAAGGCATATATATATAAATATATATATATATATATATATATATATATATATATATATATATATATATAATTTCACGGTGAATGTAAGGACACATAGGAGGCTAAGGTACATATGATTTATTTATGCAACAACGTGTATGGCGTATCACCCATCTTCAGGTTCTAAAACATAAATTAATCTAATACAGTTAAAGAATATTAAAAATATTAAAAATAATTAGGTTAAGACTATGTAGGTAAATCAAAAATTAGAAAATAACTCAGGAATTTAAAAGTCAAGAGAATCAAATTATCAATCTAATATAACACTATTGAAACGAAAAAAAACCTAAAAACAAAAGTAAATAATTATAATATAATATTGTTTACCGATAACTCAGGAATTTAAAAGGCAAAAAAATAAAATTATTAATCTAATGTAATCACTATTGACACGAAAAAAAAAGCAAAAACACAAAAGTAAAAAATTATAGTATAATATTGCTTACCGATGAAGTTCAGGAGAAATCACAAAGTGAAGAAATTATAAATGATGTGGCTTAAAGAAGGATAGGAATTTGATTGGTTGGTTGTTAAATAAGAGAAGGTTGGTTGGTTGTTGAATGAGGTAATTAAAATTAAGAAATAAGAAAGGGAGCAGCGGTATTATCTATGTTGAGTGTAGGAGATTTTGTACGTATTAGTAGAGATTCCAAAATTCTTAGACTATATTCATTGTTGTTATGACCAATTATTTTGAAGTTATCTATGGAACATTCTGTCTTGCATTGTATACTATGATTTCTAATTACAGAAGCTTCCTTCTTAGACAATATTTTTCCAGTGCGATGGCTTATTCCAATGTGAGAACAAAATCTCTCTTTCAATGAGCCAACCGTACTACCAATAAAGGTTCCTTGCAAACAACAAGGACAAGTAAAAGCATAAACAACACGGCTGCTCATTTCTAGAGGAAGTTTGTCTTTTGAAGAGAAGAAACTTCCTATGGAAAGTGGGTTAACAAATTATTCAAAAAATATTTCTTTCATACAAACTGCAAAAATTGACTCGCGGGTGCACGATGAGTCACATGACTCACAACGCTCTTTATAATAATAGAAGAGCCTCATTGGAATGGGATAAAAGTGAATGAAAAAGAGATATTAGGCAATAGTATTTGAGGGTGGTGTGGGGTGTGATATTATAGAGTTTGGTCTTACCTTGTTACCCCATAACAAGGGCGATCTTTTAAGTATGCAGGAAGTCTCTCAAATGGTCGCAGTACCGAAAAAACCATTTGCCACCACAACGTTTTGAAGAGCAGGAAAGTGTCAGGGGCGATCTGAGAGTAAGTGAAGTTTAGGAGTTTGAGTGTGTAATGTACTAGGAAGAGGCATAAAATTGTACTGGTACGCACGTTAGTAAGTGACAATGGTATGGAAGAAGAAAGAAAGATTTTGGATGAGAGAGGTGCGAATGGACAAAGAGAGGGATGCTTGTGGGGAGGAAAAAAAAAGAGGTATTTAGGGTATGTATGAATGAGGTTGTGACAGAAAATGTTCTGTGGTAGTATGCGCTTATAAAGAAAAAAAAATAACATAGAACTGGGAAGAGAATATAGGAGAGGAAGTGACAGGATGAGAGAGGTGTTTCACGACAGATTTGGGTGATTTGAATACTAGAAAAAAGGTTTGCTAGAGAAATGGGTTGACCAATGATCATATCGATGATATTGTATATGGCGGATGATATTGTGTATGGGGTGATATTGTGTTTAGCGGGTAAAGTATGTATGGCGTATGATATAGTGTATGGCGGATGGTTTGTGTATGGGGATGATATTATGTATGGCGGATGTTATTATGTTTGGCGGATGATAATGTGTATGACGAATGATATTGTGTATGGTGGATGATATTGTGTATGGCGGATGATATTATGCATGGCGGATGATATTGTGTATGGCTGCTGGTATTGCGTATGGTGGATGATATTGTGTGTGGCGGATGATAATGTGTATGGTTGATAATATTGTGTATGGCGGATGATTCCTTGTATAGGGGATGATATTGTGTATTGCGGACAATTTTGTGTATCGTGATGATATTGTGTATGGCTTGTGATACTGGTTATTGCGGGTGATATTGTGTATGACGTATGATATTTGTATCACGGATGATATTGCGTATGGCGGATGGTATTATGCATGGCGGTTGATATTATGTATGACGGATGATATTATACATGGCGGATGATATTGTGTATGACGGATGATAATTTGTATAGCGAATGATATTGTGTATGGCTGAAGATATTGTGTATGGTATTATCCATAGAGAGTGATATTGTGTATGTTATTTTTATATCATGCATCGCGGATGATATCGTATATGACGGATGATATTGTGTATGGCAGGTAATATTATGCATGACGGATGATATTATGTATGGCAGATGATATTATGTATGGCAAATGATATTGTGCATGGGGATGATATAGTGTATGGCGGATGATTTTGTGTGAGGGGATGATATTGTGCATGGCGGATGATATCGTGTATAGCGTATGATATTGTGTAGGGCGTATGATATTGTACATGGCGGATGATATTGAACATTCCGGATGATTTTGTGTATGTGGATGATATTGTGTATGCGAATGATATTGTGTATAGCAGATGATCCAATGCATGGCTGATGGTATTGTATCTATTGCTCATGGTATTGTGTATAGACGATGATATTTTTATGGCGAATTATATTATGCAGGGTGGATGATATTGTGTATGGTGGATGATATTGTGTATGACGGATGATATTGAACATTCCAGATGATTTTGTGTATGTGGATGATATTGTGTATAGCTAATTATATTATGCTTGGCGGATGATATTGTGTATACGAATTATATAGTGTATAGCAGATGATCCAATGCATGGCGGACGATATTAGGTATGGCTGATGGTATTGTATCTATTGCTCATTGTATTGTGTATAGATGATGATATTGTTTATGGCGGATGATATTATGCAGGGCGGATGATATTGTGTATGGCGGATGATATTGTGTATGAAAGATAAAATTGTGTATGATGCATGATGTTATTATGGGAATGATATTGTGTAGGGGGTAATATTATGCATGGTGGATGATATTGGGCATGGCGGATGACATTGCGTATGGCGGATGATATTCTATAAGGTGGATGATTTTTTGCATGGGAATGATATTGTGTATGGCCGATGGCATTGTGTAAAACGGATGATATTCTGTATGGTGGATGATATTGTGCATCGCAGATGGTTTTGTGTATGTCTAATTATTTTGCGTATGATGATGACATTGTGTATTCTATGGTGGATGATTTTGTGCATGGCGGATGATATTGTGTATGGCGGAAGACAGTAAGCATTTAGGGATAATATTGTGTTTATGGGATGATATTGTGTATGGCGGATGATATTATGCAGGGGGATGAAATTATGCATGGCAAGTGATATTGTGTAGGGCGGATGATATTGTGTATGGTGTATTATATTATGCATGTGGATGGTATTGTTTATGGTGGATTATATTGTGTATGGCAGATGATATTGTGTATGGCGGATGATGATGTGTATGGCGGATGATAGTGTGTATGGCGGGTGATTCGTTTATACCGGATGATTTTGTGTATAGGAGATGATATTGTTTATAGAGGATAATATTATGTTTGGCGGATGATTTTGTGTATGAGTATGATATTGTTCATCGCAGATGATATTGTGCATGGCGGATGATTTGTGTATTGCGGATGATATTGTGTATGTGGGATGATCTTGTGTATGTCGGATAATATTGTGTATGACGGATAGTGATTTGAGTATTACGGATTATATTTTGTAGGGTGGATGATATTGTGTATGATGGATAATATTGTGTATGGCGGATGATATTTTGTATGACATGATTTTTTGTATGTGGGATGATATTGTGTATGGCTAAAGAGTTTGTGTATCGTGAAGATATTTTGTATGCTGATGATATTATTCATTGCGGTTGATATTTTGTATGACGGATGATATTTGTATAGCGGATGATATTGTGAATGGCGGATGGTATTATGCATGGACAATGATATTCTGTATGGTGGATGATCTTGTGTATGGCAGATGATATTGTGCATGACAGATGATATTGTGTATAGCGTATGGTATTTCCATTGCAAATGATATTGTGCATGGTGGATGATATTATGCATGGCGGATGATATAGTGTATGACGGATAATATTGTGTATGGCAAATGATATTGTGTATGGCGGATGATATTGTTTATAACAGATTAGATTGTTTATGGCGGATGATATTTTGTGTGTTGGATGATATTATATATGGTGGATGCTATTGTGTATGGCGGATGATATTGTGTATGGCAGATGATATTATGTATGGTGGATGATATTATGCATGAAAAATCCTATTGTGGAGGGCGGATGATATTGTGTATGGTGTATTATATTATGCATGGGGAATGATACTGTGTATGGTAGATGATATTGTGTATGGCGGATGTTTTGTGTATAGCGGATGAATTTGTGTATGTTGGATGATAATATTTATGGGGTTTAGTATTATGTTTTCCCGGAAGATATTGTGTATGGTGGATGATATTGGGTATGGTAGATGATTTTATGCATAGCGGATGATATTATGTGATTGGGATGATTTTGTTTATGGGTATGATATTGTTTATGGCGGATAATGTTGTGTGATGATATTGTGTATAGGAGATGATATTGTGTATGGAGGATGCTATTGTGTATGACTGATAATATAGTGCATGGGGGATGATGTTATGTATGGCGGATGATGTTATGTATGGCGGATGATGTTTTGTATGGGGTGATATTGTGTATGGCGGACGATTTTGTGTATCGTGTATGGCTAATGATATTCATTGCGGTTAATATTGTGTAGAACGGATGATATTGGTATCGCGGATGATATTGTGTATGGCGGATGGTATTATGCATCGGATGATATTGTGTATAGCGGTTGATATTGTGTATGATGATGATATTATGCATGGTGGTTGATATTGTGTATAACGGATGATATTGTTTATTTGGGATGATATTGTGTATGGCTGGTGATATTTTGTATGGAGGGTGGTATATCCATGGCGAATGATATTGTGTATGGTGGATGATATTATGCATGACGGATGATATTGTGTATGACGGATGATATTGTGTTTGGCGCATGATATTATGCATAGCGGATGATATTTTGTATGGTAGATGGTATTATGCATCGTATGATATTGTGTATGGCGGTCGATATTGTGTATGGTGATGATATTATGCATGGTGGATGATATTGTGTTTGGCAGATGATAGTTTGTATGAGGGATGATATCATGCAGGGCGGATGATATTGTGTATGATGGATAATATTGTGTATGGTGGATGATATTGTGTATGACAGATCATATTGTTTATGGAGGATGATATTCAGTGTGGTGGATGATATTATACATGGCTGATGCTATTGTGTATGGCGGATGATATTATGCATGATGAATCATATTGTGTAAGCTGGATGATATTGTGTATGGTGTATTATATTATGCATGGGGGATGGTAGTGTGTTTGGTGGATGAGATTGTGTATGGCAGATAATATTGTGTTTGGCAGATGATATTATGCATGGTGGAGGATGAATTGTGTTTTGCGGATGTATATTGTGTATAGGGGATTATATTGTGTATGACAGATAATATTGTGCATGGGGGATGTTGTTATGTATGGCGGATGGTTTTTTGTATGCGGTGATATTGTGTATGGCGGATGATTTGTGTATCGTGATGATATTGTGTATGGCTCATTGTATTCATGGCAGTTAATATTGTGTAGGACGGATGATATTTGTATGGCGTATGATATTGTGTATGACGGATGGTATTATGCATTGGATAATATTGTTTATGGCGGTTGATTTAGTGCATGGGGATAATATTATGCAGGGTGGATGATATTGTGTATGACGGATGATATTGTGTATGGCGGATGGTATATCCATATCGAATGATATTGTGTATGGTGGATGATATTATGCATGGCGGATGATATTGTGTATGATGGATAATATTGTGTATGGCAGAAGATTTTGTGTATGGCGAATGATATTATGTATAGCGGATGATATTTTGGGTGGCGCATGCTATTATGCTTGGCGGATGTTATTGAGTATGAGAGATGATCTTGTGTATAGCAGATGATGATTTGTGTTTTAGCAGATGATATTGTGTATGGGGGATGATATTGTGTATGACGGATAATATTGTGTATGGCTGATGATGTTTTGTTTGGCGGATTATTTTTTGTATGGTGGTGATATTGTGTATGGCGGACGATTTTGTGTATCGAGATGCTATTTTTTATGGCTGATGATATTATTCATTACGTTAATATTGTGTATAACGGATTATATTTGTTGTCAAGATGATATTGTGTATGGCGGATGGTATTATGCATCTGATGATATTGTATATGGCGGTTCATATTGTTTATGGTGATAATATTATGCATGGTGGATGATATTGTGTATGACGGATGATATTTTGTATTGCGGATAGTATATCCATGGCGAATAATATTGTGTATAGCGGATGATACTATGCATGACGGATGATATTGTGTATGACGGATGATATTCTGTATGGCGGATGAGATTGTGTATGGCGGATAATGATTTGTGTTTTGCGGATAATATTGTGTATGGGGGATGATATTGTGTATGACGGATAATATTGTGTATGGCGGATGATGTTTTGGATGGAGGATGATTTTTTGTATTGATTGGTATTGTGTATGGCGGATAATTTAGTGTATCGTGATGATATTGTGTATTGCGGATACTATTATTCATTGCGGTTAATATTGTGTAGGATGGATGATATTTGTATGGCGGACTATATTGTGTATGGTGGATGGTATTATGCATCTGATGATATTGTGTATGGCGGTTGATATTGTGTATGGTCATAATATTATGCATGGTGGATCATAATGTGTATGACGGATGATATTTTGTATGGCGGATGGTATATCCTTGGTGAATGATATTGTGTATACGGATGATATTATGCATGACAGATGATATTTTGTATGACGGATGATATTGTGTTTGGCGGACGAGATTGTGTAATGCGGGTGATATTGTGTATTGCGGATGATATTTTGTGTGGCGCATGATATTATCCATTCCGGGTGCTATTGCGTATGGCGTTTGATATTGTGTATAGAGTCTGCCATTGTTTATGGTGGATGATATTGTGAATGGAGAATGATATTATGCATGGCGCATGATATTGCGTATGGCGGATGATATTATGTATGTTGGATGATTTTGTGTATCGGTATGTTATTGTTTATGGCGGGGGATTTGTGTATTGTGGATGATATTTTATATGGGATATCATCTTGTGTATGGCGGGTAATATTATGTATGGCAGATGATGATTTGTGTTTTACGGATGATATTGTGTATGGGGGATGATATTGTGTATGACGGATAATATTGTGTATGGCGGATGATGTTTTGGATGGAGGATGATTTTTGTATTGGGTGGTATTGTGTATGGCGGACAATTTTGTGTATCGTGATGATATTGTGTATGGCGGATGCTATTATTCATTGCGGTTGATATTGTGTAGGACGGATGATATTTGTATGGCGGACGATATTGTGTATGGCGGATGGTATTATGCATCTGATGATATTGTGTATGGCGGTTGATATTGTGTATGGTCATAATATTATGCATGGTGGATCATAATGTGTATGACGGATGATATTTTGTATGGCGGATGGTATATCCTTGGTGAATGATATTGTGTATACGGATGATATTATGCATGACGGATGATATTTTGTATGACGGATGATATTGTGTATGGCGGACGAGATTGTGTAATGCGGGTGATATTGTGTATTGCGGATGATATTTTGTGTGGCGCATGATATTATCCATTCCGGGTGCTATTGCGTATGGCGTTTGATATTGTGTATAGAGTCTGCCATTGTTTATGGTGGATGATATTGTGAATGGAGAATGATATTATGCATGGCGCATGATATTGCGTATGGCGGATGATATTATGTATGTTGGATGATTTTGTGTATCGGTATGTTATTGTTTATGGCGGGGGATTTGTGAATTGTGGATGATATTTTATATGGGATATCATCTTGTGTATGGCGGGTAATATTATGTATGGCAGATGATGATTTGTGTTTTACGGATGATATTGTGTATGGGGGATGATATTGTGTATGACGGATAATATTGTGTATGGCGGATGATGTTTTGGATGGAGGATGATTTTTGTATTGGGTGGTATTGTGTATGGCGGACAATTTTGTGTATCGTGATGATATTGTGTATGGCGGATGCTATTATTCATTGCGGTTGATATTGTGTAGGACGGATGATATTTGTATGGCGGACGATATTGTGTATGGCGGATGGTATTATGCATCTGATGATATTGTGTATGGCGGTTGATATTGTGTATGGTCATAATATTATGCATGGTGGATCATAATGTGTATGACGGATGATATTTTGTATGGCGGATGGTATATCCTTGGTGAATGATATTGTGTATACGGATGATATTATGCATGACGGATGATATTTTGTATGACGGATGATATTGTGTATGGCGGACGAGATTGTGTAATGCGGGTGATATTGTGTATTGCGGATGATATTTTGTGTGGCGCATGATATTATCCATTCCGGGTGCTATTGCGTATGGCGTTTGATATTGTGTATAGAGTCTGCCATTGTTTATGGTGGATGATATTGTGAATGGAGAATGATATTATGCATGGCGCATGATATTGCGTATGGCGGATGATATTATGTATGTTGGATGATTTTGTGTATCGGTATGTTATTGTTTATGGCGGGGGATTTGTGTATTGTGGATGATATTTTATATGGGATATCATCTTGTGTATGGCGGGTAATATTATGTATGGCAGATGATGATTTGTGTTTTACGGATGATATTGTGTATGGGGGATGATATTGTGTATGACGGATAATATTGTGTATGGCGGATGATGTTTTGGATGGAGGATGATTTTTGTATTGGGTGGTATTGTGTATGGCGGACAATTTTGTGTATCGTGATGATATTGTGTATGGCGGATGCTATTATTCATTGCGGTTGATATTGTGTAGGACGGA
Source organism: Ceratothoa steindachneri (assembly GCA_963969495.1). Taxonomy (NCBI): domain Eukaryota; kingdom Metazoa; phylum Arthropoda; class Malacostraca; order Isopoda; family Cymothoidae; genus Ceratothoa; species Ceratothoa steindachneri. The sequence goes on along the minus strand of OZ018319.1, from coordinate 88,782,536 downwards.
TGATATTTGTATGGCGGACGATATTGTGTATGGCGGATGGTATTATGCATCTGATGATATTGTGTATGGCGGTTGATATTGTGTATGGTCATAATATTATGCATGGTGGATCATAATGTGTATGACGGATGATATTTTGTATGGCGGATGGTATATCCTTGGTGAATGATATTGTGTATACGGATGATATTATGCATGACGGATGATATTTTGTATGACGGATGATATTGTGTATGGCGGACGAGATTGTGTAATGCGGGTGATATTGTGTATTGCGGATGATATTTTGTGTGGCGCATGATATTATCCATTCCGGGTGCTATTGCGTATGGCGTTTGATATTGTGTATAGAGTCTGCCATTGTTTATGGTGGATGATATTGTGAATGGAGAATGATATTATGCATGGCGCATGATATTGCGTATGGCGGATGATATTATGTATGTTGGATGATTTTGTGTATCGGTATGTTATTGTTTATGGCGGGGGATTTGTGTATTGTGGATGATATTTTATATGGGATATCATCTTGTGTATGGCGGGTAATATTATGTATGGCAGATGATGATTTGTGTTTTACGGATGATATTGTGTATGGGGGATGATATTGTGTATGACGGATAATATTGTGTATGGCGGATGATGTTTTGGATGGAGGATGATTTTTGTATTGGGTGGTATTGTGTATGGCGGACAATTTTGTGTATCGTGATGATATTGTGTATGGCGGATGCTATTATTCATTGCGGTTGATATTGTGTAGGACGGATGATATTTGTATGGCGGACAATATTGTGTATGGCGGATGGTATTATGCATCTGATGATATTGTGTATGGCGGTTGATATTGTGTATGGTCATAATATTATGCATGGTGGATCATAATGTGTATGACGGATGATATTTTGTATGGCGGATGGTATATCCTTGGTGAATGATATTGTGTATACGGATGATATTATGCATGACGGATGATATTTTGTATGACGGATGATATTGTGTATGGCGGACGAGATTGTGTAATGCGGGTGATATTGTGTATTGCGGATGATATTTTGTGTGGCGCATGATATTATCCATTCCGGGTGCTATTGCGTATGGCGTTTGATATTGTGTATAGAGTCTGCCATTGTTTATGGTGGATAATATTGTGAATGGAGAATGATATTATGCATGGCGCATGATATTGCGTATGGCGGATGATATTATGTATGTTGGATGATTTTGTGTATCGGTATGTTATTGTTTATGGCGGGGGATTTGTGTATTGTGGATGATATTTTATATGGGATATCATCTTGTGTATGGCGGGTAATATTATGTATGGCAGATGATGATTTGTGTTTTACGGATGATATTGTGTATGGGGGATGATATTGTGTATGACGGATAATATTGTGTATGGCGGATGATGTTTTGGATGGAGGATGATTTTTGTATTGGGTGGTATTGTGTATGGCGGACAATTTTGTGTATCGTGATGATATTGTGTATGGCGGATGCTATTATTCATTGCGGTTGATATTGTGTAGGACGGATGATATTTGTATGGCGGACGATATTGTGTATGGCGGATGGTATTATGCATCTGATGATATTGTGTATGGCGGTTGATATTGTGTATGGTCATAATATTATGCATGGTGGATCATAATGTGTATGACGGATGATATTTTGTATGGCGGATGGTATATCCTTGGTGAATGATATTGTGTATACGGATGATATTATGCATGACGGATGATATTTTGTATGACGGATGATATTGTGTATGGCGGACGAGATTGTGTAATGCGGGTGATATTGTGTATTGCGGATGATATTTTGTGTGGCGCATGATATTATCCATTCCGGGTGCTATTGCGTATGGCGTTTGATATTGTGTATAGAGTCTGCCATTGTTTATGGTGGATGATATTGTGAATGGAGAATGATATTATGCATGGCGCATGATATTGCGTATGGCGGATGATATTATGTATGTTGGATGATTTTGTGTATCGGTATGTTATTGTTTATGGCGGGGGATTTGTGTATTGTGGATGATATTTTATATGGGATATCATCTTGTGTATGGCGGGTAATATTATGTATGGCAGATGATGATTTGTGTTTTACGGATGATATTGTGTATGGGGGATGATATTGTGTATGACGGATAATATTGTGTATGGCGGATGATGTTTTGGATGGAGGATGATTTTTGTATTGGGTGGTATTGTGTATGGCGGACAATTTTGTGTATCGTGATGATATTGTGTATGGCGGATGCTATTATTCATTGCGGTTGATATTGTGTAGGACGGATGATATTTGTATGGCGGACGATATTGTGTATGGCGGATGGTATTATGCATCTGATGATATTGTGTATGGCGGTTGATATTGTGTATGGTCATAATATTATGCATGATGGATCATAATGTGTATGACGGATGATATTTTGTATGGCGGATGGTATATCCTTGGTGAATGATATTGTGTATACGGATGATATTATGCATGACGGATGATATTTTGTATGACGGATGATATTGTGTATGGCGGACGAGATTGTGTAATGCGGGTGATATTGTGTATTGCGGATGATATTTTGTGTGGCGCATGATATTATCCATTCCGGGTGCTATTGCGTATGGCGTTTGATATTGTGTATAGAGTCTGCCATTGTTTATGGTGGATGATATTGTGAATGGAGAATGATATTATGCATGGCGCATGATATTGCGTATGGCGGATGATATTATGTATGTTGGATGATTTTGTGTATCGGTATGTTATTGTTTATGGCGGGGGATTTGTGTATTGTGGATGATATTTTATATGGGATATCATCTTGTGTATGGCGGGTAATATTATGTATGGCAGATGATGATTTGTGTTTTACGGATGATATTGTGTATGGGGGATGATATTGTGTATGACGGATAATATTGTGTATGGCGGATGATGTTTTGGATGGAGGATGATTTTTGTATTGGGTGGTATTGTGTATGGCGGACAATTTTGTGTATCGTGATGATATTGTGTATGGCGGATGCTATTATTCATTGCGGTTGATATTGTGTAGGACGGATGATATTTGTATGGCGGACGATATTGTGTATGGCGGATGGTATTATGCATCTGATGATATTGTGTATGGCGGTTGATATTGTGTATGGTCATAATATTATGCATGATGGATCATAATGTGTATGACGGATGATATTTTGTATGGCGGATGGTATATCCTTGGTGAATGATATTGTGTATACGGATGATATTATGCATGACGGATGATATTTTGTATGACGGATGATATTGTGTATGGCGGACGAGATTGTGTAATGCGGGTGATATTGTGTATTGCGGATGATATTTTGTGTGGCGCATGATATTATCCATTCCGGGTGCTATTGCGTATGGCGTTTGATATTGTGTATAGAGTCTGCCATTGTTTATGGTGGATGATATTGTGAATGGAGAATGATATTATGCATGGCGCTTTCTATTGCGTATGGCGGATGATATTATGTATGTTGGATGATTTTGTGTATCGGTATGTTATTGTTTATGGCGGGGGATTTGTGTATTGTGGATGATATTTTGTATGGGATATCATCTTGTGTATGGCGGGTAATATTATGTATGGCAGATGATGATTTGTGTTTTACGGATGATATTGTTTATGGGGGATGGTATTCTGTATGTCAAATAATGTTGTGTTTGGTGGATGATGTTTTGTATGGCGCATGATTTTTGTATGGGGGTGATATTGTGTATGGAGGACGATTTTGTGTATCGTGATGATATTGTGTATGACTAATATTATTATGTACGGCGGATGATATTTGTATGGCGATGATATTGTGTATAGCGATTGATATTGTGTATGGTGATGATATTATGCATGTTGGATGATATTCTGTATGACGGATGATATTTTGTATGGCGGGTGATATTGTGTATAGCTGGTGATATTGCGTAGGGCGGATGGTATATCCATGATGAATGATATTGTGTATTTCGCATGATATTATGTATGCCGGATTTTATTGTGTATGACGGATGATATTTTGTATTGTTGATGATATTGTGTATAGCGGATGATTTGTGTATGACGGATGATATTATGTATGGCGGATGATATTTTGTGTGTCTCAATGTAAATCCTATTGCGTATGGTGGGTGATTTTGTGTATAACAGATGATATTATGCATGTTGGATGCTATGCTGTATGGCGGATGATATTGTGTATGGCGTATGATGTTTTTATGGCGAATGATTTTTGTATGGGGGATGATATTTTGTATGGTGGAACTTTTGTATATCATGATGATATTGTGTATGGCTGATGATATTGTTCATTGCGGTTAATATTGTGTATGGTGGATGATATTTCTATGGCGAACGATATTGTGTATGGCTGATATTATTTTTTATGGAGGATCATATTGTGTATGGCTTATTATATTGTGTATGGTGGATGGTATTATCTATGGCGAATCATATTGTGTATGGCGGATGATATTATGCATAGTTGATGATATTGGGTATGGCAGATGATATTCTGTACAACCGATGATATTGTGTATGGCGTATGTTATTGTGTATGGGAGATGATATTTTGTATATCGGATGATATTGTGTATGGCGGATGATATTGTGTATAGCGGATGATATTTTGCATGGCTAATGATATTATGCATTGCGAATGATGTCGTGTATAAGGATAATACTCTACATCTCGGTGTTAATGGATAAGATATGCATGGTGAGGCGGTTGAGGGTTTAGTTGGTGCCTTCCTGACTCAATGAGATTCTACAGCTCATTCCACCTCATCGTTATGAGCGTCAATTTGGCGTAGATAGAAATGATGTCTAGATTTGTGTTTTATAATGCATAAAGGATTGGGAGGAAGTAAATAATTTTTTGTGTCGTTGATGCGCGCTGACCCATCTGTTAAAAACCGTCCTTCCTGGTCACATTCGGAACTTTTTTCTTCTTTTTTGTGTGTGGTCCGGTTGGGTAGTCTTTACTTTTAAGGCAGGAGAAGCAGGTCAAAAGATGGCATTTCTTCTTCTAAATTTGTGTTGGCACAATCCCCATGCTGAAATGTCTCAGACCGTCCTTTTTGTCTTTCTCCGCCTTCTCCACTTCCTCCAACACCACCTCAATTGAATCCACGGGATAGGTCTCGGAAATTGACTACTTCACACGCCTTAGCCGATCTGTGTTTCCTCTCAATTTCCTCCTTAATGTCCTCGGTTGTTCTTGCCACCTCCCACCCATGAGTTCATTTGTCTGCAGACTTTTACTCTTCTGAGGGGGAATGCTTCGGTTCTAGGCCGATAGCCTAAAAGAATAAACAATAAATCGATAAAAAGAATAAACAAAAGATAAACAGGGAGTACGCATTTTGCGTAGTTAATTCATATCGCTTATTGGTCAATATTTCATCTGGATATTTCGTAGTGTAATAGCTGTTCAAACCCTTCCCCAAAAAGGTATATTTAAAGAAACCCTGTCATTTACCCTTTGTGGATTATGCATCAGCTCCTATTCGTGGAAATATATTATCCTTTTTTGCTATGTATTCTCCTGCTGAAATCAGGGGGTCTTACATTTACATGCAGGTATTTATTTAGTTTTGCCCAAATTTTCAAGTTGTTTTTTTTTACCACCACGATGTATTTTTCTTCTTTCGAAAGAATGAAAAATCTTAGTCCTACTCACTTTTTAAGCGTACGTTTTGTTTTCTAATTGTCATAAAACACATTTCTGTCGTATGTTTACCTTGGCCTACAAAATATATCATATTTTCACTAACTCCTCCTCAAACAGTTTGAGGAATAGTTCTTTCCTTTTATCTCCGAACATAACAGGAAATGGAGTGCCTCGCTGTTCATATATTCTTGGTTACGCCTAACACCATCATTCAATAGAGAATTCAATACTAAAAACAATTAGGAAATGAGATTTTGAATTAGATTATAAAAGAGGAAAAAGTCACAATAAAAAATCAACGAAACACTTCAAAACAAGGAAAACTTGATTTGTGTTCTCGAAACATAATAGAAACTCACTTTCGTACAAATTTATTTTTCGTTATTGTATTACTTACTTAGTTGTCTATTTCAGGCTTACTTTTTATCATAACATTAAAGCCACCTTTTATATGCTCTGAAGATACGTTCCGTTTTGTATAACTAATATTAATCTACTCTTCACTTTGATTAGCAAGACTTATTGGAGTAAGTTTTGTTTTCATTTTTATTAAATCTCTCTTCTTTTATCACAGTTTTGGAACTGCTTTTCCTTTTGAATTTTAGGGTCGAGAGTAATTTTTATTTAAAACTTTGCCGCCTCTTTCTACCTCTGCTGTCCCCAAAGTACTCAAGATGATTTATTATTCCCTGTGTTTGAAGCGATAGTAATCGGTATTATTGGTTGGTGAAGAACATCACACATAGTTGAATCTATTTATTGCTGGAGGATTTTAACTCATTGAGTTTATTGATATTTATCTGCTTCCTTCTATTAGGGCTCATTATTTTCAGATTTTCCATTCTAATTTTAAAGTAGAGGTCAAATCCTAAAGATTTTCTCCGTCAAGGTAAAAAAAAAAAAGAAAGATATTGGAAATGTGTTTAATTTTTACTAACTACGTGATAACGGAGACTTGAACTAATAGAAACAAATCAATTTCAATGGAAGTAAAGCTAGGTCTAAACAGAAAACAAACAGCCTCAATGCGATGAGAATACAGTAGTGTGTTATGGTCTCTTTGTATATGGAGATAGAGCTGCTACAAGTCACAGTAAGAAGTTTAGCTTTATACTTTGAAGTTATGTTGGTATAGTTGCTATTTTTAAAACATTCAAATTTAACTTCACGGTCAGAGTAGCCAGTGTTAGATTGGTTTTGAGATATAGAAATCTTTAGTGCTAGAGCGATCATCTTACATATTTACGATTTTCTATTAAGAAAATCTATCAATTACTTGCACTCTAATGAGGAGGTTGCTCTCGCCATCATTTAAAAAGTTTAAAAAAATATTAGATAGCAAAGAAGTGTCGGGAACTGTTAACTAATTTGATGGATGATTCGAATGGATGGATGGTCAAAAAGGTCTAGATCTAGCCTGAAAGCGCTGTTAAGCTACCTTTTAGAACATTCACCTTACATCGTTCGACACCCGCAGTCCCTAAAACAATAATTTTCATAAAAGTTATGACTAATCAAACATTTCGACAAGCGTCCGAACTTTTAACTTCATCTGAGACATCCGCGGAACGTTGTTAAATGAAAACTTGGACTACCATACGCATAATCTATTTGAAAAACGTTGTTCGATTTCATTTAAGCCGACATCGTGTGGATTTAGTTCCAAATTTGCCGACGAAGAAAAATCAACTCAATATATTTAGGGCGTTTTTTTTTATTTACAAGGTCAAGCTCATTTATCAATGTATTTCTAATAGAGACATTGAATAGGTTTCATTTACGTGCATAAACTAGCCATTTTTCTTCTTCTCCAGTCATGGCCATAAGTTTTGAGGCTAATATATATATATATATATATATATATATTATTTTTTCATTCTTTTTTTGAATGTACATGATAGAAACAAATATAATAATATTTAAATTATTGTAGGCATATTAAAAAGTTAGCATTTAAAAAATAATAAGAAAAAACTTCATTCCTTTGCTGAATCCGAAATCACACTCTAGTCCTGTTCCTGTAGGACATAAATTTCATCCTCTGGAGCTTTGCTACTCGATCAAAAGCGTAAAATGGTGATAAGTAAGTGTTAAATGAATGATATTGGGCAATTATAATCTATTTTGCAATATCTTTTGAAAAATTAAATGTTTGAATCATTTTCAAGTCCAGAAATGGTTCTTTAAAAAGAAAGCCGTGGTCTGAAATGTAAGAAGAAATCTTCTAGGTGTCCAAGAGCTTCAAATGAACGCCAAGATCACCTCCTGGTAAGGTCCCAATTCAAGGATCGAATTGCCTCCAGTGCCAAGCTTGTTCACGATTGGAAAGAGGCAGGTGTGAACCCTTGAGCGCGAACAGTTGGTTGGAGACTTTTGTAGGAGATACGATGAATAGACGTTGAATACTGAGACAGAGGAATATTCTTTGATGAAGCTTCCTTCCGCTTGTTTGGAGCTTCTGGAAGAACCATCGTGAGAAGAAGAGAAGGGAAGCGCTTTCACAAGTCCTGTATCGTGACCACCGTGAAGCATCTTGAAACTCTCCCTGTCTTGAGGCTGCTTCTCATCTAAGGGAGCTGGAGCACAAACAATTTTGCCCAAGAACAATGCTATGAACTATAAATGGTATAGGATCAATTTGGGGATGATAACCTTATTTTTAATCACAATGAAGAGCCATGTCAAAAAACAAAAGCAATAACAAAGTTCTTGGCTGAAAATAACATCGAACTTTTGCAACCTTGGCCCGGGAATTCGCCAGATTTTTATCCAATAGGGAATTTGTGGGCGGTTGATAAACAGAAGCCACCAAAGTGTGAGAAGTTGCAGGTGGTGAGTCAACAAAAATGGAGCAATTTCAGTCAAGATATTATCACGAATATGATCTGCAGCAAGCTAGAGGGAATTGAAGCAGTCCTGAAGAACGAAGCACATCATTGTAAATAATGACTACGCGCATCAATTGATTGTATTTATTAATTAAATGTGTGTCGAAGTATTGTTGGGTCCTTATTCTTTTCTGTCAGAGAATTATATATTTAAGGACTTTAGAGCGCCAGTCTGATACTTCTACTTAGGAAAGGAAACCATTCCTCTATTGGCTGAGTGGTCTTATTAACTAATGTATATATGAGAGTGCCACAGCATTTAATCGGTTTTAAGGAAGAGCCAGTCAAACACGTAAGGATCTAGTGAAATACCAAGAATTAACCAAAAATATATCCTTTTAATTTATCCATTAACTCATAATATTTACAATAACATATATAAGTTCAACATGGTTTACACGAATTGAGCAAAGGCCTATTCCAGACGAGATTTACGACCAACGCAAAGTAGGCCCCACGTAAATAAATCAATTGCCAGTTAGTTAATTTATGGAGACCTTTTAGTATAGCGTTTAGCCACAAGTTACGTGCCCTTAATCTTAACTAGCAATAAAACAGGAGTCACTAAATATTATCGTTCCTTTAGTTAGCTTAGGTACAGTATTAAATATCTCACTCAATCAAAACAAATATAGATTGTTATTTAGATTTACATGACCTTGAAAGGATCAGGGGTTGACGGATGTCGCTATATTGGAATTTTCACGCTTCTTTGATTTGCAGCGGCCGATTGGAGTTTTTCCACGAGAAGTGTGGGGGGAGGGATATGATGTCAAAAAAATCATCTTATAACTTTATCTCCGGTTATATTTTTAAAAGACGGAGAGAGGAGTTGTGCTATCTAGCTCAAGGAGTACTTTTCTGGGTAGCTCTTGAAGTCGGTTAGTATCCTCGTCTTCTTCGAGGGGCCGCCCAACTGAGTTTTGGGCTTCTTCTCTCTCAATTATTAAGATTGCAATTTGTGAATCACTTGAGGGTCAACGGGTCTTCTGTTCTCTTGCTCCCGAAATTCCTGTTTGGCACTAGGAATTGGGATCCATCCAGACTTCTTACTAAGTATGTGAAGGATAACTCGGTGTGGCACCGATACAAAAACGTGACGATCTTCTAAGATTTAGAAATCGATTTCAAAACTGGATGAAGGACCGATATCCTCGATCTAGTCCTCTATCATCTCTCACAAAATAAACTTTTTCTTTCCTTACGTGCTTATTTATAGTCCGGCGACCGCTCCACCTTAGGATGAAGGGGCGAGGCCGCTGAGGGGAGTACGAGGGGTGAGGGGAGGGTGGCCCCACGGAGCCTAGGTTGGCTTCTTAATCAGAGGCACCGACGACCGTCACAATCCTTGGTGTTCTTTTTGATCTGGCACCGCTTTGGGGGGAGTTTTAACCGCAGGCCTCTGGGCCTCGTAGGTAATCAGATCTTTTGAGAGCTGCTTAATGCCCTTTTGTGGTTACCTCGGTACAGCAGCTCGCCACCGACTACCTATTCGGGGATGAGATCAAAGCTTCGGCAGTTTGACTGTTAGTCCGACGACTAACGCTCTCATGCCCCTCCTCTTTTGGGTTCGTCTCTCTCGCTGTTTCCGACAAGGAACTTTAACATATATGTACGCTTGGCCCTCTGGGTGTAGTTATGTTATAATTCATCTACAATGTGTTTGGGCACTAAACGTTTGTATATTTTACCTTTAAATTATGTACTCCAGCTTCATAACCAAATTATGGAAAGTTATGTCATTTCACATAGAGGAACTTGACGAATCGCTGCTTGATAAAGAATTGTCTCCTCAAATCAATTGCGATTTTGAGATCAAATTAAATTGAGCGCCATTTTGAGGGTAGGAAATGTCACTTCTTTTAACTATACCACATTTACTAACATTTCTCTCTCGGAACTCAAGGATCTGCTGAGTGGAATAAATAAAATCTCCTTTTCTGACCTTTCTCCTTAGTTTTAAAATTTTTTTGTCCCAATTCGGAAAACTTTTCGGTTCCAAAAATAATATTTCAAACTCTACCCAACTCGTTTATCTAAGAGGTTAATTACAGTGATTAGTGCGTTTACCCTCGTCAAACATCTGATTAATTTGGATGCGAATTATATGATTGTATTAGATTGATTTAAAAACGAATTTTTAGATTCCATTGTTATCATCGACTTTAACTTCTCGAAAATTTTAAATTGGGGGTCAATTCAGGATTTAAACCTGCAGAAGCTCTCGCTGTAGCTTAACGAAATCCGTTCGGTATAAACTTAAAAGTTTTAATGTGAGATTTGTTGTGGTGGAAAGTGCTGGAAATCAGCTATTTCATATAAAATTTGTGGCATATTTAATTTTATTTCCAAAATAACTAACTACAACCACGGATTATTCTTCTCTTTCCGAAATATTGAAAAATTACACCCGCACCATTCGTTTTTATAGCAAAAAGAAACTATGGTAATTTGCAATAATTTCAGGGTAAGATTGTGACAGTCGGGTTGGCTGTCCAATCTTCAGAAAGTTCTAAATCTTTGCCTTAACAAGATATGGATTTTCTGCTCCCTTCTTCCTCCTTGGATTTGGGAGTTGGGCAATGAGTTCGCATCTGTACGGTGGATTTAGTCCATATTCTTGACATTTTTGTGATATTGTTGTTAACATATCATTCTGTTGAAGAAATCAAACATTAGGTATTGGAAACTTGTCTCATGTTGAAGGTTGCAGCGGTTTTGCAGCCCTTTTTCAAGTATATATTGACTGAGCTGAGTTAAACTGTCACTGGCGAACTTCACTTTTTCGTACACCTAAATTTACATGTTTATGTAATAATTATTTTTTTTGTATCTCTGCGTGAATGATTCTCTTCTTCTTCATCACGAGTATAAGATTATTGTCTGGTTAAAACAGTTGCCAGACACTAACTTATGAATGTTGCCGGCCATCCGATTTTTCGTACCCTTTCTTTCCCCCAGCGCTCACATGGTATCGAGAAGCTATCTTTCTTTGTGGACGGATTAGCTGACAGATTCTCTCGGACGAGACGGCCGTCTGGTTCCACCTCTTTTTCACCGTAATTTCGCTATTACGTGGGTATTAATCCTTTTGCCGAATGCAGGCGAAAATTATCTCAGAAAAATCATTCAGGTCAAGAATACATAGGTTTATTTCCGTGAAACTGCCGGTTATATCCTCATAGTAAGACTATCTCGATCTCAGATTCAATCTCAGAAATAGTCATTCGTTTCGCCTAGACATCAAGCGGCCTTTCTCACTCTCTCGCATGAAAACCTTTCCACAATAAAATTGCGCCTCGTTTTTACTCTCTCTCTAATTTATCGTACTGAATACCGATAAGTTGCAATAGCTACAACACTATCCTATGTACTTAGTTACTATGTCCCTTGTCCCTTGGTGCTTAACTCACTTTTCACTCTCACTGCTTCTCACCTCGATGTAACTTTCCCTAATAACCTTCACGTTTCCTTTGATAGCTCGCTAATTATAACTGTTGACTCAATGTACTTACAGGGCGTTACTGTAACATCCAATCTTTCTTGAAAACCCCACATCTTATCAAGAATAGCTACGTCTTCATCTAAGAAATTGGGTGTCCTTTTCAGATGAAGAAAATTCTTTTCACCTGAACAGTTACTTCGATTATACAAAAGAGTGTTGCGTCCTAAGTGTTGTTCATGTTACTATGATCAATGAAGCCTTCATGATATGTACTTTGTAGCTGTAGCTGAAGTTCAAGAACAATTTGTTTCTAGATTTTGATGAACTTATTTTTAAGTTTACTAGCTTTCTCATTTTAAGGTTGTCGATGACTTAGACATCATTTATGGTATTCTTTTTTGCCAATCAAGGGGGACAATTAGTTTAAGTGAAAACTTTTTTATTTGGGCTTCTCAAGGTCCATTCTAGTTGTTGCTTATTTTAGAACATTGTATTTGCTTTTTTTTTGCCAGCAGAGCTTATCCTCTTTCATTTCGTTCACCAATTAAGTCCTTTCACATGCATGGTTAATTTGTGCCCAATTTTTACATTGAAATCTCTCTTGAAGATGTTGAAATGGGCATTGCGTTGAAACCAAGCTTGATTTCGTCATAGAATCTATTTCTTCTTGTGCACAAGTAAACTTTTGTGGGTTCATATGGACATTTTTAGGTTAAATCTCTTACGACCCCCTACCATTTTACATCATACTCTTTCGGAAATACATTAACATTCTCTAACCATTTATTTGTATTAAAAGCTGATTTCCATGGTGAGTTCTTTTGATTTTTGATGGAATTATTAGTGATGATTAGTTGTTTAAACAAAAGAAAAATTCTCTTGGTTTTAGTGACTCTATATACAGGGCTGGAGACAATATTATTCAATATCGAGCTGGTTCTCCTTGGGCTAGTAATAACTGTGGCAATACGTTGAGAAATAGTCATGAAGGTTTTGCACAGTGGCTATGGAAGGTTAATCCATTCCGGAAAGAAGCAGAATCTGTTCCAGCTCTGAGGTGGGAAAGCGGTTCCTTACTTGCTGCTCCAAAAAACACAAGAGATGTTCGATTAATTTAGGATTTGGTGATTGTGGGGTCCAGTCCAAATGCTCTACATAACTTATGTGCAGGCGCAGCTCCAGGTGGGGGCTAGGAGCTGAAGTCCTCCCCTCCTCCAATTTCATACCAATTTATGTTTCAAGTTTCTTTTTCAATCCATACTTGTATTCTGCTATTAAAAAGAGTTATGTAATAATATAGAATATATATAAAAAAAACAATTTTAAACTGTCTAAAATGCAGTTAAATCTCAAAAATAATTATTAAATTCAGTATTATACCTTAACTTACGTCCAAAAACTAAAATTCAAAATTCTCTGATGTGTGGAAAAATTTGGACCTGAGAGAGTTAGTGCTCACTCTTTTATGAGATGCTGTTATTTATTATCAATGATGTGTAAGATGACCATTATTAATGTTTAATGCCCTTTTCTAAGACTACTCAGAGGGAAGAATTAAGGTCGGCCCCATCCCCAAATTTTTATAATTGATCCGTCACTGCTTATTTGCTTTTCGTGACAGTTTTTAACAATTTTAGCTGTGTGAATCAGCTCATTATATCGTTCATGGAAGAGAGCACTGCCATTGGGAAACAGTGTTTGTACCATTTGGTGAATTTGGTGACCCCAAATTAAAAAAAATACGCATTAGAAGTAACCTTACCATTAGTGCTATCACAAAACAAAAAAGAATTTAACGATATAGCTGCCAAAGCTATTATAGAACCACCTATATGCTTCACGGTTGGAGTTAGGGACAAAGGACTCTTTAGACGCTCCATAAATATAATAATTTTGTCCTGAACAACGAATAAGCCTGTAGGATGATTCATCAGAAAAGATGACATTCTTTCACTAAACCATTTCTACTTATTGTGGTTTGTACCATTTTAGGCGTTTTTTAACTTTGATGAGGAAAGAAAAGGTTTGCCAATGGCAACCCTTCCTTGGTATCCATCTATATTGAGCTCTCGATGAACCGTTTTGGTTGATATTAGGTTGGAAATTTGGTTAAACTCTAGAGTCACTTGAGTACCTATGCTTCTGTTTTAATGCTTCGTGGTCTCTTTCCCTGAGTTACGTTTCCCAGAGCGACTTTTGTCCTTATTTTCGTTTACCAACATGACTTTAGATACAGTTACTCTGGAAACCTAAACAACTCAGCAGTATTTGTTACTGGGAAAGCAGCCATTCGCGCCTACCAATTTGCCCTCTTTGGAAATCAGAAAGGTCACACATTTTGATATATACTAAAGCACAGATCTGTAAAAAAGAAACGTCTTCATTGTTACATCACGTACAGAATGTTGGAATGCAGATGTATAAGATTTATGTACCACTAGAATTCTTATTTATGTCCAAACGTTAGCAAAAATATATGGTTCGAAATATCACTGATTTCCATTAATTTGTCTAATATATGTAGGTCTAGATGAAACATGCCAGTTACAGATTTGTACAGTTTCAATTAAAAAAAAGTGAGAAGTTATGTAAGATGTACCCTCTTAGACAACGTTATGCAGCTCTTTTGAACTTAAAGTTAGTCGAACTTTGCCACAAAGAGGTCCAAGCTACACAAGCGGTGCAGTTGCATTGTAGTTTAAATCCGCTGATCCAAAATAAAGGGGCGATGTTCTCGAAGTTTCGTGTAATAATGAAATGTTTGGACCATAATCATTGATGCTGGTTTAGTGCAGGTTATATGGGTTATAGTATATAACCCCTATATAGTGATCGTCTGGGGAGGTAGTTATTGGGATTCAAGATAATTTTTTCGGTGGCGGTTGGAATTTAACGTGGGATCTTTGCTTTAAAGCCGAATACACTAACCACTCTTCTTCAAACCACTGTCAAACTAAAAGACCTAATGTTAGGAAACCGGAAAACGTGCCGACATGTGATTTAGAGACAAGTAATACTCTAACATGAATAAGCCACTGTGCAGATCTGTAACCGGTATGTTTATCTACATACTACCGAGACCTTTGGGTACAAGAATGTATAATCATTTGAGCAGAATCGGAGAAACTCCTCTCTCCCTTCCGCACACTATACCTCACCCCCTCAAAAAACTTCTTTACAACCTTCTTTTCAGCGCTTTTCTAGCGAGGGCAAAGCCGTTGTGCTTCGCTTTCAATTTTAATTAAGAAAGTCTTTGTTTTGGTACAACCATCAAAAGCGTCTGTCGGTAATTCGGACTCAACTCAGTCTCTTTCCCAAAATAGGCGTCAAATTTTGTGAAGGAAATAGGAAAATAAGCGAATTTCCTTGTTTTTTTTTAAATTGATCTTAACTTTATTATTATTTAAGGGAAAAATGGTTGTATAACTAAATTATTCTAAATATCAGAAATACTGAAGAATAAAATTATTTGAATGCATTTTAAATATTTATTTTATCATCACTTTTATACTTTTTGATTTCTTCTTTATTATTCTCATCAGGAATAGACGAGGTTTCGCGTGTGAAATTTTACATTGCCAGGAAGAATCAGTAGCATATCGAGAGTTCGTTGGCAGTGATGAGAGTATTTATTCTTAGAGGCATGCCCTCCATGAGGGTGCATCACCTGAAGAGTTTGATGCTGGCCGGCTCCTCGGTGATGATTGCATTCAGTTACTCGTTGGAGGCTGGCTGACCACGTCTTACGTTCTCTTTCAGCTCCTGCCACAGGTTTTCCAGTTGATTCTTATCTTAAGACTGAGGTGGCTAGTCTATAACCGTGATATTGTTGGTCACAGAACCACTGTCCGGCTGGAAGATCATATTCCTGGCATTTATGGAGAGGTCTCGGGCTGAGGGCATTTTTAAATCTCTCAAGACTCTTTGGTACTTTTCTTAATTCATGTTGCCATCACAAACAGTGAGGCGACCCACCCCTGGACATAACATGCAACCCCATAACAAGGCAAAGCGACCACTATGCTTACTGTTGGCACTAAGCACTCTCGATTCCATTGTCCCCCTGCTGACTCTAACGCGTCTGAAGAAGAGAGCAAATTGGAACATTGACCTGTCTGACATGTTCCCACTGACGCATGGTCCAGTTGCATTGATCACATAACCAAGCCAGCTGACGTCACTTCTGTTGAAGATTGATCAGCGTCTTCTAGCGGGCTTTAAAGACTTCAGACCTTGTGTAAGCATTCTGCAAAGGTTGGTTTGACGGATGCAACAACCTGGCCGCCCTTGGTCCATTCAATTGGCAACTAGACTGCGGTTTTCTCTCGATCCTGATAGTTCATGAGACGCAGAGACTTGTCATCACGTTGCATACTAACGTTGTCGTCCAAATCGAGGTCTATCTTGGAGTTTCCCACTTTCTCGGAGCCTCTTCAACACTCATGCAACACTGGAATGTGATTCGCCGAACCTCAGGGCAATTTGTCGACAGCTGAGAACATACGCGTGCAGCGTGCCTATCAGACTTCTTTCCTTAATTGTATAGTTACATGTTTTCGCCATTATCATATTGTTAGGATACTTTCGACATGGAATATCTTATTAATCACAAATATGATGTGTTACATGAAGCCATTTTGACTGTAACATGCCAAATATTGATACCAGGATTTCCTACATTTCAATAGCATCGTCATTTTAGATATTTCGAAAAAGGTTCTAAAGAAGCTTCGACTTTTATTTTGCTTTCAGATGTTGTGGATACATCCATGCAAACCTACACCAATATATTCCTAGACATACCCAAGGAATAAGGAAAATTCCAAGTATCCGCAGGGCGCGGCTCTCTCTCTCTCTCTCTCTCTCTCTCTCTCTCTCTCTCTCTCTCTCTCTCTCTCTCTCTCTCTCTCTCTCTCTCTCTCTCTCTTCTCTCTCTCTCTCTCTCTCTCTCTCTCTCTATATATATATATATATATATATATATATATATATATATATATATATATATATATATATATATATATATATATATATATATATATATATATATATATATATATATATATATATATATATATATATATATATATATATATATATATATATATATATATATATATTTATATATATATATATTTATATATATATATATTTATATATATATATATATTTATATATATATATATTTATATATATATTTATATATTTATATATATATATATATATATATATACAGTGATCCCTCGTTTATCGCGGTAGATTGGTTCCGAAACCGGCCGCGATACATGATAACTGAGTTTTCGCGAAGTAGGGACACCATATTTACATTATTTATTTAACGTGTATTTGGACTTTTAAAACCCTCCCTGTACTGTTAACAACCCACCCATTACAGTACAGTACTCTATTAATAACAGGGAAACGCTTTTTAGGCCGAAGCGTATCTGAAACTTAGCAAACCACGCTTTGCTAGCAGAAAAAGGACGTTTTTTTAGGTTGTGAATCCTGGACATCCCTGATTGCGGATCTTCTACGTCGTCTTCGTCTTCTTCCTCTTCTTCGTGGTCGCCACTGTTGTCCTCAGGTTCCTTAGCCACGAAATTCTCGTACAGACTCCTAGCCTTTGTTTGGATGATGTTCGTATCCAAGGCTATGTTCTTCTTTCGGCATTCGGTTATCCATACGGCCAAAGCAGCTTCCATACGGATGATAGTTTTATTACGAGCCGTAACCACTCTCTTCACCGTCTTATTAAAGGTGATGGCAGCCGTCTTCCTAATGTTAGTCTCGTCTTTCTTGATGTAGCGAACGGTGGATTCGTTCACGCTAAAATGGCGGGCGACGGCAGCGAAAGTTCTCCCTTCCTTCAACATATCCAGAAGTTTGTTTCACCTTGTCAGCGATCGTCATCATTCTTCGTTTGCGTTTAGGCTCAGTACCAGCCTTGGAAGAAGCAACACGCTTGGGAGCCATTGCAGGGGGCAAAGTTCAACGCAAAGAAACCAAAAAAATCACACACATCACAGCGTAAAGTAGTACAGTAAACGACTCGGCGAGAAGGCTTGAAGCGAAATGGCCGCGACAGGAAACAACAGGATACGCGCGTACTGTATGCACATCGTATTCTAGATGGTTCTTCTTTTTGTCATGTGAGTTACAAGTTCAGATACCCCTGTATATGCTTTTTTGCTATTTTACGCTTGTTTTGTTGTTCCTAGACTAGGAAATAATATTTATTATTAATATTTTAATGGATTTAATGGAAAATTTTAGGTGTTCATATATCGTGATTTTTCTAGAATTTTCCAGAAACTCCGCGATATATTTTCCATATAAATATATTTACAAATCCGCGAAGTCGTGAATCCGCGATAGTTGAACCGCGAAGTAGCGAGGGATCACTGTATATATATATATATATATATATATATATATATATATATATATATATATATATATATATATATATATATATATATATATATATATATATATATATATATATATATATATATATATATATATATATATTTATATATATATATTTATATATATATATATATATATTTATATATATATATATATATATATATATATATATATATATATATATATATATATATATATATATATATATATATATATATATATATATATATATATATATATATATATATATATATATATATATATATATATATTTATATATATATATATATATATATATATATATATATATATATATATATATATATATATATATATATATATATATATATATATATATATATATATATATTTATATATATATATTTATATATATATATATATATTTATATATATATATATATATATATATATATATATATATTATATATATATATATATATATTTATATATGTATATATATATATATATATATATATATATATATATATATATATATATATATATATATATATATATATATATATATTCATTTATATTATATATATATATATATATATATATATATATATATATATATATATATATATATATATATATATATATATATATATATATTTATATATATATATATATATTTATATATATATATATATATATTTATATATATATATATATATATATATATATATATATATATATATATATGTGTGTGTGTGTGTGTATATATATATATATAAAGAGAGAGAGAGAGAGAGTAATATGTAAACATTTACCTGTTAAATTTAAGCAAGCGCATAATTGAAATTAAATTTATTTTCCAATAAATCGTCTCAGAGCTTTGATCAGGTTTGCTTCTTCGTCCGGTGATTCTAGAATAAGCCACGAAATCGAATTCGGTGTACAGGAGGCGTCTTGCAATTCGATTGTTAGCCTATATTTTTGCCCCATCTTCCCAGGACGGAAAAAAGCACTTTAGTGAAAAAAGGAGAAGGCCTGTTCAGACAATGATACGCGAGTATCATGAAAACTATGCCAAAAACTGGAAGTAACCCCAAAGTATTATCAAATGATATCCATAACATTGTAGTAAGTAAGGTTAAAATTGGCCTAAACACCATTACAAGCAAATGGTTCAAAGGCTACAATGAAGAGATTCGTACACCAAAATTATCTCCACGACCACCATGCTAGAAAGAAGCCTTATTTTTGTAAAACTCACGTTGTCGCAAGACTCAAGATTGTAAAGGAGTAAGTTTCCTGCGATAAAACATTTTGAAAGAAAGTATTATCGTGCAACGAAAGGAATATAGGACTACTTGAGTATAGCGTCAGATCTGTGTGGTGGAAAGAAGGTTAATGGTCCTAACAACGTCATATTAATCGTAAAATAACGTGGAGGAAGCATATTGTTATAAGTTTCCGTTATGGGTAATGGTACAGTAACATTTAAAATTAATATAAATGTGATAAAAGAAGACATTTAGTTATTTTGAAAAATAAAAGTTCTACCATCAGCTTGAAAACTGAAAGTGGGTGGGTAGTTTTTCTTTCTACGGGACAACGAAATGCAATGAAATGAAAGGGAAAGTGGGAGAAAAAGTGTTAGATCCCCGTGCCCCTCCCCCAACCCCCGACTAGTCCCTCCCGGACCAGGTCGGGCGGCAGGGCGAGGCCCGGTTCCCCCGAGTTTCCCCGGCGCCTTCCTCCCTCTGTGCCTGAAGGCACCGAGGGAAGAGAGCTCCGGAGAGGGGGAGAGAGGGAGGGGAAGAAGAAAGAAGTAAGGATAGGACAGACTGAAATAAAGTCAAAAGCTTAAAAGTTGACCGAGTTGGCCTGTGGACCTGCTTAACGTGGGACCCGGACCACGGTGTTTTTATGTTTTCCTCGCTTTTAATTGTTACGATTTGCTGTACCTGTCCCTGGTGTTAGTGTTTGGCCCATCCTTCGATAGCGGTAAAGGAGGAAGATGATTGAAGTGGAAAGATGTTGGAGGTTTGCAGAGAGGTGCAAGTTGCGTGGAGGTCACGCTAATCTCTGTACTATAAACTAATTTTAGAGCTAAGTTCGAAATAAGTTAGGGTGAAAGTGTGTCTGTTTGTTTATTTAGGTGTTTGTTTTGTTATTATGTTATGTGTGTATGAGATAGGCGTTCAAACCGTTGTTAGCGTTATTTGTTTTCCTGCTATGTTGATAACTCGAGTTTCTGTGATTTTTGTAGCATAATTCTCGTATCTGTATCTGTTGTGTGGGCTCATGTCCCTTGGAAATTTATTTGTTTAATTCTCTTCTTTATTCATGCTGTTTTCCTTTTTTGTTCATTTGCACTTTTTGGTTAGTTTTGTCATTCCTTGTGGGTATCAAGTCCAATCCGGTGAGTTTGTCATTATTCGGGAAATTTTTGTCACAATCTGGTTTCCTTATTTGGTTTACACGTAAATCAGCTGCTCTTCCCTTTGGTCCGCTTTGTTTTTAACACTAGGAAACAGCATATGTTCTCTCCATCCTGCCCCTCGTGCTATTTGATTATTTAGTTCCTCTCCTATTTCTTCTTGTGTTTTTTTATGACTTTTTCGGCTCTTTTTTCAATTATTTTGTTTAATGGTTTTATTTTCACTTCGTTGTGTAAATTTCTTTGTTTTTTCCTCTCTAATCGTCGCGTGTTCGTAATTTTGTATACTGCCTTATTCTGTATACGTTGCATTCTTATTAGATTGCTTCTTGAAACCGTATACATGGCAAATGTTGGATATATCAAGGTAGGCTGTATCATGGCCTGGTAGATCTTTTTCTTATTTTTCATGTTTAGATTTCTTAATCTTGAGAGTAAAGTTAGCATGCCTCGTGCTTTGTTTATTCTTTCGGCCACGTGTTTCTTGTAACCATTTTTGGTAATACTAGTAGTTAGGCGTAAAATTTTGCCTTCACACATATACCTGTATCGTTCTCCATCTACGTAAACGTCGGATAGTTTTTTTAAATTTAGCTTTATTCATTTTAATTTTCCATTTGCGTTCATACTCGTTTAGATTTTCTATTTCTGCTGTCGTTACTCTGGCCTGTATCCGAGAGTTACGATAAACACAGGGAATTAATTGAGTGAAATCATCTGCGTATTGTATGTTCACACAGCCCTCGTTCCTGGGTGGGGGAATGTCCGAGGTATACACTGAATATAACTAAGGACTTAAACACCCTCCTTGAGCGAGGCCCTCATTAAGCTTGAATCTTTCACCTTTGCAATTCCCCGTGTCTATGTATGCATATCTTTCCATGACGTTTTCGCATAAAATTCTTTCCAAATAGTTGTTCATTTCCAAATTTATAATTTTATGTTGTATGCCCCTTTGCCAGACTTTATCGAATGATTTCGATACGTCCTGACATACAATGTCCATACTGCATTTCTCTCCTTTCACTTTGCTTATTTTTCCTGTAATCACGCTGAGGTCCATCTCCGTATTCCTGTTCTTTCTGAAGCCGAATTGTTGATTGTTCCAGAGATTGTTTTCTGTGAGATATTCATTTAATCTTGTGTTCAGGATTTTTCCAAACACCTTCCAGATGAAGTCGAGAAGGGATATAGGTCGGAAGGTTTCGACCTCCGAAGGTGGTTTTCCCGGCTTCTGTATGAATATCATTTTGGCTATTTTTAACAGGCGTTAAACACGTTTCTTATCCCTTCGAGTATATTATCCGGTGCTTCTATATAGTTTTTTTCTGGTGAGGCCCGATTTCCCAGGGGCCTTTTATTTAAAATTTGAAATGGTATTCTTTAATTCCTCGATTGTGATGTTGGCGTTAAATTCTTCGTTCGCATACCGTTCCTCTTCTACGTTGTGATATGGGAAAGTCCTCTCAATCTGTTCATTTAGTTCGTCAATTATTTGGCTTTCAAAGTCTATATCGTAGTTTGCGTTTTCCTCTTCGCCGATGTTGAACACTCCTTTCCAGTGTTCCCTGAACAATTTTTCAATCTCGCGTTCATCTTCGATTAATTTCCCGTTTCTGTCCTTAATCTTTATTTTCTCTTTACCTTTAGCATTTCTCATTCTTTTTATCTTTTCCCAAAATTCTCGGGGCAATAGCTCGCTGTCAATATTTTGAATGGCTATGTCCCAGTATTCTCTTTGTTTGTCCGATATTGAGCTTAGTAGTTCTCTTCTTCGTTCTCAGATTGCGGTATTTTTCCCTTGACGTTCCGTTTATTATGATATCCTCGTTTATCGCTTTTATTTCTCCATTCTTAGCTTTCATTTCGTCTGTCCATATAAAGTATTTAACTTTTTTGTATGTGTTTCTGGGTATTGCAATCGCATTAGCTGTTTGTATTCCCGTGCTTATTTTTTCCACCTCGCCGTCAATTTCTTCTATTGTATGCTTTCCATTTTTTAGCGGGTATTTGTATTGGTTGCTGATTCACGGTGAGTAGTGTCGCTGTGTGGTCGCTGCAGATAACATCTACAGGTTCCATGTGGTAGTTAAAAGGAATGTTATTGTTTGCTAGGCAAATGTCCGGAGTTTTCGCTGTTCTGTCTTTAATTAGCGTTGGGTACTATGATCCTAGTCTTCTTATTATCCGTCTGTCTATTAGAGGTTGTAGGTCTTTTCCTGTTTAGTTTCTGTTCCTATATCCTGTTGGAAGTCTATTGTTAAATATTCTCACAAAGTTATTTATTGGGAGTCCCGGTCGTCGCGGTGGTTGGTATCCCGTAGCGATTATTATATTGGTTAATTCCATTTTGACCTCAATTGCAAGGTAAGATTCGGTTAGTCCTTGCTTTGTTTTGTACTATATTCCCTTCTTTATTGCTATTGCTGCTCCGTCGTGTGCTTCGTTTGTGTGATTAGTCGCTATTACGTCGTAGGTCCATATTTTTAGTTTGTGAGTCTCAAGGTTGATCCCGTGACCTGAAATTAGAATGATGTCGGGATCTATTTCTCTAAAGATATTGCCGTATGTGTTTTCTTTATCCTTTCAGCCATTCGTATTTATCTGTAGAATTCTTAATTTACTATTATCCATCTTGTTTGTATGTTCTTAAGCGGTTCTTCTTTTGAGGAGTGGTGGTATTACGTAAATTTATTTGTATCTTTTCCAGGTATTTCTGCCGTTCATCTCTGTCCTTGCTGAGTTCTGACTCTTATTCGTTTCACATTTCGCAGTTGGTATTTCTGGTCTTTGGTTACATGACGAGGTGTTCCTAGTCGATTTTCTTTTTTGTTTTTTTTTGTTTTTGCGTGTGTTTACTTTTACGATTCTCGTCTGTGCTGCTCTCAGATTCTGTTTCGTCGCTTTCTGTGTCTTCCTCTTGTTCAGATTCGCTTTTCTTTCTTTGTGTTTCTTCCAAGAGTTTTTTATTTATATCTTCTGAATTTTTTATTTTAAATATAGCCTATGAATCAATATTTTGCGTGAATTTCATTGAACAGGGAGTTGAACGTGGTGGCATATGTTCCTGGTTGGGCAATGTTTAAGACGTGTGAGTGTAGAATACATGTCAGTATTTTTACGTTCAGAGTTCCGCCAAGCGTCATTTGAGTGGTTGTTCCATTATTTTTCGTTGCTGCTGCCGCCGCATATGAGGTGTTTCTTGTTTTCTTTTTTTGGTTGTGTTTCAATTTCTTTACTCTTTATTATTTCTTTTCGCTTTGTACATGTCATTGCCATTGTTCTGTGGCTCCCTCCGCAATTAACACTTTTTCGCGGAGTTTGTGCAGCTCCTCCAAGAATGTCGGACACTGGATTCGGAACATATTTCTCCTTCCTTTTGGGGGCAGTTTGCGGTGATGTGGTCTTGCATTTTGTAGCATCTAAAACAGATTTGTATATTGTGATACTTGTCCCTTTGCATGCTACAAGTTGAGATTCTCATACTGTATGCGAGGATTCTCTTCTGTAGTGCTTTTGTTGCAATCTCGGTTGACTCGCACACTATTTTGAACACATGTGTGTGTTCCTTAAATTTGATTATGTCGTGTATCTTCATCCAGGGTTGTTGTTCCATTATTTCATGTTTTATTTCGTCTGAGGAGTGTTCCCCCACCCATGATTTTACCTTACGGCATACGATGCTTCGGTTGGCAATAATCTGGGGTGGTACTTTAGCCTCTAAGTCGTTTTCCTTAAAGTGATGGTTCCTGTCGATGAAAGTAGGAGTTCGATATCGTTGTTTTCCACACAGATGACAACAAATCCATCAGCTGTTTCTATGCATTTGATCAGGGCGATTTGTAAATCCTTGAAAATGCTTTGTGTTACATCCTGTGCTCTCTGTTTTATCCCATTCTGAGTTAGCCGAAGTGGGAGCCTTTTGGTGAAGTCCTGTGGATCCATGTTCAATTTTCATGCCCCCCCCTCCTTCTAAGTGGGGGGTTCTCTGTAAAAATAAGGTAGTAGATTATTTAACCCACTTCACTAGTGGGAGAAGACCCCTATCTGTTCCTAATATATCTCACCTGGTTGCTTTGGAGCGCAAACTCCATGACCACCTTACGTAATTAGGCCTAGCCCTATAAGCAGTATTGTAGTCAGATTCGGGCTCGTCACCGATAACCGGGCTTCTTCTCTGGCCCCCTAACGGGGTCTCCTTCAGGAGTTCACTACACCCTACTAGTAACTGCTTCTGAGACCTTGCTGGTGGTCAGATTATACTGTGTTAGATGGAAATAAAGTAGGAGAGTTTCAGATATAAAAAGGTATAGTATGAGATAGGAAAATTTAAGGAAATCACCGCTTTGGGGTGATTCCCCGCGAATCAGAAACAGGATCCCTCCATGAGGATCACCTTGTCGTAGTAGAGGGGCTTGCATATTCGAATGATGCAGTGGGCTATGACAGTGAAGACTGATCGAGATGGTCACTACTTCCCATCAGTCGGTCTTCAGGGGTCCAACCTTGCTGAACAGGCCACTGTAGAGAAGTCAGACTAACGATCCTCACATCCTCGTGTTGAGTACCACTGTACGGGTTGCCGATTTGTTCGCTGGAGGTATCGCCATAGGCCGTACTCGTTCTGGAGCTGATAGCTGCCTACAGCTTGGGTCTTAGCCTAGCCTTCCTCAAATTCCATTCATGATGCTGCACTGTTTTTAAAACAACAGATGTAGCGTGGGGAAGGGCTACCCCGAGGGCAGTGTAAAGCGCCTTGTCTGGGGCAGCTACAGTAACATGACCACTTCCCCAGGGTACATGTTTTTATTAACATAAATATATATCGGGAAAAACAATAAATACTTTTACCATAGGCCACAGGCTTTTGTTCCCCGTGCCGGCAATGACCGTGTTCTCCGTAGACTCGATCCTTTTGGTTCTGAGGTCGACGATAACTTTGACTATGGAAAATTTGTACTATTGACATCAGATAACGATAAGCCATTGAGTAAGGCTGATATTTTCAACGTTTATGAAGACTTCGTTGCTAAATGTGGCGAACCAGCCTAAATGTGGCCTAGAAATGATGGCTTTCTGGTAGTGGAATCGACTTCGTTTGAACAACACCAAAAAATCAAAACACTCGATTCTCTAGCTTCACTAAATATCTCCTCTTCAACCCACCCTACCTATAATACCTGCAGCTGATTGAATACGATGTGGACCGAATTGTTGATAAACTGACTCCCCAGAAAGTAATCAGCGCATATCGCGTCACCCGCAATGTTAATAAACCAGAGTTCCTTCGGCTACCATTATACTAACCTTCAATCAGTTGGAACCTCCTAAAAACATCAAGACTGGCTACTTGTGTGTCTCCGTGAAGCCCCACGTTGAGAATCCCCGTAGGTGCTTCCATTGCTAACATTTTGGGCATGTCAGCAAATACTGCAGACAGATGAGGCTATATATCAATTGTTCTTCCGACTTCCATGGAACACCATGCTCACGTCCCCTTTGTTGTGCCCACTGTGGTGGCGACCACCCAGCCAACTCTAACCAGTGCACCTTTTTCTTATATGAGAGAGAGGTTATTAAACTCCGAAATAAATACAGAATTAGCATAACGGATGCTAGAAGGAGAGCAAAAGAACTATACATTCAACCAGGAGTAAGTTTTGCAGACGCTCTTCGAGCAAATAGACCAGTCTGTAACAAACAACAGAGAACATTCAGACCCTAACCTCCACAGCCACAGAATAGCCACCAAGTAGCCCCAACAGAACCTCTTCCCAAGAATAATGCTTCTCCTCGCTCTCCAATCACCAGAGAATCTCCTGCTTCACCGAAACCAAGACGCAAGGGAACTCCCCGTTCCTCAGATTCTCATCCATCAGCATCAAACAAACCATTGCCATGTCCTGAAGAAATGGAGGCTGATTCCGGGGAAGTTTGTGTGGTGTGCATCTCACTTTTAGACATCCACCCTCCTCCCACTAAATCTGCCTTGACTCCATCTTTCAAATAAAATCGGCCAACTACACCCGCAGCACCAGCAACTTCAGAAAAAAACTAAAGAGATGGTTACAGATTCAACATTGGCTGTAGCCTCCTTGGAGGAGGATAAACAGCCTTCTGGGCTCCGCTTACCAACCACAGCTGACTCAACAACCAGTCCTCAGAATGACCCTGTACCATCCCTTTCGACACCACTGACCAGAATAATAGAAGACCCAATATCTTCAGAGGCATCTTTGCCAGCAAAACTAACCAGTACTACAAAGGGCCCAATATCCTCAGAGGCATCTTTGCTAGCAAAAACCACCTTGTCATATGCACAGCTGACAGATGGTTCTTTGCCCACTAATAAAAGTACCATCCCCTAAACCCCAAAGCTACCAATGCATCAAGTACTAATAACATCTAGAAACTTAAAAGGCTCAAAACCTCAGTTACCTTTACCAGGTACAAAGAAAAACCTAATTATTCTTAAAAGATGAATATGCCCCCAATTATACATTGGAATTTACAAGGAATCTTCCCCAAATGGGAAGAACTCAAAATACTGCTTCGTGATTACAATCCTTGTTGTATAGCATTGCAAGAAACACAATTGGGTAATCTTCAATTACCCAATGTCCTCAACTATGTGGGATACTGAAAAACCCACCAGAACTCATACATGGGTTCTGCTCACTGTACCTCCCTCATAGTGAAGGAGTAGTTGCCTCAGATCTGGCTAACAAATTAGCCAATCTCATCACCCAACTCCCAACCCCATTCCTACTGGTTGAAGACCTTAACGCAAGGCATCGACTTTGGGAAGACTATGATAACAACCCCAAGGGAAACATGAGCGTGAGATGTATAGAGACCATGGATGTGTCATTTTTTAATGATGACACTCCAACATCTTTTCATGTCCAGGCTAACAGCTCTACCTGTGTAGATCTATCACTTTGCTCATCAGACTGTAGAGCAGATTACAGCTGGTCTCTGGATTCTGACCTGAGAGGAAGCGATCACTACCCAGTTGTACTGACCTCATGATTGACTCCCCCCCCCACCGAGTAATACGTGGAACACGAAGAAAGCCACCTGGCCCAAATTTAAACACCTCTCCCATTATTCTGTACACTTCCCTCAGGGTGGCATTGGCATGATGTTGGAGAACTTCCATGACCACGTCAACCAGGCGGCAAATTCATCTATGCTCATCTCTAAAATTGCTTCCCACAAGACCCATCTCCCTTTTTGGTCTGAGGAATGCAGCAAAGCAGTGACAGAATGCAAACGAGCTTGTCGTCGCTACCACCGGAACCCTACTACTACCAATAAGCATGCCCGTAACCGAGCCAGGGGAGTGCGACAGCGTACCATCCGCGAGGCTTGCCGAATCTCCATAAAAGGGTACATAAACTCCATCAACCACCAACTGCACCAGACAAATTCTGGAAGAGAGTGAAGAAGCTCATGGGAAGAACAAGTGGCTTCTCTGCCCCCAATATAGTTGAAGCAAGGTGAGCTTTTGGGAGACTTATTGAAAATTTCAAATGTCCTGGCCAAGACATTTGCTAACATCTCTAGCCCCAACAATTACCCCCTAGAATTCCAACGTGTCAGGAAAATGCAAGAACAGTGCATATTCAACTTCATGGATCCTTCTATGGATAATGAACCATATAACAAACTCTTTTCCATCCATGAACTTCAAAGTGCTCTTAAGAAATGTGGATCTACCGCACCTGGTCCTGATGGTATCTCTTATGATATGATCAGGAATATGCATTCAACACTCATATCACACCTTCTTGATATATTTAACTATATCTGGATTAAGGGCCATATCCCTTCCTATTGGAGGGAAGCAATTATACTTCCCTTTCGTAAACCGGGAAAGGATGGAACACTTCCGACCCACTATCACCCAATTGCCCTTACTTGCTCGCCATGCAAGCGTTTCGAAAGAATGGTGAATGCTAGGCTGGTATGGTTTCTGGAGAGAAATAACATTTCTCCCTCACAAGCAGGTTTTAGGAAAAAGCAATGCACCACAGACCTGCTGGTCAGGATGGAGGATTGCATCCGACAAGCTTTCTCCAAAAGACAGCACTCCATCGCTGTATTTTTTGACATAGAAAAAGCCTATGATACCATTTAGAGGTATGGCATCTTGAAGCAACCGCATGACTGGAGTATCAAGGGTCACCTCCCCAAATTCATACAACAATTTCTTGCTAGACGCACATTCCGAGTGAGAGTAGGAAATGTCATGTCAGAGGCAGTTGACCAGATAAAGGGCGTACCACGGGAAAGTGTTTTGAGCGTCACCTGCTTCTTGGTGGCCATCAACAGTATCATTACTGACCTCCCAGCAGAGACAATATCAACTCTCTATGTGGATGACTTGGCCATTGTCTCAACATCACCTCGGCTGCCCTTTGTCACCCGGAAATTGCAACAGGCCATTAATATTATTGCCAAGAATGCCACCGCAAAAGGCTTCCGACTATCATCCTCAGAAACAAAGGCAGTTCACTTCTACAACTTCAGGCGAGTTGAGTAAGAACAGCCAACCCTATTTCTATATGACTCCTCCATCTCATTTGAGCCCTACCTTAAATTTCTAGGGGTTATCTTTGACTTAAAGCTCTCTTGGGTCCCCCATATAACTGCTTTGAAAAAATCCTGCCTGAAGAGAATGGACATTCTAAAACTCTTATCACATGTTTCGTGGGGATGTGACTGCCGTACCCTGTGGCTATTGTATACAGCCTTGATCCAGTCTAAGGTGGACTACGGGTCACAGGTGTACTCTTCTGCATCACCCTCAAACCTGGATAAACTCAATTCCATCAGAAACCAGGGCGTGCGTTTAGCTTTGGGAGCATTCAAGTCCTCCCCAATACCTAGTCTTTATGCAGAGAGTGGGGTTCTCCCACTACCCTTTCACCGCCTTAACCTTAACCTGCAGTACCTCTTCAGACTGCAACAACTTCCCCAATTACCTGTATATGAGTTCACCTACAATATTCACTCTGTAGCCTCATATGACAGGTTCCCTTTACTGACTCGCCCATTTGCCCTGTGCATGACTGAAGATACGGGTCAACTGAGGGAACTATCAATAATCCCATATCAGATCACAAAAGTACCCCCATGGCTATTATCACCAGTGAGAATCTGAAAGGTGTTGGCAGAGGAACCGAAGACCAAGTTCCTACCTTCCGTTCTACGATGCCTCTTCCATGAAAGTAGAGGGAGAGGTGACGCCCCCTTGTCGCTGGAAGAGAGCTTGTGTGTACCTTTGACTTTTCGAGCTATGTCGGCGGGGGTACCTCTTTTGGGTACCCCTGGTAGGGCTTTCCTTGTCGATTTGGTCGGAAACGAGGTTCCAGACTAAGTGCGTCATTCCTTGCTTTTTCTTCTCTATCCTTCTCCTTTTTAACCTTTATCCTATCTCTCCCACTTATACAAAAAGAAAAAAACAAAAAAAAACCCTACTCCTATCATGTCACTCTTTCCTTTTTTTCCCTCTATCTACATATAAGGACCTGGCAGCTACCTCACGCGTCAGAAGAGAGGCTTTGGAACCTCTATAAACAACGCCAATCGACGCTCACTGGTTGCGAGAGACTAGGACTAGAGGTGTCATAGGCGTTGGGGCACGATGAATGGGATGAGGGTAGTGCCCCGTTAACCCCTTCCCTGGCGCGTAATTATTGACCGTTCCCAGTGCCCGTTGACGGGTGCCTCTGGTAGCATCGGTCCGAGGTGACGGCCCTTTGTTCCCAGGCTGGTTGCCAGGCCAATAAAAAGCCTTGGGTCGAGTCTCTTGGTGGGGCGGGATATCCATTGAACGCTGCTCTGATATCCTGCCCGTTGTAAAGGGAACTAGTAGGAGTTTAGTAAGCGGCGTGCTTCGTTGTTGTTCACCTGGTGACAAATCGATGGCCCCTTCGGGGACCGTCTGTGCTGCTTGGTTGGGAGCCACGGCACGCCGAGGCTTGACAACTCGGTCGGACGAACAACAGCACATGGAGCGTGCCTTCTGGAAGACTCCGAAACGACTCCGATCAATAGGCGGGAGCAACTCACGTGGGGAGAACTCACTAAACCCCCTTTTTATATATTGATTGGTCACAAGTTTAAGAAATATAGTGTTCAAAATGGCAGGCAAGAAAGGTCCAGTAGCTCTAAAATTCACGTGTGCCACATGTAAGAAGGACAAGTGGTGCGTTGACTTCCCGGCACGGGGCCTGCAGCCCCTGCTAGCGGCCCGCCTTCGCACAATCGTTAAGGTGAGCTGCCTCCCAGGTTGTGGGAATAAGCAGGTAAGATCTGAGGCCAAGAAGTCTCAGATTTCTAAGACTTCAGTCGTTGCCCTTATGGTAAGTGGCAACGACCTTTACCTCAGAGGAGGTAGAGTAGGCCCTACAGGCAAGATTATAAAGACGGTTATGGGCGCTGTCAACGACTGTGGATTGAAAACCCGCAGACGCGTCCTGGTGGGGATGCTCACGAGGTGGGGTTCAAGCCGGACTGCTTACGTGAGGAACATGTCGCTAAACCGGCGACTTGCAGACCTCTGTACGGCGGAGGGTGTCTTTTTTGTTGACCCCTACGCCGTATTCTATGGTAGAAAAGACCTCTACCAAAATGATGTGGCACACCTCTCCTTTAAGGGCAAGGCTTTCCTAGCCAACCTAATCCAGGATGTTGTGGAGCGCACCCAAAGGAGTATCCGGCCCATTGGGAAGGCGGACGTACGCCAGTACGCCCGAGTCACTCCCCAAACAACCTTCTCGGAGGTTGTCAAAAATGGTGCCACCGCGACAACCAAGAAGCCGGGAAACGGAAGAGTATATAGGGTCCTACATTAGGGGACTCCCTGAAAGTTCTTCTGTTCAATGCGAGGTCAATCAATAACAAGTTTCCTGAGCTCTGTGGCCTCGTAGCGACGGAAGAACCCGAAATGGTAGCCATAACAGAATCGTGGATAAAAACCTCAAACCGAGACTTTGAAGGCGAATTCACGGTTCCTGGCTACCAACTCTTCCACAAAGATAGGCCAGACAGAGAGGGTGGTGGTGTAATGTTGTCTGTCAAGGATACAATCAAATCTACGAACTCCAACATTATATCCGATCACGAGCTCCTAGGCGTTAACCCAGAGATAGGTCCTGTCAGATACAGGACCCTGGTGCTTTACAGACCCCCTTCCCAACCCGTTGAGAAGGACAGGGAACTGTACGAGCTGCTGGGTGAGCTTGTTTAAGGCAGAGTGTGCATCGTTATGGGCGACTTCAACAGACAAGTTGACTGGGAAACCAGAGCAGCCTGTGGCGAGAGCGCGCTACTCCTGAAGTTCGCCAACAACGAGTTCCTCACTCAATGGGTCAGAGAACCGACGAGAGGAGACAATATCCTCGACTTGGTCTTCACCTCTGAGGATAATATCGTTGAGGATCTCTCTGTAGGCACATAGCTCGGTGGCAGGGATCACCAGCTAATTAGATTTACCGTCAAGATCTCAAAGGTAAGGTCTGTTGCCAGTCAATCAAGGAAATTTGACTTAAAAAGAGCAGACTTTGCAAGCCTTCGTGCTGGGCTGACTAATGTAAGGCAAGCGGTATGCGAAGATGTTAAGGAATCGTGGAACAATTTCAAAAATAAGTTGATGAGTCTTCAATCAAGTTGCATCCCTCTGAAATGCCTCCGTCGGTCTTCTGTTCAACCGAAGTGGTTTAATCAAGAAATCATCCAACTGCTTAGGGAGAAGAGAAATGCGTACTGGCGATCGAAGATCTCGGGTGCCTTTGACGAGTACGAGAGGCTAGCCAGAAGAGTGAAGTCCAGCATAAGGGCGGCTAAGTGGTCTGAGGAACTCCGAGTGGCGAGACTCTGCAAGGAGAATCCCAAGGAGTTCTTCGGCTATGTAAATAGCCGTAAACCAATCCATCGTAGGATTGGGCCCTTAGTGGACGAGGATGGTGCATTAACTCACTCAGATGCAGAAAATGCTAACCTGCTCAATGACTACTTCTCTTCAGTGTTTACTAAAGAGTGTGGTCCCATTCCCCAACCCATGGATTCCTACTCGGGCAAAAAGCTGGAGCTAATGGACTTCACCGAAGGAGAAATAAAGAAAAAGATCGCTGACCTGAGGACGAATAAGTTTCTCGGACCGGACGGGTTTCTATCCAAGGTGTTGAAGGAAGTGTGCGATGAAGTATCACGACATCTGTGCGTTATCTTTAACATGTCAATCCAGACCGGATGCGTTCCTAGAGACTGGCGTAAGGCGGAGGTGACTCCGATCTTCAAGAAAAGAGACCCCAGCAATCCGTCAAACTACCGACCCATCAGTTTGACTCCGATAGTAGGCAAACTCATGGAAAGCATGATGGTGGACAAAATGACGTCGTATTTAGAGTCAAACCTGCTACTGAAGAGTTCCCAGCACGGCTTCCGAAGGCAACGGTCATGCCTGACGAACCTTGTAGAATTCTTCCCCTTCGTGTTTACTAAGCATGATCGGGATAAAGCGGTGGATGTTATTTACCTTGACTTCCAAAAGGCCTTTGACAAGGTACCACACCGCCGCCTTCTCCGGAAAGTGCGTGCGCAGGGCATAGACGGCAATGTAGCAGGTTGGATAGAGAGCTGGCTAAGGAACAGACGGCAACGAGTAGTGGTGAGTGATCGGGCCTCTAAATTGGCGCCCGTATCTAGCGGTGTCCCTCAAGGTTCCGTCCTGGGACCACTACTGTTTATTATCTATGTCAACGACATGGACAGAGACATGGTTGCCAAAATCTCCAAAGTTGCCGACGACACCAAGCTTGGTATCAATGTGGCAAAGGAGGGGAACACTTTCCGCCTCCAAGAGGACCTTCAAAGGATTAGGGAGTGGTCGGACACGTGGCAAATGCCTTTCAACGTGGGGAAATGCAAAGTAATGCATATCTGCCACCGAAACCCCAAATCTCAGTACATCCTTAAGGGCATTGCTCTTGAATCGAGTGACACCGAGAAGGGCTTGGGTGTTACTATCACTAGCGACCTCAAGTTCTCGAAACAGTGTATCGAGGCAGAGAAGAAAGCCCAAAGGATGTTAGGGTACATAAAGCGCCAGT
Source organism: Ceratothoa steindachneri (assembly GCA_963969495.1). Taxonomy (NCBI): domain Eukaryota; kingdom Metazoa; phylum Arthropoda; class Malacostraca; order Isopoda; family Cymothoidae; genus Ceratothoa; species Ceratothoa steindachneri. The sequence continues at coordinate 88,748,532 of OZ018319.1, read as the reverse complement.
TTGGATACCGTAACAAGGAGATAGTACTTTGTCTGTACAACTCCCTCGTTCGGCCGCACCTGGAGTACGCCTTACAATTTTGGAGTCCTTCATTGCGAAAAGACATCGCAAGGTTGGAACGCGTACAAGCCAGGGCAACCAAGCTGGTTCCCTCTAGCCGACATAAAAGTTATGAGGATAGACTAAAGGAACTAGATCTTTTCTCGCTGGAAACCCGTAGACTGGGGGGTCAGCTCATCGAAGTTTTCAAAATACTTCGAGGGTTTGACAATGTTGACTACCGGGATATTTTCACACTGAGTGAGAACAGAACGCGCAATCATGGCTTCAAACTTGAACTGAAGCGTTACAACCGCAATCTGTGTGGAAATTTTTCACTTACAGTATCTGCGGTAAGTGGAACGCACTTCCAGTGGAAGTTGTCAACAGTAAATCTGTTGACCAGTTTAAGTCAAGACTAGACAAAGTCTTGAAAAGTGGCCGTTTAGGGACGCAAAACAATTGAGCAGCCATGTGCCTGCTCGATTGCTAGTCCAAAGGTACCCTCTTTGAATGGACCGTAAGGTCTCCTAGGGTACTTTCTTTCCTTGTAACTCCTTGTAACCTTTATATACACAAACGGATCGAAATCCCCTTACGGGTTAGGGGCCTTTGCTATCCTCCCCTTCCATTATGTGTCTGTGTGCCTGCCTAGTGCAGCCTTTCTCTTCACGGCTAAGCTTGTCGCGATACTGGCTGCACCGTATACCATCGCTTCTTCACCCTCAGGATCATATACGATATTCTCCAATTCTTTCAGCTCTTAAGAAGCCTTAGCCAATCTATTCCCAGATCACCCATTGGTTTCAAAGATACAGAAGTGGCTTTTTTTATGTCCTCGCTCCGCAAAATCTAATTTTGCTGGGTACCTAGCCACATAGGTATAAAAGGTTATGAGAGAGCAGACACTGTTGTCAAGACAGCAGCATCTCTAGGAACCACCACCCCTGCCCCTCTTCCTTTCCGAGATACTGTGCCACATATCCATGAATATGTGGTAAACCAGTGGCAGAGGACATGGGATGAACTCCCCCTAACCAAACTGCATACCATCAAACAATCAGTTCGCCCTTGGCCACCCACTACTAGAACCCGTACTCAGGATGTTATCCTATACCGGCTGAGAATTGGGCATTGTCGCCTAACACATGGCTTTCTAATGGAAAGCCATCAACAGCCTCCAATGTGCACTCACTGTGGAGTACCAGTGTCCGTACTCCACCTATTCACCAAATGCGCACGCTTCCAACCCTAAGGCAAAGACTTTTCACTTTTATTTGCCAAGGGATGCGTTCTCAGCAGGCTCTGAGAAGTATCCTTTCTGAGCACAAAAATACCTTTAATATGAACAAAGTGCTAAAATTTTTATCAGAAGCGAATCTACTAAAGGAAATTTAGTATTTTATCATTTTTAGAATGAGATAGACATGTCTTATTACTTTATTTTGATTTTACTATATTTTAGAGACATTTATTTTTCTATGATTTTGCTCCTTTTTATTTTATACGGTTTTACTCGCTTTTATTTTAGATTTGTAACCATAGTCTATGATTTTTAACGAATATTTGAAATTTTACCGAACCCTTTTTGAAAATGGCTGCGAGTTTGTCCACTTCGACCTACGCAGCATTCGCCTTTTATATACTCTTCATTCATTCATCAGAAACAGGAGGTCTCTTCAATCAGTCCGATTCGCGCATATATTTCTTCTTTTTTCTCTTTGGTATATACTTAAACGTATATAGAAAATTGCTCTCTTCGCAAAGTTATTTCAAGTCCAAAGATTGATGTAACTTAGCAGCGCGTAGATCGCTGTGAGTTGTCAGATGAACTGAGCCGTCCGGGACAACGACCCAAAACATCTGGCCTTTGTAGTAAAAAAAATGGTCTTAAGTTTTCAAAATTAATGTTTTGGAAATGATTGGCACAAAACCCAAACCTGAACCCCATAAAAATATGTAGATAGAATTAGAAAGGCGTATCCACTAAAACCCCCAACGAATAAGGACGAGTTGTGGATGTACTGTAAGGAGGAATTTATCCACATTTCTAGTGAATATTAATTACTGCAAGTTAATAAAAAACTATCCCAAATCTGTGACAGATGTAATTGCTAACAAAGGCCATGCAACAGGATATAAATTATTATTTTTCTTAATATGTGTGTGTTCACTTTTGTAATGTTGCTAAAATAATTATTTCGTAGTCCGGGACACTTTAGATTGGATTTTTGTAATACACTTGAAATGAAAATTTAATATATCACCGAAATATGCAAATATTAAACAAGTAAACATTTAAAAAGACTACACTAGCTACGTGTATTCACACTATTGGTTAACTATATATATATATATATATATATATATATATATATATATATATATATATATATATATATATATATATATATATATATATATATATATATATATACTTCAAATTGCCCCAAGAAAAAATAAGACAGAGACAAACAAACGACAGAGCTTTCATGTTTACATCTTCAGAGCCAAAATGAGAATAAACAAGAGAAAAAGCAGCAAAAGCTTTTAACGAAACATTATGAAGTTACTAAAACGAATTGACGAACCAAAACTTTAGGTAGTAAAAAATATGAACATACATAGGAAGATACAATAATAATATTTTTATATAAAATAGTATATTAAATTGAAGTCATACTAAATAAAATTGTATTAATTATGAAGTTAACTAATTTAAATAAACCATCTAAATTAAAATTGGTTTCTTGCGGGAATTTTAGGATGTGAATCTCATCGAATTTTCTTTAAATAAAATCGTGCAAAAAAATGAATGATTTCGCGTTTGGAAGCTCGATTCAAGTTCGACGAGGCATGGAAAGAGCATTGTAGGTTTGATCAGTTCTTCAACGGTATTGATGCTTTATAATTTTATGATTTATCGTATGTAAAACTACATGATTTAAAGGGGGGAATTTATAATTGGTTCTTATAAATGGAATTATTGCCAAAAACAACATTCATATTAAAATATTTCACAAATTTATGAATATAGGAGAGGTGTCGTTACCAGAAAGAGTTAAAATGCTCCCCGCGAAATGCCATCTTATTTTTCATTAAAGAACTTTTTGACCACCCTTAAAGAAACATTTACGTAATATGACATATATTAATTGTTCATCGATATTTTTTAGTCTCAATTTTTATATCAATTAATTTGGGCTCACAAACGCGAAAATCAATCAAATATAAAGAAGTAAAGACAGATTTCTTAGGGTTGTGATGGTGGTAAGTGTAGAAACTAATATAAGATGGGACGTGAGTCTTATGGCGACTACGACGCACCATGGATTCCAAAAACCGCAGTTTACCTCCTTCTTCTAAATTCGTGAGTGGATTTAATTGAAGGTGCGAAAGTATTTGAAGCAAAAAGGAAATTATTTACCTTGCAATAAATAGGTCAAATGCAAAATTATCCAGATATAAATACATCAACGCGGAGAGACGGTTTCCATGGACCTACAGATGAGCTGAGATACCATTCACCATTCAAACAAAAAGATCAATTTTGAATAAAAATTTGACTATTTCTATGTATCCGGTGACTACACAAGCAGATAATTAAAGAAAACTTTAATAAACATGTGATAATATAAAAAAATAACTATTTTTAATTTGAAATTAAGATTATGAGACTTAGGTTTATCAGTGAAATCCCAATGGTTAAAATGAGGCCAGGAGATACGGCCTATAAGAGTATTCAAAAGTGAGACTAAACATTTGGGTAAGTTTGAAGAAATAGTTCAACCAAACTGATTATATATGACGCATGGGAAAATTCGCTTCGTGAATTTAACCAATCCTTATAAATATCGTAATGTTGGGAAGATACACCTAATTTAGACAATAAATCTTTATCCCGAAAGCAACATTCTAGTTTTTTCTATTAAAAAAGCAATAATGGAAACCAAATAGTCTTTATCTAATTTACGATAAATTGAGCGTTTAGAAAATTATCCATCTTATTTACATAATCTGCCATATCTACAACTACCTTCGAATTACATCTATCAGCTTTAGTGAATAAAATAAACATCTTCTTAAAATTTTTAATTCACGCTACAAAACGGACTGAAATAGTATATGGGTCCGTGATGTGGTTTAAGGAAGAAGAAACAACACTGAGCAATGAGAAAAAATAACAACATTGATGTTTAATATCATGAGAAAAATAAGGTCATTGATGTTAATATCATGAGAAAAAATAGTCATTGATGTTAATATAACGAAAAAATAAAGTCATTGATGTTAATATAATGAAAAAAAAAATAACGTCATTGATGTTAATATTATGAAAAAATGAAGTCATTGATGTATCCTGAGAAAATTGACGTCATTGATGTTAATATCATGAAAAAAATAGTCACTGATGTTAACATCATGAGAAAAAATAACGCCATCGATGTTAATATTGTGAGAAAAATAACGTCATTGATGTTAATATCATGAGAAAAAATAATATCATTGATGTTATTAGCACCATATTTTTGAAGATCAACATAAAATGACAAGTTTTACATAGTTCACCAAGAGAATTTTTCCATGCGGCCTATTAATTATTATCAGTTCTGCTGGCCTATTTCTTTCGAGTGCCCTTGTAGGCTGTATTTCCTCGCCTTATTAAAAACCTTTTGGATTTTATTGATATGCTTAAGTCTCATAATCTAAACACCGAATTTAAAATCATTAGTTTCGATATTATCTCATGTTTATTTAGGTTCGTTTTAATTATCTGCTTGAGTTGGTTGACGACGCCATCTTGAACCGAATCACGTGAATAGGAACTTTGCATAAATTAGTTGGTCTATTTTTTTCTCCTCTCGACATTTTTTTCCGAAGACCGAAACACTCGCGTCAAAGATTATGGTTTCAGAAACCCAGAAAAGGTTTATTGTGAATAACAAGGATGGAGTGATTGACTCCCGCTTTGTAATCCAAACAGCCTTTTAACCCTTTCTTCGTCGCTTCAGGCACGCGATGTCGCCGTGCTTTTCTAAAATATTTCAGGGAAGTTCATCACATGGACGGTCGGACAATTTAAGAATACTCTCGGTACAAAGTTCTTCAAAATTCCCTTTTCGGCAATGAGGTTGTTGAAGAACGTCACACGAAGTTCTAATATATGAGAAACGAGGAGGCGAAATTTTGACAAAATGGCCGAAGTCACTAAAATGCCCCTGCATGTGGGCTTGTCTCTGTCTAGTTTCCTTTGAGATATTTGAAGCCTTTTAGATAACATCCATTTTTTTATTGTCTTATATATATATATATATATATATATATATATATATATATATATATATATATATATATATATATATATATATATATATATATATTTGTGTGTGTGTGTATGTATTTAAATACAATGTTTTTTCTTGGGCAAATTAGAAAAAACTACTTTTGGTTGTGTTTTTTATGTTAGGCTATTACAATTGCATCATATTGTATTATATATCATTTTTAAGGTAATTTCGAAATACTCCCCCCCGCCCAACTTAATTGTGGTAAGTTTCACCCTTCACACACCCCGAGATCTTTATATAAACTCGTAATATTCCTAATTCGAAAACCTAACATTAGATTCGAATTCAAAAGGCGATTGCTAAATGTCATTCGGCCTCTAATTATTCTACTGCGTTTCTTGACTTGAGAAATATAAGCCTCCCAAGATGTCGGACAATCTATTTTTCGTCATAACATCATAATTAGAAATTTGCTCACATTAAGTGGTGAAAGTGCCATTATTGGAGTATATCTACGACACACTCCAATAATTAATTACCAATTTATATATCCCATTTAATGTGGAAGTGGCGCCCATCATGCAAGGAATTGTATAAAAGCCCACTAACCTTTTGGAAGAATTGCTGAGTTCTAATTTTTTTTAATTAAAACTCAAAAAATGACACGGGGGGTGAAGGGGGGTGGGGGCGTTGCTTAGTGATGATTGGGAGGAGACGTTTAAGTGACCCGAATCTCAGCCGACCCAATCACTGTTCAAATCGATTGAACAAAAAAGGCTCCTTTTCTCATCTAAAAAAGAACCCATCAGAAATTTGGACCAACAGGTATTGATTCAAAATCATCATGAACCGCTTACACACCAGTTGCGGCTGACGCGTATTGGTGCCAAACGACTACAACAACCACAGTGCTTGTGTGACAGAGGTGATAACAAAGTGCTACTGCCTGCAATTTCAAACCCCAAAACAACATCAGAAATCTTAATAAAAACTTGTAGATTTATAACCTACAACTACAGAACACTGAAGAAGTTCATCTCACGGAAGTCTTCACTGAAGTCAATGATTCTTAATGAACAGAGGTACCCGGCGTTGCCCGAATAGAATTTCTGTCGCAAATAAGTACAGATGCGTATTGTTTGAAATTCTTATGTCGTGGCACAAAAATATCTTTACTTGCTGATTATTATCATTATTATTATTATTATTATTTGTGAGTTGAAGGCAGATTCAGGTGGGTTGCGCATTCTCCCTATCATATAATATCTTACAATGAGTAAGCCTTTCACCGCACGCGCACGGCAGTTTACGCACACCCGTGAATAACCGTTAGTTATGAGCGAACAACTTTGTAACCGCAGAAGCAGATCGAGCTCTTACAGATAAGATATAATTGATGTGTGTGAAGAACGACGATACGGGAAGCTATCACTGAAAAAGGGCGACCATCACTTAATGTACCACAAACAAAAATAAGATTAAAGGAAACATGGAATTGTATTTTTGATGCATACAGTACTAAAAGAAATGGTATGAGAGTTTTAAGGCATATCAGAAAGAGTAGCTTGCGTAAACCATAGTCTCTAAGAAGTAAAATCTCAAAATTGTCCAATGTACGCAGCGACATCTTCTAGTAAGCAGCAGGAAGAATTAGATTGATTCTATGATGACACCAGGACAAGCTAAACAAAAACAAGGCCAATTTTAACATTGTCATGGAGACTTTAATGCAAAAATTGTGCAATGCATTGGAAAGTTCTCAATGGGGAAACGAAAGAAAAGGGGTCAAGATCTGGTTGACTTCACACTGGCCCAAGACCTCAAAATTGTCAACACTATGTTAAAAAAGAAGCAGCAGCAGAGATGGTCGACAAAATATTACTGTCAATAATTTCCAAGTCATCAATAAAATCAAAATCAGTGACCACAGTATTATTAGATGTAAGATAAAAATTAGTATTCAGAAAGAGAGAAGAAAGTTATTCCATTAAAAAAATATGCCCATTAAGATCCAGAAAAAAACTTGTACAGGAATTCCAATGCAATCTTCACAGAGCATACCATGAAAACCTTCTTGACCTCAGCGAACCAGCAAAATACAAACTATTAACAATAACATGATGAAACACACGACAGACACTGGATAAAGAAAATACAAGGAACACAAAATAAGATACAACAAACTTTGGAAGAAACCCTAAACCTAATTCAGAAAGCACATAGACCGTAAAGCAACAAACACACCAACAAATTGAATTAGACGAAATAAACAAGCTTATTAATAAGAAACAGAGAGCTAACATAAAAAATATAATGCAACTATTGTTGAAGAGACCATCAAAGAAGGAAAGATGTATAAAATGCCTAAAAAGAGACTTCTGAAAGGAAAATCTCGCATAGTTGCTATAAAAGAGGAAAGCGGTAAAATCATCAAGGATCGAGAAAAAAAGTAAAAAAAAACAAAGAAGTACTATGAAAAGTTATATATACTCAAACAACATTACCATCCAGAACCACAACTAAACAACATTATTCAGTTGTGTCCCAGCTGTTCTTAAATTAGAAATTGAAAATGTAAGCAAATAAATGAAAAGGCACAAATTATCAGGTCCCGACAATATCACTTCAGACTTGCTTAAAATTCTTGGAGATGCCATTGTGAACAAATTAGCTTGTGTCTTCACTGAATGTCTTAAATAAGGCAAGACTCTGGAGGACTAGCATGATGCCATAATAATCCCTCTACACACACAAAGAAACGATAAACGGAACTTACAAACTACAGACCAGCAGCCTTCTCTCGTGTCTATAAACTCTTCACAAGACTCTTTACTAAGGTTTGGAAAACCAGCTAGATGACCGATAACTGAGCGAAAAAGTTGACCTCAGAAAAGGTTTTTCAAAGATTAGGCCACTTACATACGAGGGGCGGTCAATAAGTTTTGCAATTCGGATATAAGGAAACGAGATATGAGGAAAAGTGTTTTATTATTTTTCAATATAACTACCCTCGACTTCAATGCACTTGCGCCACTTGTCCCTGAGGCTTCAAATTCCCGACAACCAGAAATCTCCCGACTGCTGTTCAATATACTCCTGGACGGCGAGCTGGACATCTCCATCGTCCCCAAACCGGCGTCGAGGCAGTGCAGACTTGAGCTGGCGGAATAAAAAATAGTCGCTAGGGGCCAGTTCTGGACTGTAGGGGGGATGGTTGAGCTCCTCGAATCCGCACTCGCCCAGGGCAGCTTGTGCAACTCTGGCCTTGTGGACTTTGACGAAGTTAAAGTCGATCATGGGAAGTGAGGTTTCTAGGGACCCAACGGGCACAGACCTTGGTCATGGCCAAATTGTCATGCACGATGTTGATAACACTTCCGTGTGATATTCCAAGATATCGCTCGATTCCTTCGACCTTCACCCGTTGATTTTCGAGGATGATCCTCTCCACACGGGCCACATTGTTCTCGTTGGTCACGTCTAAAGGGTGTCTTGGACGGGAGTCATCTTCAAGGGACTCACGACCATGGCGGAACTCCCTATTTCAGCGAGAAATGGTTGCATAGGAAGGGGCGGTGTCGGTGTACACTGCAACCTTGCGTTCATGGATCTCTTTTGCATTCTTGCCTTCCTTGGTAAAAAATTTGATCACTTCGCGGTGCTCAACCTTCTCCATTGTTGAAAAATTTGTGACTGACGATCTTCGATCAGCTACTGCTTCTTAAATAGACGAGGCAGGAGCGTGCGGCTGCAGGTTCTGACTTGTCATAACTTGTCCTAACACCCCCATGAACAGCCATCCCCCTTCCTCTGTTTTGTCCTACCGATTCGCAAAACTTATTGACAGCCCCTCGTATGTAGCATCAACCTGGTACTTGTATACTCCCAGAAAACATTTAATTCCATTAAAAACACCAACCATCATATCAGCCTTGAAGAATCAAGGAAAAGATTCGGTCGACATAAATATCATACAAGGCATATACAAAAATTACAGATCCTACATTAAATCGTATAAGGAATCAGACATCTTTCAATTTCAGAAAGGTGTAAGACAAGGAGATACTATATCTCCGAAATTATTCACGCCCTATTTGAGGAAATCTTCAAGAGGTTAAATTTGGCAAAACAAGGGCATTAAGATCACATGAGGAGATATTGTGCTCATAGTTGATAATCTTGAAGCATTTCAAACAATGCTTCAAGAACTTACCTTTGAAAGCAAAAGAATCGGTCTAAAAATAAATCTTGGAAAACAAAATTCAAGACTAACCAACCAAAGTTAATGAATTCAAAATTGAAAAAGAGCAAATCGAAATGGTAGACAAATATATCTATCTGGATCAAGAGATCACAATGTTACCGGGAAAAGATAAACAAATTCCAATTCAGCTCATCTTCAAAAACAAAATACCCATGTACCTGAAAAGTAAAATATACAACTAATGCATAATAATCTCATTATTACCTATGAAGCAGAAACATGGAATGTAACCAAAACACAATAAATCTTTACATAACATACAGAACACATGATCGCATTATGATGGGGATAACTTGGCGTGACAGAAAATCAGTCAATTGGATGCGTGAACAAACCAAACTTCAGGACATAGTGGAGACTACCGGGTGACAGCCAAAAATGTTCCCATTTTTATAAGGCTGTAATTCGTTAGCCATAAACTTATCAATACAATTAGTAAAATTCTTATGGCATTCTGAAAAATATTGATATTGATGGATACAATGATTTCTCGAAACTCGGTCTTCAGTTCTGCGATATTAGATGGGGCAGCTCGAAATAGTTTTCCTTTTACAAAACTCCATAGAAAGTTCTAAAGGAGGTGACAAGTCAGGTGACCTGGCCTGTCAAGGGTAATTTGTCCTATGCGACATTAGTCGTTGAGGAAATCGAACCTCTAACCATGTCATAGTGGCACATACAGTATGGGCTGTAGCGCCATCTTGTTGAAACCATTCGTCAGGATATGTGCTATTGGCAAAAGTGCGTTTGGGCATCTCAAGATAGCTGGTATCGTTAATTGAATGAGCTTTCATGGTCCTCAAGGAAATAGGGCTCATGAATCTTATTTCCATTTAATCTACACCATACCGTTGTCTTTGTGGAGTGCAAAGTTCTTTCAAAGTGATTATTTGGCTTAGTTAGTGACCACTTCCGATAATTCTGTTTATGTGGTATGCCTTTCTGTTAAACGTGACATTCATTACTGAAAATTATGTTATTCAATACTAATTGTTGATCATCGAACATTTTTTTTAACTTATCCTGCATGCAGAATTCTTGATGACATTGACGTTTCTATAGCTTTAAATTAAGATCTCCTCAAATGTGTCTCAGCAGCAAATTTTCTCACTGATTTTGTTTCTTCAGCATCAATTAAAGTCCTTACCTTGAAATTATTCAATTCCGTCCTCACACTTTTCTTACGACTTGTGCTGTATGCATTCCACTTGTCATAATCTCTCTGGCTTGTTTTTATGGTCTAATCATATACCTTATCTTGCTTGAAAATGACGAATTGATTTCGTTATGAAGTCATGTCGAATCATTATTTCCACGACAAACCTGCGTTGTTCAAGAGTTAATTGTGCCATTTTTGAGAGCTTAAAACAGAACTGCATAGATAGGCTATCCTAGGCTGGGATAGGCTATCCACCGAAAGCCTAGGCTACTAAAGCTAGCTAATAAAAATTTTAAATATTTTTCTTTGTAATAATACTTATTTCTACCTTCAGGCTTTGAAGGCAAATAAATTACAACATTATAAAAAAGGGGAGAATTTTGTCTGTCACCCGGTATAAGAAACCTGAAATGAGGTTGGACAGACCATTTGGTAAAATTCAAAGACCATAGACAAATGGAGAGGTGATCTTCAATATATATATATATATATATATATATATATATATATATATATATATATATATATATATATATATATATATATAGTGAGGTGCCAAATATTTGAACACTTAAATTTTCAATCTTCTGAAATATTTCGTGCGTTCGTCTGCTTATAAAACTAACAGTAAATTCTGTAAATATATATTTAATAGCAGAATTACAAATAAGACAGATTTTCTTTGTATATATCTACAATTGCTAATGAAGAAAATTTAGCAGGTGACAAAAGCATTCAACATCTTTAATAACATGCGAGAATATTGTTAATAAACAAAGAAATCTTATAAATTTGGCGAACAGGGTAAAATTGGAGAATTTTCTAGAAATGAAATTAATATAAACTGCCCGTCATTCAATAAGTATCCGTAGAAGAAGGACATTTGAGAAATGCCTAACTCGTTAAACAGGCTCCTCAACTTATTCGACAGCAAATAATTAGACTTCACCCAGATGGATTATATCTTAGGACTAATTCGGAACGAGTTGAAGCGCCATATGCAACTGTAGGTTGCATATCACCTCCAACTTGCCAAGAGCCTGTGCTCATCGCAAGATTACATGATTCGAAAGAGAAAGAATAATCCAATGATTACGATTAAAGATCTACAAAGCGATCTCGAGTTGTCAGAAAAGTGAATTTTGGAACAATGTTATATGGTCAGGTGAGACTAAAATGAACTTTTCGGTCCAAATTATGCTCTTTACGTTTGGAGGGCAGAAGGAACTGCTTATGATCCTAAAAATACCAGCCAAACAGTAAAACACGGAGAAAGTAATAGTTTGAGGCTACTTTACTGCACATGACACAGGATCAATCCACATCATTAATGGGGAAATGGATTGTGATACGTATCGAAAGATACTGGCGCAAAAGATGCTTCGAAGTGCTAAAAATTCTACGACCGACATGAATGGATATTTAAGCAGCACAACGATCTTTAAGCACATAACCAAATTAAACCCAAGAATGGTTTAAGAAGAGCAAAATAAACTTCCTTCCATGGCCAAGTCAATCGCAAGACCTCAATCCTATTGAGCATTTGTAGCGCATACGAAAGGATGCAATCCGAAAGAGGAACCCACAGAACCTTGTTCTTTGAGCGAGATTTGCGTTGGAGAGTGGAACATAATATGAAGAAATGATTGTGAAAAGCTAATAATTAGCCTAGAAGAATCGTCTTCATGCTATTATTTGCAAACAAAGGTTATGCCACGAAATATTAAATAACTGTAATTATTATTGGTTGAATTTTGTCATCTGCTAAATTTAGTTTATTAGCAATTTTTTTTATAATAGATATAAAGAAAATCTGTCTGATGTGCATTTATTAAGTTAAATACGTTTGTTGAGTTTCCTGTTAGTTTTATAACAAGATGAAAGCACGAAATATTTCAAAAATAGTAAGGACTTGAGTGTGTAAATATTTTTGTTACCTAAATATATATATATATATATATATATATATATATATATATATATATATATATTTATGTATATGAAATAAAAAACTCACAAAGTATCACGTGAAGGCAGCAAATGAATGCAATGTCCCGCAGGAAAAAATGAAATGTGCTTTTATAAGCCAGTGTGATAATTTTAACCTTTCCCCTAGATTATATAAAATAGATGCCATAATTAAAAGACTAATACTTAAAGAAATTAGTTCTGACTTTTTTCTTTAGTTTTTATATACAATCTTTAGTTATGTGCCCCCCCCCCTTTTTTTAAATTGTCACTGCTCTGTTCTGTACATTGTATTTTCCCCACTTTTCGCTCCTCGTGTCTTATAATCTTCCTCGTTAGGCTATCTCCATTTCTTTTATTCTGTTACCCTTTCCGTCTTCTCAGTTTGACCTTACTACCTATTTCTTGTAATTCTTAATGTGTGTGAATCTTTACCTTCTCCCTTCCGTCTTCCTCATTGGTGATTTCTTGTTTTTGAGGAGGTCTTTCATACTATTCTTTGGTATATATACCTCTAATATAATACTATTTCTTGTAGTTATCCTTGATAAGGAATTTAATAAAGTTCGAAAATATTTGGAAACACCATTTTATTTTTTTCCTGCGGGACATTGCATTCATATATATATATATATATATATATATATATAGAGAGAGAGAGAGAGAGAGAGAGAGAGAGAAAAAAAAAGTGAGAGAGAGAGAGACAGAGACAGAGAGACAGATAGACAGACAGACAGACAGACAGAGAACGTCTCTAAAGTCTGGACACAGACACAGGAAATATCACAATGGGCTCCTCGTTCACCAGTTCTTACCCCCCCTTGACCTTTTTTGGAGGTGGGGGGGTATGCTAAAGGAGACGGTATACTCAATGAAGATTAAAGCTTCAGGACACCTGAAGGAACAGCGCATCATAAATGGATGTGCTCAAAGTGATCGAAATTTAATGCATCGGGTTCATCGGGTGAATCTCGCAAAGCGCATCAAACGTTCTATCACAAATAGTCGAAATCACATTGAAAATACTATTTATTATTAATATTTCAATTAATTAAAATGTAGTTCAAATATCTATTGAACATTATTCTGGCCCATCTATTTGTCATTTTGAAAACTTGCAAGAAGTGAAAAAGTGAATAGGAACTTCTTTAATTGATCTGGGCACTAAATTTTATACCATTGCATAGGTAAAAAAAAAACTTGGGAAAATTTTAATTTAGAAATGCAATATTTTTTAAGGTAAATATTGAGAATCGGTGACTCCCATTACGAAAATAACATTTAGTTTCGTTTTTATATTTGTTTTATTGTTTTAAGATATGAAATATACCGAATAGCGTCCTCGAGTGACGCATAAGGTAATTGGTGCCTGAGACTTCATTACCTCGACTGCCAAAGTTAAATTTAAACGATGGACCAAGTCAGTTACGGGTCGGCCTTGGCCATCGCGCTGAGGTGCCTGGTACAAAAGCTCTTTAAACAGTTGGCAGAGAAATGTTGTTCCTCAACACAAAAAAGCATCCAGAAACTTAAGATTTTTTACAGAAAAATAGAAAAGTGTATTGTAAGAATAGCACAATGATTAAGAGGAACACTTAGTGAAGAGTAAGAAAGTGAATAACGAAATTAATAAAAGGAATGAGAATTCTGAAATACGGATGGATGAACCAATTGCGAGAAGAGACCATAATATGTAGGTGGACATAAATCTTAACTGGATCATTTATTAATATCAAGAGACCCAGACCATGTCTTCACCTTAGGTGGAAACATGAAAATCGTTTAATGTTTGCAGCAACATAGTAAACCTGACCATTGATGTGGAGGCCTTTGCTTAACAATAGGATGATGCAAACTGATTATCATATATATTTCATCTACATTACCCCTTCTGACATCCCAAAACAGCAAGCTTTTAAAACATAACTAGTGTATTTATTATACTTGATGTACTCGAACCAAGCATAAACATACTAAATTTGTCACCTGCCAATATACCCCTGCACGAACTCAATTTACACACAAGAAGAACCAATACTACCATTCACCTATTAGGGTCACAAGTAAAAACTTAATTTACAACATGCAAACATTTGACACTGCAAGTAAATAACAAAAAATGCCTAATTTGTGATCAAAACAATAGAAACTAAAATCATCTTCACATGCCCCAACTAGATCATGTCTGACAAAACCATTTGATACTCGATTGCGCAGAGATCTGTGGGTGCAGTCCATTACAATTAAAACATCCTAGGCAACGTGGAGGACCTTGCAATTAGCCATGTTTGAAAAAGAAATGGAGGTGATCAACTCTAGCTAATATCAAACCCACAGAATATATGCTCCTATCAGTGGAAAATGAAAGTTTTTCACTCACTGACGATGCCAAAATAATCCAATGATTTTATGTCAAACTCTTAACTATGGTCCACTCCAAATCCAAATTACTTAGTTCATGGCCTTTAGCTAATATTCATCAGAGTTCTTTAATCAGAAGTAACAGTGCATAATTCATCATTAGGAGGAGAAAAAGATAGGAGATATGAGTCTCCTGTGCTGAGCTTAATCACCATAACATTCGTCCTATGCAACACATCGTGGTTCGGATTCCACGTTAAGCCGTAGGTTCCATGACTAACTTTGTCCACTTTTTTGTCTCCTACTATATTTCCTTGCTGTCCTATCTCGAAACATTCTTCTTCCCTTCCCTCTCACTCCTACCCACCGTGCTCACACTGCTCAGAGCCTACTTAGGCTCTGGACAATGTGGCTGCGGACGACTCCAAAGGAGTACCGGGCCTCACTTCCCCTTCCCCCCTTCCAGCCTTGGCCACTCTTATGAGGGCCAAAAGATGTCGAGTGATCTTTTCTTTATCTCTGACTTCCCTCTTTATGTTGTTTCATTTCATAAGCAAACACGACCAAGTGTTTGTACCAGCGTCATCCTCACCAGGTAATTATTAAGTCCTCCGCTTCCGAGTACATTGTACTAATGTACTACGGAAAATATACTTTTCAGTAATATCCTTAAAATCCCATATTTGCACACTGATCATTTTAATGTGTCTGCTGTAAATCAGAGAATCTGCATTTCAAAGATTCGGCAGGGCCAGAAGAGTTGCGTGCCCTTCTTATACCGAGAGCCTCAAATAGCCCCCTCCTTAAGATATCCCCGTTTATGTACTTTCCACACATTTTCACTTCACCTAACCTGATTACTTGTCATACAACCCTCTTTAAATTTTGGGTAGATATCTCCACGTTGGTTTTCACTTTCTAAATTTATGATAATAAACATCCTAAATAGTGATGTACTATAAATGCGTACGAACTTACGGACTCATCTTCCTAGTAAGGAAAAACCAGCCTTGTTCAGAAATTCACCCAACTCTTCAAAGAATTTGTTTGTAAGATGACTTTGTGAGCGATAGATAATATGAATTGTAATCGTGGGCTTCAGAGTTAAGTTTAGGCTGCAAGTAGTGATTCGAAAATGTTTGGAGATTCGATTTGAATGAGAGAGGTACGAAGGCTATGGGTCTGTAATTAATCGCTAACACACACACACACACACACACACACACACACACACGTCTCGTGGGTCAATAAGTGAGAATGAATGAATACCAGTGCGGAGTGGAAACACCAATAGAAATAACTTTATTTCCCTCAGCTAACCATGTTTCTCCTAAGCCAAAAAGATCAAAATGTCGAAAGAAATAAGGTCACAGATGAAGTTCGCCTTACCCAATGACAAACAGCGATAATTTAAAATACTAACAGAGAGATGAATTAGCCACTGTGAGGATGGGGCGAGGTCTTTAGGAGAGATTCGAAGTGTTTTGATGAATGAGTTGTGTATTAGTGACTCTGTTGGTAATCTTTTCTTCTCGAAAAAGATAGCGAAGGGATTTTTTAATAAGAGAAAAGACATTTTCGACAGACTGAATGTACTCAATATTAAGTTACAAGGCAAGGGTGCTTTTGCTTATGAATTGTTTGTAGAAATTAACTCATTTCAAATGAAACTAGCACTTTTTCGAAACATCTGAGTGTATTCACTTTGAGCATTTTCTTTTGTCACAGACGCAGATAGTCACACAAGTTTGCTCAGAGAAATACAACCAGCAAACATCCGCCTTAAAATATGTGTTTTCGAGTCAATTTGCTGAATTTAAGTCTAAGGAAGATCAGTTCAATTTCCTGAGCTCTATTTTTCATTTAATATTGAACCACCAGCAAATAGTTTCCAGTTGGAATTAATTTTTTATACATAATTATGCTATTTATGGGAACCAAAACAATATATAAAAAGTACATTAGTTTAACAAGAACTTCAATAACTAAATTAAAGTGACAAGAGAATCGAGCCGTTATATCTTTTACTTATTCAAAAGAACATTTATAAGAATACAAGTGTGTTAGACTTGGAAATCATCCTTTTTTTTTACTTTTATGTTTATATGGATTTGCATGGAAGAGAACAAACACGATACGAACATGCAAAGTGTGTAAAAAAAAACCCCCAAAACCCCCACTTATTTAGGGAGGCCAATTACTCTTCTTCGCACCATTCATTTTCTTTCCTAATTTGCTCTTCTTCTGTGGGGTAAAATGATTTTTTATGTTAAAGGTCTTCCTTATTTCCTGTGGTGTTTTGCCTTTAATCATATTAGCAACGAATTTGCAGGTAACATCGAGCAGCCCTTTGATATCCAAGTAAGTGGCTGAGAGGATCGACTCGAAAAGTGTACCTTGATCGACCTTGAGGAAATCTGCATCGTGCGAGGAGATACCATCAGTCCTCTTCACTTTGGTATCATCGTCATCATGAAGTGGATGGTCATCCTTATGGTAGGTACACCAATGAATTACTTTTTTAAGGATGACTGCATTGACATTGGGTAGAGGAACATTTTCTTCCTGATCCTCATCCGTACCTAGATCTTGAAGCATAGTCTTTATGGCTGCACTTTGTTTGGCAATGGTAAAATCGACTTCAAATGTCTCTCTACATATTACTACTCTGCAACTTTATGGAAGGAATTTTGGAATCGAGAATCAAGGAATATGAGATTCAAATAAACGAAAGAGCTAATATAATATAGGAATATAATTGATCCCCAAGCAGACAATACTCTGAAGGAGAATTTTATTAATATGAAATTCATGGAAGTTCCTGCGTCACTCAGTACAGAGCTTTTGTTAATCTGTAAATTTTGCCAGAAAAAAATCCCTATTCTTTACTTCATCTTATATTTATGAACAGATTTTCCCATGTATGAGCATAAACAAAGATTGTGTGAAAGTACAGAAATGTAATTGGGTAACAGGTCGGTAACATTTATGATTTTATAAAGCAACAACATTAAATTTCGTTTTGTGTTTCTTTTTTGTGTACCAAATAATTCAATGATAGTTATGTGAAAATAACTTATTTAGTCATTTTAGCTTTTTATCAAATGTGGCCCACTAGAGGTCTTATTGATGTTCATGTGGCCTTCATGGCAGAAACTTTGCCCACTCCTGCTCTAAGACAATGATTCCTGACCTTTGTTGGCCCATTCTTCTTTTTCACATTATGTCAGCAAGCCACTTTAGCCCTTTACAAGATTGACTCAAAACTCTCATTCCAAACAATAAAAACTATAAATGGAATCTATCACAGATTTTTTAAGTTGCTAGTTTTTTCTATTTTAATTCGTGGCTATAAAGTATATGTCTGGTAGATTATGAACAATCTGTAGAACTGCATTTGTAGAAAGGTCAATATTCCAACAGCTTGAGTCTGTTAATGTTGGCCTATATTTCCCTACCCTACAGCAACAGAACACCGTGTTTAGTAAAATTAATTTTTTCTATGTTTTGAAAGCTGAAAGGAGGGAAGTAATCCAAAAAACAAAATAAATCTATTGTATGATGCCAATCTTTACATAAATTAAAAACACATAATTACAAATAAACTTATAACTAAGATAAAGGTTTATTTTAATAAAAACAGTCAAATTGGATATTAAAGAGTGAAACAATAGTATAATGTATTAGCAGTCATTTTAACATGCGGAACACTTGACCGTATATACAAAAAATAATTTGAAGCCTTGAAGCCATCATTTAATGTTCATGATGCCTCCATAACGAAAAATCGATGGAAAGGCATTTGCAGGTACTGGTGGATGTGAAAGATTTTGAAATTAGGTAAATAAACTAGTTGAATGGTTCAGGCAAAGATATGAATTTAAATAATTAAGGAGACACATTTCAAGGCTTCTACGGACTAGCCAAATTAATAGTTTGAATTTATGGACTTAAAATTCCTACTCTTCTCTGATCTACTCTCTTATAGTTTGACTATTTTGGAGGACCACTCGTTTTTTGCTTTACCCACAAGGACTTTTAGGTTCGCATTTGTGAGTGTTTGTGTCGTTTTTACGAACTTGATTCCACAGTTATCAAACGGCATTTTCCGATTTAATTATGTGTAGTTGAGGATTTCAATTCAAGGTCTCGTCCTCACAAACTTTTTTTTCTCATTCATTATTTGTTTTTATTTTTCTTTTATTTATTCGACTTCTCGATGAGCGAATGTGTAACTGAATTTCTCCATGCCTAATTCCATTTGATCAGATGCGTTTACTTAAGACTAACAAGCGTGAACCTGTGGGATATCTCTGGCAGAAAGCTTTGGGAAGGGGGGGGCGATGTGTGAGGTTAAGAGAAAATGTTTGGAGGTTTTGGCACGAAGATGGTGGAGTCTCATTCAGCTCGACCAGTCCGTGGTTTGGATTCCAAATTAAACTATAGAACTTAACTCATTAACCCAATGATTTATAGGATTTAACAGATAAAAACCACAAACCATGATGAAATTCTGCGACCTGCTTTTATGCCTCCTCCTCACAAGATTACAAAAGCAATATCATTGATACAAAAGCTGGCATAACAACCTGAACCCCTCTTTTATTGATATCTTCATATTATTCTAAAAATATATAAATTAAAGTGTTTTTTTACATTGGAATTTTTTTGGTGTACGAATTGTACATAATGTAATATCAATATTTTCAAACGGGAAGGAGACAAAGTAAGGGAAACACCAATTCCTCCGCTGTTCTATTTCTGCCAGTGATTATACAGAATAAAAATTCCACTCGTGTTTATATGCATTACGAATATCTCATACCTGATAATGTTAAACTCTCGTTATGATATTTTAGGATCTATATATTAATTAACATACAGTAGGCGTATTTCTGGACGGAAAGCAAAATTCATTGACCGGGATCGCTGATTAATAAAACGCATTGTGTGAATAAATGTTACATATATCCTGAAAGTAAGAGAGATTGCGGAACTAAACTAACATCTTGCCAATTGTAGCCACCAAAATAATTGTTCGAGAGCTTCGTGGAGCTGGATACTATGAAAGGGGGATTTACCTATCAAGACAGTCCAAGAAGCTTTTAATCACAACTGCCCAGCCATTGCACGAAAGTATGGAGGTGGCATTGTAAGGTTAATACCCAGGAGATTGTCAGTTTTGCGTGAGTGGGTCCATTCTTTCTTACAAACATTGTTCCCCAAAAGTGTCGCGGTCTTCCAAGATGATAATACATCAAGCCACCCCGCTTGAATTGTTATAGATTGAGTCAGAAAGCATAGTAGTGAAGTAGAACACAACCTTCACATTATTAAGTATCTGTGGTTTGTATTCGTGACTGGAGAAAAAGGAACAAAATTTACTTCACGAATGCTTCATATTCCCCACCTTTGTCAGCAGAAGGAGTGTTACAAATCAAGACATATGTCTGGCCAATCGTCAGCTACCGTTCAATTACTACATGGAACCAGTCCAAGTACCATGTAGTGATCATATAGGGGTCCTACTAACCATCAATATGAATCCTATACAAGTCCCAGCTGTAGTTAGAAAAGTCTACAAAAAGAAAACTTGGCACGGTATGCACTCCTCCTCTAGACCTACCGTTTGCCAAACTTGGATGAAGCAATTCTCGTGGATATCGATGAACATTAACGACCATCCTATTAACACGGATAGAGCTTGTATTTCTAAATCCGAGTATAAGTCCATCTCAACCTTCAGATGGATCGAATATATGAAGGATTTATACCGTGAACTGAAATTACTGTATGAAATCAACATCAGAAATGCATCAGTTGACTCAATACAACGAAGTAAAGAGATCAAAAAGAGCTCAACCAGTTAATCCTTGAACAACAGTGAAGCCCTTGGGACGATGGGACGTTCAGAATAAAGAGCTGCATGGGAACTGGGGATAGAATCCATTAACAAAGTAATAGAAGAACGGACAAGGAATATGCCGGAACTGGTTAATCAGGAAATGAATGAGGAAATCATTCAAATGATTAACCAGAACAAAACAGCTATAAGTCGTGTCAGCTTTCCAAACTCCACTAGCCTAGTGGCTGGCGGAGAAGAAGCGCCGTTCTGCGCATGATAAAAGTGTTAAATTGCCAAAGGATATGACTTCAAACCAAATATGACTAAAAGATTCCGAATCATGAAAATCCTACGAACTTGACAAAACTATACCGAAAAAGACTCATTTAAAACCCGATCGAGACACGAAGAAAGAAGAAACATAAAACAGATAATTACACACAGCACAACTTAAATAATGACAAAGATACTAAGCACCGAATCAATACAAAAACAACAGCAAATGCACACAACACATCCAAAGTATATTAAGATTCTTAATACAAATAGATTGAGCATCATAATAACAAAAACTATATCAAAAACAACCAAGAAACTCCCAAAACAAATCTCTCAAACTACCTTCTATTTTCACCACTTTTATTTCCGTCTATCTACGACACACACTTTTGTCCCCTACAGACACATAGACACCCTTACTCCAATTTCTAATTTGTAATTGTAAGAGTCAATTTCTTGAAACATACAAACAATTAGGGTTGATAAAGGAGGACAAACTAAATAATAATTTGCATCTAACAATGTGTTTCCATTATTTTTTCCAGCCTCTGTATAATGTAACTGCATGATTAAGCTCTAGACAATCCTTGATTAGTAATGAATTTTAGACGGCATCTGGGCACAACCCTGGGAAAGCGGATTATAGAGAGATGTTGGCCTCTGGTTGATTGAATCAGCTGACCTCCGATAGGCTCCGGTGGAGTTTATCATCCGTTAAATAATGATATTAACACTTAAAATGGGACTACTAGTTTTTTATATGCTTGTAATATGTAGTTATGTAGGTTGCTATGGTATACTGTAGGCCAAATTCCTAGAAGAAATATAACATTTTCCTTTTATTTGCTTTAAATATGAATAATGTACTTTTTAATCTTTTGATACGAACTTTTGAACTATTTAGTGCTTGACAAACCTCAAATTTGTGGATTTCAAAGAAAATTGCTTTGATTCTAACGGCGTACATGTTATTTAGCTAAGTTATTTTTAGGGGAAACATACACAATAAGAGTACTGATTTCTAAAATTAAAACTAGGTATTTATTTTATGGTTCTCTGTATTTAGAAATGTGGTAAATGTTTTATAAAAGTTTTGACCTAATATAAAGGTCACACCCCACAATACAGATTTTTTAATTATACTGGAGGAATAAAATGGCATAATAGTAATAAATGCATTGAATATAAAATTAATAATGAGCACAGAACCTTGGAACGAAATACGCCTATAAGCAAGAGATTCAATTTGCGTATCCCTTATTGTTCCGCCTTCTGCCAAATAATGAAACATTAATGGAACCTAAATTAAATATTTATTGAAAACGTATGAATTTAATATTATGAAGAACTTTTTATATCATAAAAGCAAAATTAAGAGAATATTATTAGGGCTTAATGTGATAATTGTTATTCAACACTATAACTGGTATTATAGTTGTTTCAACCACAACTGGGATTAGTGCTCTACTCTACTCAACATAAACATTTATCTTACTGTCATTTCCTTTGAAAATGCATATTAATTATGCTAGTTAATATCGTATTGCTTCTGAGCAATAAGGCCATTCAATCAAAATTCCTTTACAATTTGCGTGGGTAAATTTAACTAGCGAGTAGTTGGTGGAATTTTGGCAACGATGCATTAGTTGGCGTTAGCTGACTAGATTACCATATAGCCATGTCATCCTTGTGCAATGATTTGTACAACCCGTTTCTGCATTATTTTAGACTCAGACTTTACTACTTCTTTGTATAGGAGTAAAATAATAAAAGTTAATTAAAAAATAAGTCATCAGGGCCTATCAAGATTCGTCTGATTCAAGCAACAAACCACTGAATGTATCTACATGACTGTGTCTATGTAGACTAAAGCCTCATTTAGTCACTATTCAAGGTTTCTCAAAAGTTATCATGCAACATAATATGTAATATTATGGGAATTTAATGTATGAAATAGTAATTGACCTTTAATTGGAATAGGGAATGAGAGATCGAATATTTTCCAAGACTGGGAGATACTTTTCCAATTTTCTGATGCCTAATTTTTAGTGTAATATAAGCAAATATTTTAATTTCATGATTTTTCTCAGGTTAAAAAATGATCAGTCATTGGATCTAATCAGATATTATTCATAAGATATTCGTATAGGCGTATCGTTACACATATTGGTCTGCCGCAATGGAACGAAGTAAAAGGGTAAAGATAGCCGTTTATTTCAATAAAAGGTTTTAACTTTGGCATTTCTGTTATTTTCATTTTTACAGTTTAGAATTTGGTCTTAAAATTATCAAATGATAACTTCGCAGGTAGCCAAACCTTTCAGCAATTTTAAGAATTTTTTGGAATCATTTTTTGCACTAAAATCCAATCAACTTTGGTTTTCCTTTTTCGGGTTTCGATGAGCCGTTAAGAAATACTAATCCTATAATTAAAAAAAACAACAAATAATCATAATTCATTATTCTGAATATAAAAACATGAAGAAAAAAGGTAATCCGGCCTAACCTAGCTGCCTCCTGCCATATCACATCTTGCTTAGTTTCTTGTTTTCACCCGAACCCGGCAGCGCTCCTGAAGGCTACCAGGGCGTCGGGTTTTCTTCAGAGGTCTCAAGAAGTTATACGGGGGAGCCCCAAAACAGGCCCCCTCCTATAAGCTTCATTTTTTAATTATTTTTCGAATTAAGAAAAAAAAATGGGGGGGGGGAGGGGGTCACCCTGTATTCAAAGAAGTTTTAAGATGAACAATGTTTTCAGGTCGCTGGAGGTTGCAGCGGAGTCAGCCAAGTGTAGTGTCGGAGTCTAAGCTTTTTTTTCTTAATGTAGGGCGGGGTAGTGTCATGATCGTAGGTGGGCCAGAGAAATCTTGGTTCGGCGTTCAAGAGTAATTTCGGATTGGTTAATGTCGGGGGCAGGCGCTTTGGGGTAGTGTGTTTACCGGGTGGTTTGGGAGTGTTGTGTTATGGGGGTAAAATGGGTGTGTATGCGTTTGATAATGTTTTGGTTTGGTTTGGTTTGTAGGGCTGTTGGAAGGAATTGGGGATAATGGGGGCGGGGTGGGGTTTTTTTAGTAGTTCTTGAGGTAGGAATAGGGAGGGTAGTTTGCTAAACATTTAGATAGTTTTCGATGGGAAGATTTTTTCGGCGTGGAAGTGTTGCACTGGGGTGGTTTTCTTGCAGACAGTTGAAATGTGTAGATGTTTGGGACTGTTCGTATCTTTTGT
Source organism: Ceratothoa steindachneri (assembly GCA_963969495.1). Classification (NCBI taxonomy): domain Eukaryota; kingdom Metazoa; phylum Arthropoda; class Malacostraca; order Isopoda; family Cymothoidae; genus Ceratothoa; species Ceratothoa steindachneri. The sequence goes on along the minus strand of OZ018319.1, from coordinate 88,724,105 downwards.
AGGTGTGTATTTGATATGGTTGGTGCCCAGTGTGGGGTTGGGTAGTTTTGTCTCTAGAAAATGTTCAATTTCTTTGGGTTGTCCGAAGTTTGTGTTCTCGGGGTCTTGAGTATGGATAGGACCTTCGAGGTAACGGGGTTTTCTTTTACGTTATAGGGCTTACTCGCTAATTTAATTTAGGACAATCGATTTTATGTATATTTATATCAGAAAAGGGAATTTTAAGTATTTTCTTCTGTGCATTTTTAATATTTGAAGTTATGTATAAGAAAAAAATAATTAAAAAATTATGAGAGGAAGTCTGTAAGATGTCGGAATTTAATATCACTGATAAGTAATATTCAAGTGCTGCATTTTTTTTCCTTCTTTACACAATAACACTTTATTCCTGGCATTGCTAAAATCTTCGATAGAAGAAGTTTGTTGAAGGATACTAAATTTTAATGGACTAAATATTTTAATTTTGCACTTCAACTTTCACTATTTGCAATTCGCAAACACTATTTGAGTATCGCAATATTTGTTCGCTTATATTTTCACTAATTTCATACAGTGATGCCACGGCCAGATCTTATTTTGCAATTATTATGTGGGTAAATTGCCAGAAGCAAACTTCAATCAATCGCATGATGAAAATAATAATTATCTCTAAGAAATAAATTGAAGTAGCAAATGTTTTAGGAAACTGAAAAAAAACCCACTAAGTAACACGTTTTGTTCATTTGATTTTTGTTTAGTTTTTTCCTGGTGCTGAGCTCGAAAATGGTCTTAGCTTTCGCCTACCACCAATCCGCCAATATTTTCGGAAATATTCTTAGTTTTGCATTTAATTTCTAGAAAAAATATGCAATGAACTAGGACTAGGAGTTGGTTTCATTTTTATTGTTCCTTTGTTTATAGATAAATAAATAAATCTTTGTTTGATTTGCTCAATTTTTTTTAAATAAATGTATTTAACATATAAAATAACTGAAAGGCTCAGGAAACATATAAGAATAAAAACATTAAACGTATTTAAAATAGCACACCTTTCTTTTTTGAACGCTTTCATCTTTTCTAACCAAATATCCTAAATTCTTTCCCATTAGCCAGAATTTGAGCGTCTTTATGAGATTTTCCATTGGTTCAATGTCTTAGTGAGACGTTCCAGTCTGATCCTTCAAGATAAAATAACAAGATGAAAATTATAGAACTGCACCTTTAGAGAAATGCGGGAACCCATATTCATATAAATTTCAATAAGTTGGCACCAGTTCCTTTGAAAATCACGAACTACACCGCGAAATGTATACCATGCTTCCTTCTCAACCCTGCGCATATTTCTCCAAAGTATGGCTGATTTTAACCACGCATTTCCGCCAGATCCAACAAATATTCCACCCTAAAACCTGGCATCAGAGAGCCTTGGAAATGTAAAGTGGATTCATTGAACGGCTTTTCCTCCAAAATTCAAGACTTTCACAGACTGTTTTATCAATCTAATTTTATATAAATTGGGGATAGCAAAACTTTCAGATGCCTCGTAAGAAACTATCTGGCAGCATTTAACCTTCCCGCCGTGGATCCCTATTTGGGCGCCTTGAACTATCTGATCATCATCATCAACATCTCTGTTATCCCACGAATGAAGGAAACATGAATATCTTTAATATCACATTCCCTATACCCTAAGCAACCTGCAATTACTGGGTGTTTTTTTACTACATGGTATTCTTTCAATCTTCCACTAGTAAGTTCCACTCTTTTAGCATTAACAACCAAAGCTCAGCTCCTCATTTTGTGTTCGCCAAGCCGCTGATCAGGTTATCCAATAGTCAATTTCCTTTGATTTTTCAAGATGGGAATAATGAAAACAACTAATTAAATATACGAATAAATAAAACCCATAAAAAATAATCATCCATGAACAATCAAATAAATTAAACCAATTAAATTTTACTAAATGATAATGAGATTCGGTAAAGGAGAAAATATTGAAAAAAATGTCGGAAAGAATCTGCTAAACCAAATGACAGGTTTGGTTCTCCCTGATGAGCCCTTTTCAACTCTCTTCTGGGAGGTTGGAACATGTATAAACTATAATTCCTATATCAACTTTAATGCAGCGACTAGGTTTGATTCATGGTATGGTAAAATTGAAGCTTTACTTTGCTTTCTATGTTTTCTTCGGGGTTCTATAGTGTGTTGCACTGTCCACAAGTGGCTAAAAGTAAGACTTAGGAAGCTCATTACACGAAATAATGTAAGCTTCTTTTTTAAGTGGACGTCGATTTGGGTCTTACCTAAAGGTCTTTAAAATGGTGAGCGGGTGTGAAAAAGCACAGGCTTCATCTTCGGATAAATAAAACACAATCATGTACTCTTCTGAGCCTCCTAAAGAAAGCTGGGACGAAAGGAACGGTGATTTTGCCTAGAGGTAACTTCCGTTAGGCATTAGGTAGACGGAGTCGGATGAAAATCATCAACGAAGGATTAATTTCATTTTGGAGGGGCGGGGGAAGGTTACAGAGGGCGCACACATAGAGGAACAGTCGTCGCATGGCTCTTAATTTTGTTGAGATTTGTTAAGGAAAATGTGCCAGTATACGAAAAACATAAAATAGGAATTGGTCTGAGCGGCGGATAATTTTGCCGTGTAAGAAAGGCCGGATCTATAATATTTTCTTCACTCTCAACTCTTGACGATTAAATCCTTGCTAAAAACACAAAAATACCTTTTCTAATACTAATAATACTTTTTAGAAACCAAAGTTCATCCTCATTACAATAAAAGATACCCTAAAAAATCAGCCAATTACAGAAACATCTAAAACAACACTAAAAATAATTAACAGCAAATATTAAGAAAGACAAGGAGGGAACAAAATGAATAATTGAAAAAAGTAGATGGTAAGAGACGAGGAATCGAACCAAGGAGAACACATCAGAGACCAATCACAGCCTCCTAATAAATAAGGAATAAGTTAGAAGTAAGATAAGTAATTAAATCTTAAATTTTAAAGGGAAGAATGATAATACCTCAGTTGTGTTCATTTAAAAACAAAGGAGAGAGGGAAGAATTAAAGACTTACAGGCCAGTTAATCTTTTAAAAACAACATAACTACAATCATCAATCTAATTAGGTAAGTTTCAGAGGTAATCGAAGATCAATATGATCAACTCTTGGCTGTTCAACCATTTTTGCCGCGAACCAGATAAATAATACGAAATAACTGAATAATACCCGTACATTAGAAAACTATAGAAAAGCATTTAGTTCTTCTAAGACGGATTAGATACTAAGAGTACCACGAAACAAGGAGTTAGTAATACCTGTATTCACATATCCAGATGCCGTAAAGGGGTAAATGGTATGTAGCGAAGGTAATGTAGCTGCTACAACTAAAACTTGGAGGAACAGCACGCCGCCTTGTCCCCAGTGCTTCTAATTGTCCAACCTCTCGTCTTCAATGACTGCAAGAGGATCTGGGACTATATATTTTCCATACATTTTTAATTTCTCTATCTTCACTACTTTCTTTACAGATATCTCCTTAATAACTTTCTGCGAACATGAACCGTTGTTGGATTGCGCTTTAAATTTCGAGAAAAAAAAATCACAGCCTCGTATATACAGAGTCACGCCATCTCATTTACATCCAGATAATGGAAATATTATATATAAATAAAGATGGAGACCCAATCTATACCAAACCGTTCAAGGCAGTGCTCGAACAAACTTATGACTCTCTAGTAGCAACAAGAAAGACATAGTGGAAAGAAGAATATAGGTTTTAGATAGCAGACTTAATGTCTGTTTCACAGCAGCATTCAAAATGAACTACACAATTAAGAAAATAATAAACATTAATTTAGCTAAAGATATTAAAATTGTGATTAAATTTTAGAGCAGATACAAAAATACGTTTGATTAGAACAGCTTTACACTGTTGATAAGAACACGGAAAAGGAAATTAAAACAATAGAGTTGTTGGGTCTTAGAGAATATTCAGAAGCAACGTTGGTCTAATAATTAGAACGTTTATCATTTAAAAATGTATTTTACCTTTTATGACATGTGACAATAGCACGTGGACAGTACTAAAAGGATGCAGAAACTTAGAATCAGTAAAAAAAAAAGAACTCTAAATACTAGTGCAGATACCATAAAGAAACTAGGATAAAAATATAAACAGGATTTGCGAATAAATTAAAAAATAACAAGATCCGGTAATTGAGACGAACGGGAAACATTGCTAGAAAGAATTAGAGAAGATGAAAAACCTTTCAATTCAACATTTTTATTCATAATGAAACTAAATAGATAGAGAGTAGGGCATTTTTTTTATTTTGCAAAGTGAATTGAGTAAGTTGAAATAGTATACAAACAATTAAGATAAAAAAACAAACAGGATATATAAACATTACTAATCACAATACAACATAAGAATATCTGTAGTTAGCGAAGCAGATTTTCCCTTCTTTGTGCATAATTATTCTTTGCAAAAATAGCGTCCAGATGATTATCTTAGAATTCACCTACATTATATTTTTTTCCGCTGATTCTTTAAATGATCGCTTAAGTAGTTGCTAATTTGACTTAGGAAAGACCTTTGTGATTTATAATTTTGAAGAAGAAACCAACAATAAATAAACCTATGTCGAAATTTAATTCCGCCTCGAACCAAAGAACAAAAAGGAGATAAAATTGCACTATCTTTACTACTTAATTTACAGAAATCTTTTTTTTTCTCCTTTTAGCTGGTATAACCGAGGGGAACATTTATACTCATTTCAGAATGAAGGGTAGGGCAGACAGCTGAAGTACAAAGGTAGATAAAAACAAGGAAACAAAAAGAGAAATAAAAAACAACAAGAATATAGGAAATTTTAAGCTTGCAGAAGCAAACTTCGCCAAACCGAAATATCGAAGACCCAAACCGCAGGTTATAAACATGCGGGAAAAAGTTCGCACAAAAACCACATGTACCAACTTAGCCCCCCCCCCCCCGTTCGATGGCAATTTGTCAGCCTGAATTGCAAACGGAAAATTCATTAAAAGACCATTTGATGATGGTACCACAAAAGACTTGTTATAGTTATATTGATATTATTTTAGTTTAAACCACTGGTTCGCACTCATTTATAGCAACCACAGGATCCTAATTTCTGACTCCTCTTGGTCTCTAGATCCGAACTACCGGTTCGCTATAGCATAGCCCCCCCACTGAAGACCGGACTGAAATTAAGTTCTCAACCGATGAATAAACGTACTTAATATGCCTTAACATCGTTTATGTTAGAAAGCTTTGTTTTCACTCGACTGTCTTAGCAATTTGAGGACACGTCACATTCACCTCAAAGTACATTAAACTGTAGAAACAAATTATACTCATTTTTTTTCAGAGGCTAGAAAGAAAGCCCAAACCTCTCAAAACTAGAATAGATTCTTTCAAAATCATGCTTCATACAAATGACAGTAGAAATAAATTTTAAACTTAAATAATCATTAGTTATCATTAATTCCTTGGGCTATTCATTCTTAAACAGCAAAGAATGAAGAGGGCTGAGTAAATGAATAAATCTTGTGTTTATTTATTCGCAGAATATTCTTGCATCACTCTCATCGTGAATCATATAATTAATTACGCTATGGGGAATAAAATTCCACCCATTAAAATATTTCTTTATATCTGAATATACGAACTAAATCTGAATTAGTTCGGGCGGATCCCATTTAACAGATTTAAATTTGAATGATTTTCGTTAATGATTTTTTTTGTTTGAGATAAAACCTTAAAATAGAATGTGTTGCTGGTTTTATCTCTGGACATGTGTGTTTTCAGTTTGCGTTTTAGTGTGATGGTGACACTTGCATATTTTCATCTAAGTAATTTAATACCTTAAAAAAAGTACTTACACAGCTTTAAATGGTAGGAGTTTCAGAGTGGATTAGAGCGTTAGTGGGTACTAAATGTATGAATGTGAAATATGGCAGGGAGGTGCATGATAAGATGCTGGTGCTATGTATGGGAGTGAAGCTATGGTATGAAAGGAGAAGGAAAGATCTTGAGTGAGGACGGTGCCAATGGACAACTTGAGGGAAGGGGGTGATGTGTTAAAGGTGGATAGAGGGAGGGACGACTGGGGAAGAGATGTTTATGGTGTGAAGAAGGTTGTGTAAGAGGTTGTGACTGAAAGCGTTCTGATGTGGTCTGGATATGTAATGAGGATGGATCTAAATAGATTGGCAGAGAGAGAGAGAGTGTCAGGTTGTGAGAAAGATTGGAATGCCACGTAAAAGGGGGGTTGAGTGTGTGAATGAGTGTTCGAGAGAAATAAAAAGCTGACCAAGGAGGAAGTGGAGGATAGGTGTGCAGGAGGGGGGTATGTGCGTACTTGGGGGCCTTTTACCCAGGGATGAACCCTCACTGAACGGGATCCTACAGCACATACACCCCATCACTATGAAGGGCCTTTGAGGGAGACAGAAGGGGAGGGGGGTAGTTTAAGAGACGGAATAGACACCTCCCTCGACGGTTGCTATAGCAATGGAGAGGAATTTTGCCCTACCACGGAGATTTATGGGGAGGCTCTTCATCCCCTCCCACAGTGATGGTATCCAATAGCCTAATCTAACACCCTAACAAGAACTGTTTCAATTGGTTATTTTAACCATTGGTATAGTAACCACATACCTCCCCCCCCCTCACCCTTAGTAAATTGCAGTTCAGCTGACCACAAAACTGCATAAATCCATAAACAAAACCACAAAACTGCATAAATTCATAAACAAAACCACAAAACTGCATAATTCATAAACAAAACCCGATCACTTGTGTGTATTTTTGTCTCAGTCCTGATTTTCTGGTGGGGTTTCTAAGCTCTGAATTCTATTGTGATTTTGTTACAGGGTTTTAGTTTCAGTGTTTTTAGTCGCGTGACTCTTTAAGTTACTATGTCGGTTCGTAGGTCGTCGGTCGGTCGGAAGGTAACCGTTTTACCTTCTAATGAATTTCTTTGGTAATAATATCGTAACTATTCAGCCGACTTTAACGAGATTTGAACCCCTTATGTTATTTTGCATTCTCTTTCGAATTATATAATTTGCAAGGACCTCCCAAGGTTATTCCGGGATCTATTAAAAAAAAACTAACTATGGGTCACATTGCCCCACTTGCTGAAAGGTTTGAAGGTCGTAAGGTCATATGGTCATAAGTCAGAATAATTGAGAGCAAGCGACTTGGTGTGTTAACCTTGTTTTAGTTCTACTTTGATCCCCTCTTTATTGGGTTCGAGACCCGTTTTGATTTTTACTTCTTATGAATCAAGATCTCTTTGGATTATATTAGAATCCAGCATAAAGAAGGCTCAGGTTTGTTCCTTTGGTATGTTTTATTATTCTTGTGTGAACGAGCTCCATGTGATTACAGTTGACCTATGCTCCCCTGGCCACTGTACTACAGGGATGTAATTAGAGTCTATCCCATTTCTTTCACTGTTTGTATTTATTCTTTTCAGTTGTACTTTTGTATGGCCTTTTCATTTCGTGCTGTTAAGAGACAAAGGCTTTGTGCCACGGGTCGCTTTCTGTTTAGCAAAGATTAAGACTTATTTTACGTCTTTAGATCTTTGTGTACAAATAATCACACCATTTCTTCAAGGGTTCAAACGTCTAAACATTTGAGATCATGAAGTGTAATTTACCGCAGTCATCTTCGTTCCTCTCCCTTCTTGCCATATTCTTTGATTTTTTTTACCTCTCTCACTAAGAGAGAACTTAGCCTTAGCCCGTGTTAATAAGCGCTACTGTTTTCTATTGCGTTAGTACTTCTACTACTATTGCTGATAGTATCAATAGTTAACTTTTTTCTTAATTAGCAACTGAAGTGAGTGGTAGTTTTTGTGGACTTAAGACTCTTCCGATTCTCGAATAATAACAAATCCGATAATTATAATATTAAGTTTAGGTAAATGGAATCACGCTCGGAAGGCGTCCCGCAACGATCGAACGACAAGAGGCAGCTCCCCGGACAGCGCCCGCGGCTCATGCAAATTTTTAATGACGTGTGTGCATGGCTGGATTAACCCCTCCTGGGGGTAAGGTAGCGGGGGATAAATCCCACACGCCTCCCCATTCCATCGAGTTAACCCAAAACCCCGTGGAGGAATGTCGAAACCCACAACACTGGGGGGCAGGGTGGGAAAGAGGGAGGGAATCATGCAGACCTCGTTGCATGACTGTAAGACCGCCGCTCTACTGCCGCGGAAACTTGGGGGGAGGGGGCGCTTAGCTCGCATTTCCTTTTAGGAAAAAAGTGTGTGTGTTCGGGGGATGCTTAGAGAAGGGGGCGTGTGGTGGGGGATGCTTAGAGAGGGGGACGTCGCTCATGAAAGGAAGGCGGGAACAGGCGAAAGAGAGTCTGTGCTCATGATTTGAAAATCGATTTCTCCCATGAGGCACCAAAACGCGAATCGGAGGATATATACGGTTGCATGTACGCATGCGTGTGCTCATGAACGTGGATTATGGGTTAGTGTATATGTCAATACGACTCGTTTACTTCCATCAATTGTATAAGTTTTGAAACACTTTTTTTTTTAATGCCATTTGTGTAATGGAGAGGACTCGCTTATTTACCTACTTTCCCTCAGGGGACCTGTGTTATTATAAGATTCCTACCTGGCGTAATAATCCAGTGACCGCAATTGCGTTTGTCCACAGGGAAGGAAGAGATGAGATCCCAACTGGGATTATGGCCATAGCTTGAAAGCCAGCCATAGGCCTCTACTCCGAAACCCGCTTAATTAATCGCCGAAACTCAATACTGAGTTCTGAGATGATTCAAATACATTAAAATGTAAAAACCAACAGAATATATTAAGCAAAGAATAATTAATTAATGTAAACAAGAATTTCTAACATCAAAAAATATTTCTCAAATTGCTTCCTATTAACACAAAATCTCTTCGCAGAAATCTGAACAGCCAATTGGGCGGCAGCCAGTTGAGCGTCGTCCAGTTGACCGGGCGGGCCAGTTAGGCACCATCTAATTGGGGAGGGGGGGGAGCCAGTTTAACCATGGCCAGTTGAGCGTCGTCCAGTTAACCGGGACAGTTGGGTGGCGGCCAGTAGGTGGGGTTGGGATACATACAAAATATCGGCATATTCTCGCATTGCTTTTATCCAGCCGTTTGATCAGCGTATACTGCACGCTTCCACATATCGCTGAAGGTATTTTAATTCTTTGGTAATCATCCCGTTTTCACTAAAACTCATATCGCTTTGGTAAGAAGCTCAAATTTGGCTTTATTTAGCTAAAAAAACCTTAATGCGTTTCAGTGATTCCGCTGAAATTCGCTTCTCCATGTTTCTTCTTTTTTCCGACGTGTATGAATTTTATTCGGGTCAACTCCTAAGTACATTGTTCAGTTGATATTAAGTTTATGAGATATTAAATGCTTTACATGAAGTTGTGAAATATGTAGTTCTGGTAAAAAACCGTTAGTTTATTATATTAGGTGTCCACAATGGACCCAAAAGAGACCTTAATAAATTGTACAGATTTAACCCAATAGAAAAATTAAACATATGATTAGCGAAAAGAAACATTCAATTCTACATATATATACGTTTAATTATGCAACATAAATACACTAAACCTAACGGAAATGAAGTGCCAGTTCAATAATTCACTGGACATTCTGTTTTTACCCCCAAGGTAGAACTCATGAGTTTAGGGCAATTTATAAGCAAGTGATAATAATTTTCAAAGTAGAGGTCTACCTTTAAAGCCGCCTATTTTATTTGAAATTGATTTGACCCTTGAGGTGGGTAACTGGAAACTAGGCTATTAATGTCTAGTTTAGGACGCCACAGTCGGCGCAAAAGAAGTCAAAGCGTCCGCCTCATTGCCGAAATCTTTGGGACAGAGAAGTTTCCTTCAGCCATCCATTTTGACACTCCACTCTTGCGAACCAAAATGAAACAAAAACATTTCCATTGTCTCTTTTGACAGACGTTTCACAGAGAGACCGCTTTTCCATCCCCCGCTCCCCTTAGTCCCTTCAAAAGCGCCCTAGAGGCGAAAGGGAAGGGGGGGTTCTCGATGCAGTTATGGAGTTATTCTCTGTTTTTGTTCGTTCACTCTCATTCCCTACCCTGTTTCTTATACTGTCTGTCCACGCATTACACAGATGGTATGGTTCGTGGAGCCATACATTGCCTTGAACATGAGTCCAGAGTTGAAAAAAGTTATGGAAGCAGAGCTCCAAATATACTTCTTTTTTTTTACTCGCGATCTAACAAGCATATAATGTTCAAGTCATGCATGTATGAAAGTAAGACTATGCAACAATCTCAACACAAAATGGGTAAAATTTTGATTGGAAAAAAAAGTAAACATAAAATTAAAGTGAGTAAAATTTGATAGAGAAAAAAGGAAAAATAATAGATGGTTAAAAAGTACTTTTATGAATGTTTTGAAGTACTTTTTAAAGGAAACAATAGGCTAAATCACAACACTTGAGTAAAACGAAGGAATTAAAAGGAATATTTACTGTAATCTATTTTCTGCAGCGCAAACAGCAAGACTCAAATTTACTTTTTTTAGATCAAATTTATGGATGCGGTGCTTCCAAAATTCCAGGTGTCTGGAGTGGGGGCCTTAAGAATATCAGTCTAAAAGAATATCTAAGAATATAATCATTAAAATCTACGATATTCAAAACAAATTCTGAAAAGGACCGTCGATTCGTAGTTGGGATTTACGAATCGCCTGATGGATGAGGCGTTGAATTATAAGTTTCCAGGTTCGATTACCAGTGGGAGCGAACACAAACGTTTTGGGCTGTCGTAGGAAGCTTGTCGCCAATTGGCATCGCACTGACCCTGGCGCAAGCGTGCAGGCAACTGCATCCACATACGTCATTGTTCACATAGCCAATCACAACACTACCCCCCCCCCCCCCCTTCTCCTCATTTCACGCCCACAACACATCACTCTTCCATTTACGGAAGTTGTCAAATATGTGTCAATATCCAAACTTCCCTCGGATGGCCTTCCCTTGGGCCAAGAAGGATTCCAACGCTAATTGGTCGGTTGCAAAATGTAGTACTGTCACTCTGTTTGCACCCCCCTGCCCCAACCGGTTCGTGGCGTCCTTGAGATTACTATCTATCGTCATTCTGATCTTTATGTGATTTTCATCCGTACAAATTTAAATGCAAATGCAAAGTGGAAGAGCATTTGACCATAAATTCTTTGAATTATTCCTAGTGTTGTGAGGGTGCTAGAAGGGGGAGGGGGCAATAAAAAGGTGTCTCTTTTAATGACTCTAAATCGTGTTTTTTTAATAAAAAATCAAATAAAAATGCTTCAAAAGAGGACGTTCTAAAATTTTCAAGACGTTGACATCAACCAGTGCCTCACAGAATGGGGTTGGCGCTCTTCCACGCCGCTAAAAACTCCCCGCCCTTTCCACCCCATTATTGGCCTATTCAGGTAAATTTGCTTTCCGAAATGATCTTCGGAGACGCGCAATCTTCGACCGCCTAAATCGCGAAATGCAGATCGAGAAATCGATCGCCTGACTTCGCTTCTTTCAATTCTAGTTTTAAAAATGCCATTAACAATCTATTCTTTCTCTACTATTGGCTGAAAAGGAGATAATTTTGAAAATGTAACTAAATAAAACTGCATAATTTGGTTTTTCTAAACGTTCTTTGATTATTCTTCGCTTCCTTCAATTCTAGGTTAGAAATGTCATTAAAAATGCCTTAAAATACCATTAAAAATCTTTTCTTTTTCTACTAATGGATGAAAATGAGATAATTTTGAAAATGTAACTAAATAAAACTACATAATTTTGTTTTTCAAAACGTTTTTGATTATTCTTGTTATAGAATAATTTATGGCCATTCGAAATCACCCATTTTTTTTTTAAGATTGATCCAATGAATTTGCAAACGAAAGTGAATGACGATACGAATTCACTTTGGCGAACCCTCCTGGCAGCCAACCAAAGAGGGAACGGCCGCATGACAACACGAGTTGGATGAAATCATTTGATTGATAAAAATGAAGGAAAGTGATTTAACCAACCAGTATATTTTCAGCCATATCAGGAAGAATGAAGAGGGAAGAGAGAGAAAAGAAAGGAAATAAATCATAAATATATAGAACAAGAATAATGAAAATGGTAACTGATTTATCATTTTTTTATATAGTTTCATTTTTTTATATAAGATATTTAGGTTTTTATGTAACTTTATTTTATTCATATTCCTTTTCCTCATTTTCATAATAATTATGGTCCGTAATTTAATTTATTTGTTTATAAGAACATAAGAAAAGAAGGAGACTGCAAAAGACCATTCATGGCCTACACTTGGCAGCTGTACTTGATTTTGGTCTATTAATTATGAATATTTGTAGTTATATATTATTATTTCTTACTTACCTTATTGTTAAATACTTATATTTATTAATCTATTATTATCACTATCATTTTTATTATTATTAATGTTGTTAGAATTATCCTTATTGTTATCATTAATTGAAATTATATTTATCAATGTGATTTATGCAATATTATAATACATATTCATTCAATTTTATTTATTCGGTTAACAATAATTTTATCCCATAAAATTTACTTAACATTTCTTAACCTTATACAATACTTTTCGTATATTACACCTTTTTTTTAATTATATATCTATTTATATATATATATATATATATATATATATATATATATATGCAAAAATCCCACAGGAAAATGAAAGGCGGATTCCAGGGCCTTTCGAACTTGTTTAGTTCCTTTTCAAGGAATAACGAACTATTTGGGGTTTTATACTTCTCATCCGTCTCTGATATTATTTTTCTATTTTGGGTCCTTTCGTTGTACATGGGTGGGGCATTGATCTTCTGTTTCACACATACATATATACCACCTTTGTAAAATCCTTCGTTATTTCTTGATAATGAACTAAACAGGTTGGAAAGGACTTGGAATCCACCTTTCATTTTCCTGCGGGATTTTTTGCATTCATTGCTCTACTCTCGGACTACTTTGTGAGTTTCTCATATCCATATATATATATATATATATATATATATATATATATATATATATATATATATATATATATATATATTATTTTTTATTTCTTTATCTTTTTATTTCGTATAAATTTCAATATATTTAATTTATTTCTATGAAGTAATTTGAGCGTTTTTATCTTCCATTTTAATTCATTCCTGTTTTACTTTTCATTTCATGAAGGAAAGAAAGAAAGAGATCGGAGAATCTTGAAAGAGAGAAGAATTCAGTACGGGTTTTACCCTCGATCTATATTCTTATTCCGAGGTCTTTTATTTTCCAGTGTGGATCTACTGATTAACGTGGTATCCGAACCACGGATATCTACAAAGGATGGTAGTCGCCTTGTAGGCGACCTCAAACGGGACTCCAGCCAGCAAGGGGTTTAACTTCGCCGTAATCGGAAGCGGTCCCCACTAAGCCATCTTGGTGATCACTCAATTTCACAAGATGATCTTTTCTTAAAGCAAAAAAAGGAAATCCAACGCGGGATCTCCTACATTAAATTTTGGGGAAGGTTTGTGGTGAGGTTAGTGTCAGTGTGAATGTGTGGAAGAATGGTACGCGAAAAGGCTCTAAGAAGTAAACGGCAAAATGGTGTCGGAAGGAGAAGCTTACCGACTCCCAAGACGGAGAGCGGAAATTTGTGAGACAGGACACGGAACCGAAAATGTAGCCTTCACCTGACGATTTTCCTCTTTTTTTTCGTGGTGGGCGAAAACCAACGAGGGCATCCCCTTTATAAAGTTGGTAATGGGAGGTATCTAAGAAAGTGGTGAAGATAGACGAAGAAAACATGCGCGGAAGATATATAGCCGTTCCACTGAGTAGGCCAGCTGATCAGCAAACAAATAGTCGTCAATGGTCCTAATCTATGACCTACTAAATGAGAGTATTTTAGAACTTCAAGAATAATGTATTATTGTAGCTTCCAAATTATTATGGAAAATTACTCCCTTTGTTTGCATATAATAATTATTTATTTTTAACGCGATATGTTCGTTGTTATTCTTTGAAATATGAGATAGGGGTGGAGATAATAGAGGACAATCTCAAAAAATGTTATTCTTTTTCTTTCAGCGTTAATTTGAAGAAGATTTATTTGCCTTAAACGCTACTTTGCGGTCAGTTTTCAAATGTTTCATTAGCTCTATTCTAACAGCGCTGTTTTTAAATTAAAGAGTTATTATCATTACGTTTCGCTCATTAATAATTTAATGAATGATGAAATGAATGGAATGTATTTTATTGGTTATCATCTTTGCTTTTACTTGAGACAATTTCGACGCGTTTTCGCAACACAATCTTTATCTTTGCCTTACATCCTTTGTATTAGGTCTGCATTGATCTCTAAAACTTCCACCACTCATGCATGCCACCCCTATATTGGTAGCCAACACTTCAGCCAATTGGTTTCGCTTCTGGTTTCCTTCTTTAGCCTATTTTTCTGTCGTTCAACTATTGAGATGAACATCATTTAACTCCGCCCTCTTCTTCCGTATCTGTCCTCATTAATGGACTTATCGGCTTCTCATATTATTTATATTCTAGCATCTCCAGGCGCCGATCCAGAGGGAAGGGGCCCTAGGGGGCTTAAGCCACCCATTAATTTCGGACCCGTTTATGTTTATATTTCTTTCCCTTTTTAGCCATACTTATATTTTGATATTCAGAAAGAGTTATGTAATAATATAGAATTTATATAAAAACAGTTTTTTAAACCGTTGAGATCGAATGTATCCTATATGATACATGTTTAAAATAATTACTAAATTCTGTATTATATTTTAGCTGCCATCCAAAAACTGCTATTTATTTTACCAAATCTTTAAAATAATAAACCCTGATAATAGGGAACATAGTTCCTTCAAATAATAATAGCATTAAATGATAATATCATACCTTATATCTTTGAATGAACGACACCTGCAAGAAATTGTTAGTCCTAATAAAATATTAATGTTGAATATTAATGTTGATCTGACTAATTGTGGCGATTAGAAGGATTCTAAAATAAAAGATACGTTTTTATCGCTTTTTATATAGGTGTAAATTTTTTTGTGGTTTCCTCTGCTCTGTTTTTAGCTGCTAACCCTAAAAACAAATGGTTGACATTTTTATCCCTGTAGTATCAATTCTAACACAAAAAAAATCTATATTTTGCGCGTTTCAAAGCAAATTCCGCACGCAGATAGCATTATAAATGCAGCATTTTGTATATTATTAACGTTCGCTGCATATGTTGTCGAGCGATCTATATTCAAGGTTCGGTGTCTTTATTTCCATTAATTACTCTTAGTCATATTGCCATCACTCTCTTTATTAATAAATCCAGAGACCCAATACCGAAATTGAGTTGAAACACGATTACATACTCTACATAACCAATTATTACGTAGACAGGCAGTCAACACTGACATCGCTATATGTAAACAAACGAAACTTAGGCTTTGACCTGCCAAGGCTACACTAAAAATGCAGAGAAATTAATCTAACGTACAAATTTTATCATCGGAATTATAAACCATGTGATTAATCAGCATATATATATATATATATATATATATATATATATATATATATATATATATATATATATATATATATATATATATATGTATATATATATATATATATATATATATATATATATATATATATATATATATATATATATATATATATATATATATATATATATATATGTATATATATATATATATATATCTATGAAATGAAAAACTCACAAAGTATCACGTGAGGGTAGCATATGAATGCAATGTCCCGCAGGAAAATATGAAAAGGTGTTTCCAAGTACTTTCGAAATTTTTTCCTTGATAAGGAGCTTAATAAAGTTCGAAAGTACTTGGAAACACCTTTTCATTTTTTTCCTGCGGGACATTGCATTCATATATATATATATATATATATATATATATATATATATATATAGATATATATTGCTATGATTCTCTTTATTAATAAGTCCAAGACTAAGTACTAATTAATATAGCAATATCAACTATATATACATATAAACATGTGTGTATGAAAACACTTACGTGGAGCCAAGTGCGCATGTATCAGATAGAAAAGCTGCACAGAAGACCAACTATTCAGACACAGCCAACCAACACATTGATATGGAGGAAGAGAAAAGAAGGCAAGGAGAAAGCACAAAGACGACAACACTGAGTTTTATAGCATGCATTCTGCATGCATACCCAATCACAGGCAGAGACGCCATGCGGGTAATATACTCAACGTGAAACTAGTGCATGCAAGCACATTTATATTCGCAATCCGCTTCTCCAAGCAGTTGCGGATGTGTAATTACGAAATGGATGTTGAGTTAAAAGCGAGGATTTATTTGACATATTTGCATGCAAGAACAATCAATAGGGAGTATGTTTCATTACAAAAAAATATATATTTATGTACGTTACAAGGCGAGAAATGCATGCTAGCAAATGCAAGCTCGTAGACTATTCCCACACAAGCTTTATTTCCGCTCTCCCAGACCCTTATTTTTCATTTATATTTCACTCACTTTTTTATTTGCCTTCGCTCGCTTTTCCTGCCTTTATTTATTCTCCCTTACGAATGCGTTAGTTCGTCCAATTCAGTTTTCGCTATATGCTGAAGAATATTCAAGTAATTATGTAATTAAGAATAGGATCGGATATGCAGTATTTTAGCTTTCGCCCTAATTACCAGCTAAGAAATGAGCCGAAATAGGGCGTGTATGTGCACATGTGTATGTAAGTGTAGATTTTTATAAAGATGCACTCATGGCTGCAGTGGGGGAAGGGGGAAAGTGCTCTGGGAAGAACACCTCCACCCCCTTTAGCCTGCCCCCGCTTCCCAGAGCCATCACAACGGTTTAAGGAAAGTTCGCAGGAGGATTCTCCCCCCCACCCCCCGCCCCACTCCCTCGCTCTCCACCCTGTGTGTGGGGAGAGGGGGCACTCCTTAATTCCGACACCTTCCACCGCAAAATAGCGCCGTCCATTCAAATCCGTATTCAGGGTGCTGTTAATTCTTAGCAAAAGGGTCAAACGTGGGTGAACGCCTGGTTCTGTCGAATGCTTTTAGAGTGCTTTCCCCCGAGGTCAGATTGTCCCCTCCCGACGCTTCCTAATCCGGGGCCTCGATTCCCACATGCAGATTGCGAATAAGGGCGTGGCGGGTCAAGACAAGCAGGATGGAATGCATTGAGCTGAAACTGGGTCATTCATACACTACCAAGTTGCGCACAAGCCGTTTCCGATCCCGCAACCGGGTCTCAATTTCCCGCCAACCTTTTCAGGATATAAAGCGGTGGAAATGTGAATAGAATGATATATATGAGAGAAATAGGGGAGGAAGAATGAAAGCACTACAGAATAAAGACTCTAAAATCCACTCAAGACCAGTCTGAGAAAGAATAGCGAATGTGGAAATCTCTAGCAAGCAAGCTACATCCGTAGACTAGCCAAATTATGTTATTACAATCATTGGATCTCGAATTTCATGTAGTTAACTCAGTTAGATCGTGAATTGTTGCTAAATATTTATCTACATGTGTACCCAAAACGAAATCATGCTTTATATTTTTTGTACTTGGTCTAGGACGATGCTTGATGCAGGTTCACTTTAATGAAACTCACAGCCCATTGGACTCTCTCGAAGACACATTCACCGAAAAGAAAACAAAAAAAAGATCATTTCCCCCACACTATCATCGTCTGCTAGCACTGTAAATGAATATAGCGGAAAGAAAGTACGAACGGAATGTGAAATATGATGTGTACGTTTTAAGGGGGATTAATCACTGCCCTGTTTTTTGCGCCACCCTTCTTGCTCGTTCAGTAATCGTTCTCATTTGGGTTTCTTATTAGATAATTTTGGAACTTGGAAATACTCATCAATTCGATCTGTAAACGTAACGGAAATACTGTCTACCACTCGGCTAGGTAGACCGACTATTCTAGGTGTGTGAGATTTAATAACAAGTAATTTTGAGCAATGGCTGCGTTGAAATAAAAAAGAAGAGAAACAGAAATAGAAAAATTATTTTTGCCGTTTTAAATACGTATGAGAAGATAGAACCGGGTTTTTCTTTACCAAAGGTCCTTATTTAATTGTTATTTGGTATTTTTAATAGGGGTTTGCTTTTCAGTTATTTACCATCGATGTTTGGTCATGTCATGCATTGAATGGAGAGTTATATTCGCATGTATGTAGAATTGAAACCCCTTAAAAGTTTAAGGTCCCATATAATCTAGCTTATCCTAACCTAACCAATCCAAAACTTGACTATTAAAAAGATATCTTAATCTTATCTAACCTTCCTTACCTCGACCTATCCTATCTAGACTTAACCTCACTTCTCTACACCAGCCTAAACTAAGCTAACCTTGCCTACCTGAAACTATCCTATCCTAACCCAACCTTGTCTAAGATGACCTATAATTACTTAACCTAATCTAACCTAACCTTGCCTTCCTTAACGCCAAATCTATGGTTCGCTAGAGCATATGAGATCCACTACAAAGTCGACCGGGACTCTATCCGACGAGTAACCAGACCTAATGTAGGCCTAACTTCGTCCAAATAACCTAATCCAGGAGACATAGCTTTTATAAAATTAAAACACCAAAACTTGTGAAGTGTTAGAATTCTACATATGATCGAGAAGACTACAAATAATAGTTCCCCAAAACTGTGGCGTTGGACCTTACAGACGAAAACGCAGGGCCGTTATAATTGCCAGCGTTTCCAGAACTCAGTGTCAGGTGATGTAATCTGGCAAGTTTTGCATCCACGGAGTGATCCGAATTGCAAAATGTTATATAAAGCATCCACATTTCATAATAAATTTAACCAGGCAATGGCTTCGCCGGGGAAGCTTGCGGTTCGCTACTAAGATTAAAATTTGAAATCTAAAAAAAAAACAGCCATGGTTAAATTTTTATAAATTTCCTGAATTTCGCTAATTATAATAATTCTAAAAAGGAACTCTTAAACTAAATTTCCCCCTTTCAAAATTACACGTTGCTAAAATATAGTTATTGAAGAAGATATATAGAAATAAATTTTCGGAACTTCACCATTTGTAATTCTTTGGGTTTTAAAAAATTCACAAAATTTCGATACTTATATTTATTTCTGAACTTCACCATTTTGTTTTTTGAAATTATAAAAGAATTATTAGAAATAACTTTGATAAAAAACATAAGTCATAACCAAACTAAGATGAAATTATTATTCAAATACTCAATAAAATTTATTAGTAATTAGTAAAAGAAATCACACTAAGATCATGAAATGTTCTTCCATTTCCCAAGTTTGAAAGGAAGCAAACAGTCCCTTGCGAAAGTCGAACTGTACTATCGAGAACAGATGATCACTCTCAGCAAAGGTATTTTAAAAGTTCAACGAGGTCAACAAACTTATGACCTTATCACCATATGACCTTACGAACTTAAAAACTTTCAATAATTCCAGGACTAACCTTGAGAGGACTTTGGCAATTACATCATTCGAAAGAGAATGTAAAACAACATAAGAGTTTCAAATTTCGTTAGAATCGGCCAATAGTTACGATGTTATTGCCAAAAACCCATTGAAAAGTAAAATGGCTACCATCCGCCCGTGGAGCTACGGACCGACATAATAACCTAGAGTCCCGTAAACGCGATTAAAAACTTTAGACAATATCGAAGTTATGGAAATTGATTGGACAGTAATTAGCAGGAAATTAACTGTTACCTGCAAATGTAGGTATTGTAGTAACGTTACCAGTTCTCCAACATGTGTGACATGAACCTGACTTACCCAATTTAAGAGAGAGACCCTAAGAGCTAAATAATCAGCAGAGTTTTCACATACAAAAACAAGGGAAAAATTCGACTCGATTCTATACTTCCACAAAAGAATCAACGCCCAATAAATGATTACTAATCTTACTGTTAATCATCCGATAAAAAAGGTTGCCTTTTCTTTTTGACTGCGAGCAACACGACTACCTTTGTCACTTAGTTAAAGCCCAAAGCAATTGAAACCGCAATTTTCTTTTTCCTACAGGCAATATATCTATAAAATCCTATGACATCCAGGACACATCCATGTTCTTAACTCTTTTCTTCCTTGACCCAAACCACGCCGGGGATTCCATCAGGGCTTCAAATCCAATCTAATTTAAGGGGACTCGGGGTAACTTCAATTACCACAATTCTTTTATTCTTGCACACAAAAGGATCGTGTAATCCAACAGAGACGACCTCAACAAGGGAGAGTGGAAATAGGCAGAAAACAAAAAATCAATAGTGAGATTTGATCGCGAATGGCAAGGATTCTACAAGGACGTACTTCAATGCTCCCTGTAGAAAGAGAACACGCCCTTGAAAGTTCAGGCGGGCTCGAAGAGGGGACACTCGACCAGAATTAATGCACCATCTGGGAACTGCACAACAAACCCGCTGTGGCTTAGCTCGGGTCAAAGGGGAGCAAAATGTGATAAGAGAGCCCAGTAATCGATCGCTGCGCGAGGGACAGACAGCAAACGACGGATAAAGGACGTTAGATTCATGTCCTTATTATAATTATTATTATCTTAAGTACTGGTAATATTTTCTTTTTAAAGTACTAGCAGGTAGAGGGGGCGGGGGTAATAGGATGATAATGTCCCTGGTACAACTGATGCTCGGATGAACGAAACACACCCCACCCCTTATCCTAATAGCCGCTGGAAGACCTGCGGCTATTCTATCTGCCATACTTTTTTACTTTCTCTAGCTTCATTTTGATAATAATACTATAATAATAATAATAAATATTACGTATAACTTGTACAAATACTTTCCACTAATAATTATTTAATCGTTATATTCAAACATAAATTTGTGTCTGCTCTCGTTCGGATCATTTTGGACATGTCAATTTTTTTTTAGGAAATTGCTTATTTGCTGCTAACTTTCGTTTTATTTATCTAAATTTGCATAACTTTTATCCATACGTAGTTTATACATCTAGGTTATCGTACAACAATTTTAGTAACCTTGGATTTTATCTGGCAAAAGTTATGAAAGATTTTAGGATAGAAATACAAGAGTTCTGATTTTTTTAAAAGGTATCTCATATTTCTGCCTTAAATCCATCGGTCGTGTGGGAACCGGCCATAGACTAATTGCTGGTAAAGAACATTTCATTACATGAACACTTAAGCGTAAACAACCTTTGGGAGTAAACAATTTTCATTAATAAGTTCATAGCTCGACATGAAGTCAGGATTTCGATTACTTTTTCCGTTGGGAAGAAAGTAATCGAAATCCTGACTTCATGTCGAGCTATGAAAAATATTTTCCTCGATGGAAGTTGAACCTATCGAATAGGCGTTTTCGCCCTCTCAGCTTCTGTCAATCAATTCAGCCTTACTCAGGATTCGTCGAAGATACCCTGCGTTCCCCAGGTATACCTCAAGGATAGATCTATTGGTACTGTGGAAGAGGTTAAGCCACCTAAAGGGTCTTTCAACAAGGACGCTCGAGCTTTTCAGGCGATAGTGGCCATGTTGTCAAAGCGACATCTGGCAACCTCACCGTGAACTGTTCAGTAGTACTTGGTAAGTCACGATGGAAGGTTATAGCGTTGAACAGCGTGTAAAAATCATCAAATGTTATTATCAAAATCAGTGCTCCGTTCGACAAACGTTCCGCGCATTACGTGATTTCTATCCTCGCCACAATCGTCCTGTCGAGTCCACTATTCGACGCTTGGTGGCCAAATTCGAGGCAAAAGGGTCGATCAACAATCAGCCAACACCTGTACGTCGCCGCCGAAACGCAAGGTCTGCTGAAAACATCGCTGCTGTAAATGAGAGTGTACGGGAAAATCCGAGGCAGTCAATTTCTCGTCATTCACAAGAACTTGGCCTTTCTGCGACTTCAGTTTGGCGAATTATGCGTAGGGACTTGGGTTTATACCCGTACAAAATCCGACTTATCCAGGAACTTAAGGTAAACGACCATAGACAACGTCGTGTGCTCGCTGATTGGGCTCTAAAGCAGTTGGAAGTTGCCCCAAATTTAAAAAAAAAATATCATCTTCAGCGACAAGGCCCATTTTTTGATAAATGGATTTGTGAAAAAGCAAAATTGTCAGATTTGGGACGAAAACAATCCACATGAGATACACCATCACCAATTGCATCCCAACAAAGTCTCTGTTTGGTGCGGATTTTCGTCTAACGGAATCATCGGTCTATATTTTTTTGAGAACGAAGATGGGATTGCCATAACCGTCAACGGCGAGACCTACAGATCGATGATAAGCAACTTCTTGTGACCTCAAGTGGATTTTATGCCTGATATGAATACTGACGACATGTGGTTTCAACAGGACGGCGCTACGTGCCACACTGCGCACGCCACGATAGACATTTTACACCAGCGATTTCAGGGCAGGGTCATCTAGCGCGGCGGCGACGTCAACTGGCCACCGAGATCATGCGATTTAACGCCATTAGACTACTTTCTTTGTAGCTACCTTAAATCGCAGGTCTATGCGAATAATCTTCAAACAGTTGATGTCCTCAAAGTCAGCATAACGAACACCATCCAGCAAATTCCGCCGGATTTATGCGACAAAGTCATCGAAAATTGGGCCTCTCGAATACGTTCCACCAAGCGAAGCCGCGGCGGACATTTGAACGACGTCATATTCCACACTTAATGCCATAAAATGTACTTTCAAATTTAAAATAAATTGAGTGCATATATCACACACAACTTGTTTTATTTGCATTTAAAAATCGAGCGATCTTTTGAAAGACCCTTTATAAGGAGACTCAGCTTAGCAGTGACGATATATTAAAATTGATGAGAGACAGAATATATATATATATATATATATATATATATATATATATATATATATATATATATATATATGTATGTATAAAAAATATATGAAAACAAACTCACAACTTGCACGTGAGTCAAAATTATGATAAATAACACCCACAAGGAAAATGGAAAAACGATACATAGCGCTTTCGTCTTTTAGAATAAAGCCGAAAGCGCTAGGAATAGTTTTTCCATTTTCCTTGTGGATGTTATTTATCATATATATATATATATATATATATATATATATATATATATATATATATATATATATATAAAGAGAGAGAGAGAGAGACGTGCGCGCGTGCAAAACTTAATTCAATAGTAATAAAAAAATTATTTGCAAGCATAAATCTTTAAGCCGGTCCAGAATATCTTTCCTTAAAAAAACATATTATTGTGGTAAATTAATTTAAAATTAAGTTAGAAACTAGTTTGGCACAAATAGTTGGGAAACCGGAAAGGTGTAGGAAAAAATTTTAATAGAGAAATAGTAAGATAGAAATGCTCCAGGAGATCTGGAGAACAGAATTTAAGAAAAACCTTTTTGCATTTATTTAGATACTTTAGATTTGTATCTAATTTACCTTTGTTTAAAATTTGTTTTTTTAGTAACATTATTTTTAATTAAATAAAATTGGTGTTTTTAGCTGCAGAATGTTTATTGCATATTAATTGATACTATTTTTCGTTTAATTTAATAATTTAAATAATTTTATTATAAATTTACATTTAATGTTCTATACATTTTAGCAATTTGCGTTAGAATACATAGTAATTTCTATCGTTTAATTTATGTATTTATCATTATTACTTGATTTATTTTACCTTATTTTCTTTTTTTACATTATATTTTACTCTTCACTTCTTCATTATTTTCAGATTAATAAATACCCTGTTTTAATTTAAAGAGTTTGTTCTTTTTTTCCTAAAATATAATTATTATTTCGCAGTTAATTATTACAGTTTTATCTTTTAAAAGGTGATTTTTAGTTAATTTTATAACTGCAATCTCACTTTACATTCATTATTCTTCTACTTTTTGTTTCTGGAGTTTTGGATGTTTCTAATCTTGATCGCGCTGACTGGCTAAAATTTGTGGAAGGGGATCTATGATATTATTTTTTGTTCTCCTTTCGAAGAAAAGTTCTCCGTCGACTTCTCCATCGATCGCCGCCTCGCAGCTCCATTTCAGTTTAATCATACCGGCAACAATCCTCAGGCGTTTGTCTTCAGCAGGGAACTTAGATACTGGTGTTGCGAACAGTTTTACGGTCTTTCCACATGACGGTGGGCTTGCCATTTTTTCCTGACCACCAGTCACCCTCCCAACCCCAACAGAGCTCATTCTCATCATTGCAACACTAAAAGCGCGTCTCTTGTGGATAGTTCCGTTAGCTTCCATGCAAACATCTAATAGCGACACCAATTTGGTTACACTGTGAATTTGTTTCATTCTTTCCATGTAAACATCTCCTGGCGCCATTATCTTGGCCAGGCACAAAAGCGCCTTGCTTCGCCATTGCCAATTTGGACGCACCACCATTTACCAGCTTGGGTGCGCACAAAAACGCTTTGCCTCGCGCTGGTGACGCCCTAACATGCCTAGATGAAAATAACAGAGGTACATATTTATACAAGTGCCTAAACACGTTCTCCGCAGATACGCCTGGAAAGCAGAACATCTTTGTGCATGATGCTCATTCTCGTGGTGTGACTAGAGCAAAGGTTGGTAACATCAAAGAGTCAAACCAAATCGGCTTCAGAGGCCTACTGAAAAGATATTACTGCGGTTGTTAAAGTCTAACGAGAGCCACGTTCAGCTCTTCATACACCACTTGTGCGATCTTGCTTCCATCGTATTTAGTGCCTCCCCCCTCCCCCCAAAAAAACATTAAAAGGAATGATACCCATTCTGCCTCATTCGGTAACATCCGCATTGAATGTTACTGTTTCATTCTTAAGTCACATTTACTAGTGGTTCACGATCGGGAGAAATAGCTGGCGGCGGGAACGGATTCTATTTTGACTAAGTGTAGTAAAGCGTTATTATTTCCCTGTATTATTTAAGCTAAATAGTCACGTGTTAGGCGATGCAGCAATATATCCAGGCATGAGGAACTATTATAATGATGTATTGAATTAAACGAATAATATCTAGTCGCAGTTACGTCTTTAAAATCCTCACTAACCCTATAATTTAAGAAGGGGATTTTTTTGAGTATTTGAATAATAATTTCATCTTAGTTTGGTTATGACTTATGTTTTTTATCAAAGTTATTTCTAATAATTCTTTTATAATATCAAAAAACAAAATGGTGAAGTTCAGAAATAAATATAAGTATCGATAATTGGCGAAGTTCAGAAAATTTATAAAAATTTAACCATGGCTGCTTTTTTTTAGATTTTAAATTTTAATCTTAGTAGCGAAGCGCAAGCTTCCTCTTTAGGGGGGGAGTGGCGAAGCCATTGCTGGTCTATTTAGAATTTTGAGTAATTCATCCAATTTAATATTTATACAGGAATTCCTAAGAAAGTCCTTAAGTCGGATTTGCACGTAAGTTGGATTTCTATTCAATGACGTCTGAATAGCTCACATGCGACGTACAGTACTTTACAAAACATTTGGAAACACTTTCAAATAAAATACTGTGTCAATAATAATGCGGACAGAGTAATAAAAATACAAATTACTGTAGTACGTACAGTAACTATAATAGTACTATAGTACATACAGTCATAGGCAAAAGTTCTAAGACTAATATATATTTATATTTTTTTAATTCGTTTTTAAAATTTACGTGATAAGAATATTATTCTCATATTTAAATTATTCCTGATTTATTAAAAAGTAAACATTTAAAAAATAATAATAAAAACATGCATTCCTTCGCTGAATCCAAAATCGCAATCTGGTCCTGTTCCTGTAGGAGGTGAGTTTCAATCCCTTGAGCTTTGCTATTTGATCCAAAGGGCAAAATGATGACAAAAATGGGTTAAATGAATGATGGAGTGTAATTTTAATCTATTTTGTAATTTTTTTTTCAGAAAATAAATGTTTGAATCTTTTTCAATTCCAGAAATGGTTCTTTCTAAAGAAAGACGTGCAACCATTGTTGCTCTGCATCGAAGTGGCATGAAATGCAAAGAGATAGTTGCTAAGAGGAATGCATCAAGGAACACTATCTTTAGGATCATTAATGGCTTTAAAAAGACTGGTTTCATTCTTGTGAGGAGATCATCTGAACACCCAAGAGCTTCAAATGAACGCCAAGGTCGCTTCCCTGTAAAGTCTTAGTCTCAAATATCGGGTTGTCTCTAGTGCCAAACTTGCTGACGATTGTAGAGAAGGTTTAAATGATTCAGCGCGCACACTGAAGCGGAGACCTTTCGACAAAGGCCTAAGTCGAGATGGGCTGCGAAGAAGCCTCATCTCACCAAGAAGTAGTTTACGGATAGGCTTCAATTTTGTAGTAAATAAAAAGGGACTGCTGAAGACTGAGAGAAAGTGATATTCTCTGATGAAGCACCCTTGTTGTTACTCCTTGTTGTTGTTACCCTTCTGCTGGTTTGGAGCTTCTGAAAAATTCCCCGTTAGGCAGAGAAAAGGGGAGCGCATTCACGAGTCTTCTCTTACGTAAGCTGTGTGGGAATAAGACACTCAAAAGCACTTCAAAAATCTTTTTAATGGGTTCACACATTGAGCCAAAATAACATTCGATGGAAGGGAATCCAAAAGGATAAATACTCTAAAAAAGCGCTGTCCCGTATAGCAATTACCTCTCTTTTTGGAAACCTCCAAAAGGACAGTGGTCAAATGACCGTATTTTTTGTTTTTTTCCTAACCTGGTGGGATCTGTGTAAGCAACGCAATAATAAGGTTAACTACTGCAAAAGTCGAGCAATTTCAGTCTCAAAACATCATCACAAATATGATATCAGGCAAGCTAAAACAAATTGAAGCAGCCCTGAACAGCAAGGCACTTCATTCTAAATAATGACGGTATTTATTAACTAAATGTGTTTGGGCTGTATCTTTTGTATATTTCGCCTTTAAATTATGATACAAACATACTAAAACAAAATACAACGTTTGATTAGTTCTATTGATTTTTATTAATGAAAAATATACGTCTCAAAACCTTTTGCCATAATTGTACATAGGAATTTACGCGCCGTTTCATGCACCAGTGACAAACTTATTGGGGTGGTTCGCTGATTTTAAATAATTAGTAACATATTTTTTCAATCTCAATTATCAAATCACTACGCTGCTATGTAATAATTGTTACTTTCATTTAGCACACTACATTTCACATGCCTATTCTTGTATCTTAATCTTTGATTATCGTGAATATCATCAAATGAATAAAGCCCAACGCTTTCCAAGTAACAGATTGGTACCGTCTCTCTCTGAACACTTAGTGATATCCACTTATTTCTAAGATATTTTTCTCCTCTTCGTTGGAAGTATACCTTCTAATTGTGGTACACTATGTACCACAATTTTTGTTTTTGACTAGTAATTGTTATTTCCGAACTCCGATTATTGCGAAACAATAGAAATATCCATTATTTGGTTTAAACTTTGCTTTTGTGGCTTTTATGATGAATTAGTTACTAAAAATGAGCCAATTTTGTTCTTTTTTCTAATGAATTTATGGCTAGAAAGTTCAGTATATCTTGATAGAAGCGCTCACCTTGTTCCTCTGAGTATGCTACCATTATTCTCCTTGAACTTGTCAGGATGGGCATTAAGGATATGCACCTTCAAGGACATCCTGCAACCCATTTAGCCATAGCTTTTCACTAAGTTCTCAACAAGTTCCACATAATAGTCACTTTTGGTTGCCCACAAAGCCATGTCACACCGAAACAAAGTTGTTCCTGGCTTCTTTTTAGTCGCCAGCGACTCTACATCTGACTATGTTGGTCGGTCTCCGTTTTACTTTTTTGTTTTGTTTTTGTAATAACATCATAACTCTTGGGCCGATTTTAACGAAATTTGAAAGCATATGTTGTTTTCCATTCTCTTTCGAATGCTATAATTGCCAAAGTCCTCCCAAAGTTAGTCCAGGAATTATTTTGTATTGGCAATGACATCGTAACTATTAGGCCGATTTTAACGAAATTTGAAACCCTTATGTTCCTTTACATCCTCTTTCGAATGATATAATTGACAAAATCTTCCCAAGGTTAGCCCGGGAATGATTTTGTTTTGGCAATAACATCGTAACTATTTGGCCGATACTCTGCTAGACTAGACTAGGCTATAATGTGCTATACTCTGCTAGGCAAGCCTAGAATAAGCTATACTATAATAAGTTATTATAGGCTAGGCTATACTATGCTAGGCTATTATAGACTAGGCTATATTATGCTAAGCTATGCTAAGATATAATGTTGTAATTTAGGCTATAAAATGCTATGCTATGATAGCATATAGCATGTTAGACTAGACAATACTAAGCTATGCTTGACTATGGTATAATAGGATAGTATAGGCCAGGAATGGGGAACCTGCGGCCTTCTGGACCATCAGGTGTGGCCTTCTATTTATGGCCTTTTGATATATATATATATATATATATATATATATATATATATATATATATATATATATATATATATATATATATATATATATATATATTTCTTTTTTTACATTGAACATTTTGTATAAAATCATTATGCACACACACACACATACAAAAGGAAATTTATGTGTTTAGTGATGTCGCTCCCAGAGATTGGAAGCATTTTTCTTAAATTCAGTGAATCTAAACTTAAAGCAACTGCTATATAAAGGCAATGTTTCCGTGTAGGCTACACGAGCCTAATGGGAGTGAGTGATTTCACGTATGATACAGGAAGAATTCATGTCTCGTCCGCCTCCTCACTGTGGTCTGTGCTACTCCGAATAACTACGTACTCTACTCAGTAATTGTGTTATCTTGGCTTACTTCATACCGACTTGTTTTGTGAGACTGAGTTAGTTTCTGCAACAATTCGGTAATGATAAATAATATACTAATCACAGAAAAAATATAACTAATCTATATTGTTGTTGTTGTTGTTATAAGAATAATAATAATAATAATTATAATTATTATGAAATGGTTGTGGATGCAGGTTTATCGATGTCTTGTCTAAGACTGTTTTGTCTGGGTCAGTGTGCTTCGGCTGGCTTTACTAATTCATTATTAACCTTTTTTTATGGCTTTTCAGAATAAATACATTTCTTTTTGGCCCATAATTATGTCAAAAAAGTTAAAACGGACTTTGAAAGAAGAAAACAGGATCTTTAATGAAGAATGGGAACTGCAATATTTTTTAGTGAATAGTGGAGGCAAAATGTCTCGCATGCTTTGTGATACTGCAATTGTAACAGTTAAGAAATTCAATGCCCAACAACACTATGCTCTTCATAAAGACAATAAATATGCCAAATTAGAGGGTGAGTCTCGAAAGATAGCACTGCAAAAACTGAAAGATGGAAAACAGAAGCAAAGACAATTTTTCCAGTCTGTGTTACATCAAGGGAATGATACGACAGAAGCAAGCTAGAAAGTTGCATATTTGCTTGGAAAAAAAGGTAAGCCATTCAGCGATGCAGAACTCATAAAGGAATGTATTTTACAAGTGGTAGGATGTATAGATCCCGATAGAAAGACTAACACAGATCGACAACATGGATTGGCCTGCAATGTAACAGAACAATTGAAAAATATAATAAAAAAAAGAGAATATATATTACTAGGTAGCTTTGGATGAATCAACAGATTCCACTGATTCAGCACAATTATTGTGTTTTATTCGTGCCATAACAGATGATTTTCAATTATATGAAGAATTGCTTGCTTTAGGCACCCTTAAAGGAAGGACACGGGGGATAGATATTTTTAACAACTTCAAAGAGCAATGTCATAAAATAGGACTAAATGATGGATAAAAGTGAAGGATTTATTGGACATCTTAAGAAAGAAACCCAAGAACCAAATGTGCTGATTTCTTTTCTTTGTATTTTACATCAGCAAAATCTCTGTGCAAAATCTATAACTTTAAATGACACTTTGCAAAAGGTTATAAGCATTGTTAACTATATTCGAGGGAATGCCTGAAAGCATCGTCAATTTCGAAACATGCTGATGATGGATGACGATGTCATTAGTGCAGATTTGCCATATCACTCAAAAGTACGCTGGTTGTCGCAAGGGAAAGTATTGGTCAAAATTTTGTCTTTACGAAGGCAAATTATTGACTTTTTCAAAGAAAACAACAAGTATTGTGATTTATCAGATCCAAATTTTTACAGAGATGTTGCCTTTTTATGTGATGTGATGGCAAAACAAAATGAGTTAAACATTTCATTGCAAGGCAGAAATAAATGTATTTATGATATGTGGCAAAAAAATCAGGCATTTAGAAAGAAACTGTTGTATTTCAAGTCCTTTTTGGCTCAATCAAAACTCTCAGAAGAACACTTTCCCCAACTTACGAAGGTAATGAGTGAAAATGAAGATATCTATGGATATTTTGAAGAATATGAGTCGGTTTTAGACATATTGATAGAAGAATACAATAAAAGATTCAATGATTTTGAAAAACATAACATTACTCTGAAACTTGCTTTTCAACCTCACTTAGTTGATGTATCAGAGGCTCCTGAAGAGTTGCAAATGGAGCTTATTGAAATGTCTGAGGATAATACCCTGAAGTCTCTGTTTGACAAGAGAGAAAATCCCGTCGAAATTTGGAAAAACGCGATAGAATATCCTCGTCTTCGTGAACATGCACGACGACTGATTTCCTGTTTTTCTTCAACATATGTACTGTTGTGAATCCACATTTTCTTACTTGGCGCAAATCAAGAATTCACTGAGAACACAGTTGACAGACGAGCATTTGGAGGACCTATTGAGACTGAGAACCACTATGTTAGAGCCTGATATCAAAATGTTTTCTCAAAAGAAGCAAACTCGAAGAAGTCATTAATTTGTATATAAAGTGTACATGATTGCCTACTGTATATTGAATATTTGAAAATGTTATATTCTCGATGTTTATATGCTATCTTTTTCTAAGATTATTATTCCTTTACTTGTTCTTTGAATACAAAGAACCTTCTTTCTTAATTAAAATAACTTGAAAATGTCATGCTTTCGATATTATTCATTTACTTATTATTTTGAAAATTTCTTACATAAATAAAATATTTGAAAATTCTATATGCTTTCGATTTCTATAAAACTGCCTTTTTTATTAGATTACTAATAAATTACTTAAGGGATAAAATAACTTTAAATTTTTTTTCCATGCGGCCTTTATGAGTGAGGATAAATTGTAAGATGGCCTTTATGCACAAAAAGGTTCCCCACCCCTGGTATAGGCTATTCTTGTCTAGTATAGTTAATGCTAGGCTAGGTTATAATATGCTAGGTTATGCTAAGATATACTATGCTTGACTAAGGAATATTAGGATAGTATAGACTATTCTTGTGTTGGATAGTTAATTCTAGGCTAGGTTATACTATGCTAGGCTATGATAAGCTATACTAGGCTAGACAGGGCTATACTATGCTATGTTAGGTTAGGCTAAAGTATAATAGGCTAGGGAGGGCTATGCTCTGCTATGCTATGTTAGGCTTTGCTAGGTAATACTATGTTAGGCTACGATAGGATAGCTAACCAAGTCTTTAATAGGCTAAGCTATACAAGGTTATTCTAGTCTAGGGTATGGTATGCTATACTAGTCTAGGATATGCTAGGCTAGGCTATAATATTATACGCTTGGCTATATTATGTTAGGTGTGGTTATGCTAGGATAGGTTATATCAAGCTCACCTATAGTATGCTAAACTAAGCTAGGTTATCGTAAGCAAGGATATATTGGCTAGGCTATAGTAGCCTATTCTAGCTTAGCTATACTAGGCTAGGCTACTCTAGGCGAAGCTAAGCTAGGCTCTGGTATGCAATGCTAAACAATACCTGGTTAGGCTAGGCTAGGCTATAGTAAGCTAGGCTGTACTATAATATCCTAGGTTAGACTAGGGTCTACCTGGCTAGGCTAAGGTAGGCTGTACTATAATATCCTAGGTTAGACTAGGTTCTACCTGGCTAGGCTAAGGTAGGCTGTACTATAATATCCTAGGTTAGACTAGGGTCTACTAGGCTAGGCTAGGCTATACTAGGATACGATAGGCTAGGCTATACTAAACTAGGGTAGAATAAAGTAGGCTATACTATGCTAGATTATACTAGGCTAGTTAGATTATACTAAGCTAGGCTAGTTTAGGATGGTACAGATAGGCTGTCTTATGTTTGGCTAGGTTTGGCTATACTAGGCTAAAATGAGGTAGGTTATACAATGCTATGCTTGGCTATGATATGCTATGCTATACTAGGCAAGTTTAGGCTAGACTATTCGAGACTATACTAGGCTATGCTATTCTAGACAATACTACGCTATGCTATGCTAGGCTATTCTCTACTATTCTATGCTAATGTATGTGACTATACTACGCTATTTTAGGTTAGGTTAGACCAGGAGTGGGCAACCTTTTTGAGAGTGCGTGCCAAAATCGGCCAAATATCTAACACAAAATTTTTTCACGTGCCAATCAAATTTTTTTGAGAACATATTCTTTGATATCTCTTAAGCATTTGAAGAACTTTTTTTAAATAATAAAGAATCACCCAAGAGCAGTAAAGACACAGTATTGTAAGTCATTATTTAAATTATAAAAAACTGACTGAATGAAAAAGATTATAACAGGCTTTACGAAAAGGTTCTTTTTGTGGATTTTTTCATTAGCCTCTAAGTATAACTGTAACTGCCATACTTATTCACACAATTTAACGACTATTATTAACATCAACACAAAAAATTAACATTGATATTTTTTCCGATTAATCAGTCATTATTTTTTCCCAGTTATACCTTTGTATTACATTTACACAGTAAAAGGTTACTAACAGATAATCTTTTGCTTATTTTAAATCCTTTACAATTGATGTATAAAAAAAGAAAATATATTTATTTACCTTCAAAACTACATTCAAACAACCACTTTCAAAAGAAAACATCAGATAAAACTAGTCAGAAAACTTGTTGACTCTTTCTATATATTATTTTTCAGCGGGATTTCTGCTGCTGTATCACTGATGACAGATTTTATATCGGGTTTATATTTAGCAACCTTGAGAAATATGCATGCACTACTAGTTTCATCCATCAGGTTACTCCTCTTACGAAACTCAACAAAGTTCATCCCTGAGAACAAAGACTCATAAGCATATGTAGACGAAAACATGGACAGTAATGTTGTTGCAAGGTTCTTTAAACAGATAATTTTCTGGAATAGTATTCTAAATACTTAATACTTCGTTTTCCGCATTTCTCTCTGTTACTGCCGTCTCTAATCGCTCCTTTTTCACTATTTTCTAAGTCAACTCTAAGGTTAACAAATTTTTTTGTTTCCATATTGAGCTACTTTGAAATTCAATCAAGTGCATTTCAAATCATCCATGTCTATCCAATGAAAACATTTGCAAGTTCAGTTCATCCAGTTTGATACTGTATGGAAATTTAATGAATTTTGCCGTCTCTTCCAGTTCTCTAAACGTAGCAAATCTTGCAAAGAACTGCCCAACACTTGCCTCAATAATTTTTACAAACAGCTTTTGAAGACATCATTCTACACCCTTCTTAAAAACCTCTTAAAAAAACGGTAACCTGTGCTTTCGCGTGCCAGAAATAAGTCATCGGCGTGCCACGTTTGACACGTGTGCCAAGGGTTGCCCGCCCCTGGGTTAGACTATGCTATGCTATACTATTCTGTGCTATGCTATGCTATACTATGCTATGCTATACTATGTTATATGTTATACTATGCTGTGCTATGTTGTGCTAGGCTATACTATGATATGCAATAATATTCTATAATATACTATGCTCTAATCTGCTATGGTATATTATGCTATACTATGGAATACTGTGTTATTAGTGTGTCATTCTTTTCAACGCTCTAATTAAATAAATGAGGGGTGCTCAAAACTTGCAGCCCTACTTATGAATTCTAAAGATGTTTTTTTTTTTTTAATATAATTTTATTTCTACTCGTTTAGCTACTTAAAAGTTTTGACTTATTATTGTCATCTTGGGGAATTAAATGACTATTATTATATTAATAATTACATCTATTTCACTTTTTTTCTCTTATTTCACCGTTTGAAACATATTCATCAGTGTGCTAAAGATTACATGGCCTTCAGTACTACCATCCTACCAGTGGAATTTGACCTACAATTGCTTTTAAAATTAGGACAGGACTGGCGACATTCACACATTTAAACACACAAATTGAAAATAGCAGAGTTATTGCCATCTCAATTCCAAACTCTGGTTGAAGTTCTGAAATGTGGATGTGAGAAACTACCCAGCAGCCAATCTTGCAAAGGATATTTATCGTAAAGTGCTTAAAAAGTGGGAACGAAGGAACAGTTCTTTTCTAACCCCCGTTGTTAATTCAAGAGTCACAATGTTAAACAGATCCAAAAGAACTGGGAGCATGACAAAAACATATCCCTTGGGAGATGAAAGCTACAGGCCTAAGACACTTTATTACAAAACTAGACAACCTGTTGATATCCTCAGGCGCAAGTGCAAAATTGTTTTTTGCTGTGAATTTGGTTGCCTTGGTTGCAAAAACGAAACTCAAATTAATTTAAATCCTCTATGGAGATGAAGATCTCTGTGAAGAAACTTGCTTTCATTAAAGGTCAGAGAGAAATGATTAATTCTTTTGGACCACATCAGGTTTGTTTTCGAGATTAACTTGAGTAAAATAGACAAGTCAATAAGTAAAAGCGACAAGAAGGTGAAGGAAGAAGAGTTGCTTACTATAAGTAGGCAAATGTTTCAATGCCATCAGGTGAAATAATTTTCTCTCCTGGAGAAAATGAAGAACAAATAGCTGATACTCAAGATGGAAAGGATTGAATTTATGAAGTGACATTAAAAATACCAACCAAATCTTCAAATTACATTAAAAAGCAACCTGGGAATTATTTTGGGTTTTTTACAATAAGATCATAACTATTTTGCTGATTCTAACGAAATTTGAAAATATTATATTGTTTTACATTTTCTTTCAAATAATATAATTGCCAAAGTATTCCCAAGGTTAGCCCGTGAATCATTTTGTTTTGATAATAGCATCATAACTATTAGACCGATTCTAACAAAATTTGAAACACTTAAGGTGTTTACATTCTCTCTCTCTCTAATGATACTCTGGGAATTATTGAAAGTTTTGAACGTCGTAAGGTCATAAATCAGAATAAGTGAGGGCATGCGACTTTTTGGTCAGCAAACTTTGTTCCTTTTTAGTAAGCTTTTCAGGTAATTCTGAAAACACTATGATTTTCCTGATTTGTTTTCCAACAAAGACACCAGCTTTCAACTTTGCCTCAGAGACTTCGGGAAAGAAATTTGGAAGGTACTTGAAGGCTTCAGCCTCTTTGTTAAAAGCTCTAACAAACTGCTTCATGAGGCTGGGCTTTAAATGCAATGGAGAGAAAAACACATTTTGAGGGTCTATCAATTGCTCATGCTTGACATTATGGTCTACAACAGAGAACTCAGTCCTTTCTGACCAGTCCTTCTTGTGGTAACGTGCTGTGTTATCCCTACTGTCCCAAAGACAGAGATGACATGGAAACTTAGTAAAACCTCCCTGGACACCCATCCAATATGCGACTAATTTGAAGTCTCTAATCACTTCTCAGGCAAACTTTATATAATTCAAAGCTTGTAGCAGGAGCTTGACGCTGTTGTAGCCATCCTAGAGGTATACTGAATGAGCCAAGGGAAGGAATGGATGCTTATTTCAATTATGGAGAAGTAAAGCTTTAATGATTCTTGAGGAGCTGTCAATGAAGAGCTTTCACTCATCTGGATTACATGTAATTCCAATTGCATCAAACATACCAGATATATCATTGCAGCAACATATCACAGTTTGATAGGTAAAGAATCTTGAGAAATGTTAATGACGTTTCCTTTAGCTTGACACTTGCACATTTCCATCCAGCAAATCCCACTCTTTGAGCCTGGAAATTAAAATCTCAGCATTTTACTTTGACAAGTTAAGATCTCTGACAAGGTTATTGAGGTATCTTTGGTTTACCTAGTATGGATTCCTCTCGGCCGCCATATCTGACACTGAAATCTACTTCTTCAGTGATCTTTTCAGCTTCTGAATTATGGCTTTCTCCTGAGGGTAGCTGATTTCTTTCTAGAATGGTAGATACAGGAAGGTCAGCCCTGTCTGGTACTGATCAATAGAGGATAGAAGATCAGGATAGGAAATAGCAAGTGCATTTGTCCCCGTTGACGTTTGGATGGGTCCACCGTGCAGAAGTTTCAGTTGCTAAATCCTGTGAATGACAAATTTCATGGCTCTTCTTTATCCTCTATACCACCCTGTAAAAGTAAAAATATATACTTTATTTCTCCTTTGGCTTGCAAACAAACACAA
Source organism: Ceratothoa steindachneri (assembly GCA_963969495.1). Taxonomy (NCBI): domain Eukaryota; kingdom Metazoa; phylum Arthropoda; class Malacostraca; order Isopoda; family Cymothoidae; genus Ceratothoa; species Ceratothoa steindachneri. Next base: position 88,687,590 of record OZ018319.1, on the reverse strand, counting down.
TAGCTTAAATAATTGACATTCAATATTTTACTCTTTAAAACAAACAATTTTCTTACCTTCCAAAGTTTTCTTGCACTGTTCGCAAGTAAAATGAAGTGAACAGGGTTTGTCTTGGTCCTCTCAAAGTATGCTTTATAAGCTTCACACATTCTCATAGATGCTGTCACAGCGAACATTGTGGTCTTGTTTTGATGTATTGTCCGCAGATAAGATCTTCAGAATGCATCTGGAGAATGGTTGCAGCTTTCTGATGCCATTTCTCTTCTGATGTGTTCACTATGGTTGCTAGAGTTGAAATCATAGCAGATCTGTGAATCCCTGTATAATATTTCTGAAGTAATATTGCAGAATATTCCAAAAGGTTCTTGAAGTTTCCAGGAGTTTGTTCTGGCAAGTTCTGGAACATTCTTGAACCATAAAGTTATACTAAATTCTAGAAATTTCTCATTAAATCTAGAATGGTTTGGAAGGTGTCCTTAGAACAAATATTATTCTAAAACATTCGAATTTTTTTAAAGTAAGATTTATAATTTTCTGCCTTTCTTTTTCCGAAATTAATAATGCCCTAGTATTATTTTCCAAATGAACAAATTTTGAAATTCAGTGACCTACCACAAAAGCAAAGTTTGGGGATCAAAAATACTTTTTTTTTTACTTACTTACGTTATGAACAACTAGGAAATAACACTTTTAACCCAGGAACCCCCCCAAAGTGAAATTTTGTTACATAGTGTTATCAAAAGAATATACAAAGCACAAAAAAAAAATCAGAAAATGGCAAAAAAATAACTACAAAAATGAGCGTTTACCGACGACCACAAGAGCTGAACACATCTGTAAGAACAATGGCGTTAGTATGGAGGGCTGATGCTGCTCGACTAACGAACACACGCCGCTCGGATGTTTTTGAAGCGCGTTACGGAAGTACCGAATACTGTAAAAAGGGGCCTCCTGTATTTAGTCGCTTCACTTTAATTATGAGAACTTCCGCTAAGTTTATCAACTTTTTCTAAAATCTAGGAAATTAAATTTTAAAAATGTAAAGAAGTTATATTTATTTCAAAAAAAGGTTACAAAAGAAAAAAAATAAGCGAACGCAAAAAGTGATTAGAGTGAAGACTATAAGCAATTAACCAAAGATATTACAAAACTGACCTATGTTCATCGTCTCTGACAACAACTTTAATAATCCTTTCGTCACGTGGGTTAGGTTAGCTTAGATTTATCTTTTACCATTAAATAACCACGTATGTTAATTTTACCACTCCATTTTTGAGAAGTTACAATTTCTCACATTCTCTCTATTAACACAGAGGTGAAACCAATGTCTTCTTGGTTTGAGGTCGAGGGCACACAAACTCGGCCTCCTATGAGCGTATCCAGATACATACACACGCACATGGACTCGCACTCAAGTCTCCTTACCCCCCCCCCTTCTATATCACCCCATCTCCTATTGACCCCTACCCCCTTCCCCTATTGTTAGGATTTTTCTAAGGATTCAGAGTTTGCACACACAATTGAAAGCGTTTTGAATTATCAGGGTTTTTTCTTACTAACATAACAGTGGAGTTGCCATTTAACCATTTACAATTCTTTGATTGGTCCGTCTAGTTGCCATCTGTTTAAATCATTTGTCATTAAACCTCTTTGTGTGTCACACGTTCTAAGACGATTCTCCATCCACACCGTACCAAACTTAGACTTAGTAAATATTTTGTAACTGAAGACGTGTGTGGATCGGATTATAAATTTAGCCCAGACTCTTCATCTACTGTTGATTTCTTCCATCATCTTCGGCGACTTATTCATGAACACCCAATTGATCGGATTGAATTTCTCTATAGTGGGTCAGTCTAACCATCTTTCAACTCTAATAACCGAAAAGAAGTGATTGAAAATCTCCAGTTTATGGATTTAGAAGATTTAATCATCGGTGAAAATTCAAAAACGAGCTTATGAACCAGTTTTTCTTTGTAGGAAGGCTATCCGATCGTCCCAATACATGGGTGCATAGATTTTCCTGCATATTGCATTCTAAATTGTGAATAATTGGGAGTAAGTAGTGAACATCGCTATATTTGACACAAAACCCTTTTATTTCGATTTCTCTCGTGGTATTTCCATCAGCTCACCGATACGATGAAAACCAAGATCCATTACTTTCACCCCCATCATTCACAATGTTAGATGCAATATGCAGAAAAATCTATCCACCCATGTATTGTGACGACCGGATAAACCTCCTACAAAGAAAACTGATCCATAATCTCGTTTTTGAATTTTTCACCGATGATTAAATCTTCTAAATCCATAAACTGGAGATTTTCAATCACTTCTTTTCCGATATTATAGTTGAAAGATGGTTAGACTGACCCACTATAGAGAATCATCTTAGAACGTGTGACACACAAAGAGGTTTAACGACAAATGATTTAAACAGATGACAATTAGACGGACCAATCAAAGAATTGTAAAAGGTTAAATGGCAACTCCACGGTTATGTTAGTATGAAAAATACTGATAATTCAAAACGCTTTCAAGTGTGTATGTATGTGTATGTGTGTGCAGACTCTGAATCCTTAGAAAAATCTTAGCGGTAGGGTAAGGGGGGTAGGGGTGGAGGCACGGGATATGGGGTAAGGAGACTTTAGTGCGAGTCCTATGTACGTGTGTACGTATCTGTATACGCTCATAGGAGGCCGAGTTTGTGTGCACTCGACCATTCACCTTAAATACTACTGACTGCATACAAACTTTGGAGAGAGAACTGACTACTATACTCAATAATTCACACATACCACCAGATAAACGCATTATACTTTACCAGAACACGCTGGGACATTATTTAAAACACTATGATAATGTTGTAAACTCACCTCCCGCTGATGTTAACCAGAATGATAGGAATCAAATAAACGAATATGCAGATGAAGTACTAGGAACACTGGAGCCTAATGTTCGTGAAAGGAGTAGATTAATTTATCAGACATCAAAAAATACAGAAGGATTCAGTTTGGATAATAATGGGGTGATTGCAATCGACGGTAAAAGACTCCCACAATCTAACATTATCGACCTCCCTAATAATTTAACTAGAACGTGGAAAAGACCATCACCCCTCTTCTGGGAAGAAGTAAGAGCAAAGTTAATATCTTCCAATTTCTCGAAATCTATTATAAAAAAACGCAACGCCGAAAAGAATTAGAAAATATTACTCATGCATTAACTTCTTCCACTTCAAGCTCAATGGTTTGCGCAAACTCAGGTCGTATTTCTCACTATCACCAACAACCCAAAATAGGGAACTGGTTGAATTATCAATCAATTTCACTGATGACAATGGCAACTAGACGGTCCAATCAAATAATTGTAAAAGGCTAAGTGGCAACTCCACTGTTATGTTAATACAAGAAAAAACATGAAAATTCAAACTGCGTCAGAGAAACCCTATCCTAATGGCTTTTGTCTCACTGTCTGTCCAAATTCACATGAATACTCACGCGTAAGAAGCTGTCTCGATTCCAGGTGAAGCAAATTATACAACAAGAATATAAAATTAATATATTCAGCCTTTTGAAGATTACTAGAACAAAATTGGGTTATGTTAGAGTGATCTTTGAAAATATCCATGGAAGAACCCGCTATAACAATAAACTATTCCTTAGTAAGGATGAGTTTCGGCTTGTGTTTGCTGCAATACACAATACGGTGTAAAGCAGTTAAAGTATATAGTGGAGGCAAACCCTAACAGTCTATTTCCAAGTATCCATTTCGGTATTTACTGGAAAAGGGATGAAAAGTTCATTCCTACACGATTTAAAAAAGCGCTGTACAATGAGTATGAAGTCCACACTTTTTTAAAACTTGAAGACAAGTTTCATCAAAGTTTTCGTCAAATGAATGCTTACAGAATGCGGTTGATTTCTGTTATCTTACATTCAACGATGGACTTGATTAATGACAAAAACTTAAACCTACCATCACAGAAGTTTAGTATATAAAAAATATCTCATTTTATGAGTTCCCCTGTTTTTTCAACAAGAGAGGGAACAGTATCGAACTTGTGAAAGAATTTGTCCTCAGGGATCTTTACGACTACGTCACCATTACGTGTTAAGAAAATTTAATAGAATATCTATTCACCAACCAGCCTCACCATGAAAGTCCAGAGGGTGGAGTGTCACCAGCCTGCGTCATCAAGACTTGCAAGAAGAAAGTTTAAGTTTACCCAAGATAGAAATAATATTTTATCAGAGCACAATTCTTTAACAAATATGTTTATTCAAATACTGGATCATATAAAAAAAACCTTCTGATATTAATTTTAAAAAATATAAGGTTGAATTAAAAATAAACATTAATCATTTTTACCCGTTACATAACGAATACCGATTTTCCAGCTCTTTTGATTCAGAGAATCAATAAATGTGTACAAAGTAATAGGGTTGCGAACATCCATGAAATTCAAATTGAAATTATGTTTTTTAAACTAGATGTAAATAGAGTTGGATTTTAAGATAAGATGTCTTTTCATTAAATAGTTATATAAGAGTGTAAGCTAATCAGATATTCAGTTAGAAATTAACCATCGATTGTTACGCTTATATACGAGGGGCGGTCAATAAGTTTTGCAATTCGGATATAAGGAAACGAGATAAGAGGAAAAGTGTTTTATTATTTTTCAAAATAACTACCCTCCACTTCAATGCACTTGCGCCACTTGTCCCTGAGGCTTCGAATTCCCGACAACCAGAAATCTCCCGACTGCTGTTCAATCCACTCTTGGACGGCGAGCTGGACATCTTCATCGTCCCCAAACCGGCGTCGACGCAGTGCAGCCTCGAGCTGGCGGAATAAAAGGTAGTCGATAGGGGTCAGATCTGGACTGTAGGGGGGATGGTTGAGCTCCTCGAATCCGCACTCGCGCACGGGAGCTTGTGCAACTCTGGCCTTGTGGACTTTGACGACGTTGAAGTCGATCATGGGGCGTGAGGTTTCGTGAGGTTTGTAGGGACCCAACGGGCAGATACTTTGGTCATGGCAAAATTGTCGTGGATGATGTTGATAACACTTCCATGTGATATTCCATGTTCTCGCTCGATTTCTTCGACCTTCACCCGTCGATTTTTAAGGATCATCCTCTCCATACGGGCCACATTGTCCTCGTTGGTCACGTCTGATGGGCGTCCTGGACGGGGTTCATCTTCAAGGGACTCACAACCATGGCGGAACTCCCTATTCCAGCGAGCAATGGTTGCATAGGAAGGGGCGGTGTCGGTGTACACTGCAACCATGCGTTCATGGATCTCTTTTGTATTCTTGCCTTCCTTGGTCAAAAATTTGATCACTGCGCGGTGCTCAACCTTCTCCATTGTTGAAAAATTTGTGACTGACGATCTGCGATTAGCTTCTGCTTCTTAAAAAGACGAGGCAGGAGCGTGCGGCTGCCGGTCCTGACTTGTCATAACTTTTCCTAACACTCCTACAAACAGCCATTTCCCTTCCTCTGTTTTGCCCTACCGATTCGCAAAACTTATTGACCGCCCCTCTTACTTCGGTTAGATACGACTTTGCACGCCTACCTGTACGATTTGTGTGGCTAAAGGCGTGGCAGTAGTAGCATGTTCACGTTAGCGCCACGAATTTCATGACGTGGTAGCGATACAAACCGGTACTGATCGAGTGAGGGAGCCTGTCACGATTAAACGTTACGAAGAGAGTAGTGGTGTGTATCGAGCGTGACTCCCCTTCTGTTCTTATCACACCTTCGACCTTGACCGCTCCTTGGTCGACCAGCTCTTTGGTCATTGTCTTATTTTGGCTCCCCACGCCCGCGGGCGCCCTGGGACCGGACATGCCAGTCTTCGCATGGTCGCTTTGTGAAATGGCAGCAGACTGGTCCGTCTCCGGAATCACCGCGGAGTGAAAGGAACCCATAGCCCTCTTTAAATTATGTTTTCTATTTTATCTCTTTTTTTTGACGGTCGCAGAGAGTGAGCCCCTTCTAGCCGCCCCAGAAAGAGGCCCCACTGTTAGACGGACCAACCTCAGCCATATCCTTCCCGAAATAGAGAAGGTATGGGCCGGCAGAGTGTCACCAGGCGTGGGAGGAGGTCCCTCCTCTCCTTGTGAGTGCTCTGGGGCCGTGGTACATCAGGGAGGGCTTTGCACAGAGATTCAGTGTTATCTAACTCCGAACCCAAGTTTTTTCCCCACGCAAGACTACTATCTGGGGCGGGGGCACCTACGGGAACATTTACACTCCATAAGGGACCTTCAAGTGCCGAAACCGTTTCCCAAGGTGCCGAGTATACCACAGGGGACTCATACGGCATATGGTTTGTTATAAACATCACCCGGGGCGGTATGAGGGCTTCCATTGGGAAAAGAGGAAGGTGGGCTGGGCAACTCCCTTCAGTGTTACCACCCTTGGATCTACGAGGTGTCTTGGCAAGACCCGTGGATTGGTATCTTTTCTCACCCCTCTAAGGAGATTAAGATGGTTTACTTGTGCCCATCAAAAGGGCCAGGAACCGAGCCGGCGCGTCCTCTGTTTCGCCGTCTTCTTGGCGTGCCCCTGAGGAAGCAAATGCGGCCCTTCTAAGTGGAGAATCTCTTGTTTGTAATTCTCCAGAAGGATGTAATGGAGAAACCCCGAATCCGTGGGTAAAGGGAGATACGCCCTCTCCACTACAAGATTTTTGGAGGGGCCCTAAAAAAAGCCCAAGGGGCAACCTCCACCTAGGGGATGGAGCTGCCCAAGGGTTTTTTCGAAGATTTCAAAAGGAAAAATCTCTTTCCTGCAAAGAGATGGTTGGTTGGGAGCCTCTCCACCGGTCATAGTGAGGTCTCACCCAACACCAAGGTGGGATCAAGATTTGCTATTAGCGATGTAATCCGAAATTTGGGGTAGTTTTACAGCTTACCAAGAAACGAAATATCGAAACTTTGTGACCACAAAAGAGGAAAGAGGGTGGTAGTCTATATCCTGCTTCCGCCCACTCCCGCCAATTGCATCTCGGGTTTCCGGACTGTTCAGGTCTCTACCCTGTGTTTGTTAAGGATTGGTAATCGCAGGTGTGCAGTGACGCACGCCCACCATAAGATGCCCACTGGATTGGTCACTCCCCGAAGGACGCAGCTACCAAATGAGCAGCCTGAGAGGCAGGACGACAGGGTTGATTTCCTTCTTAGGTCGACCAATAGTCAACAGGATAACCAATAACTGGATTTGTTGTCGCAGACCCAGAGACGTCGCCTGGCAGCCAATGAAGAAGTAAAGCGTACTCACCACAAGCAGCACAATCTTATCCACCCCAGAACGGCCGCAAGGAGATGGTCACCCCATTACACGCAGGAAAGGGGGAATTGGGGCAAAACTGCTCTTCCTATTAATTGCGCCCCAACGCCTAGAACTCCTGAAGGCCTGGTCTCTTGCAACCTGCGGGCGTTAATAGACGTTATTTATAGAGGTCCCAAAGTCGCTCTTCTAATATGGCAGGAAGTACATGGTCAGTTCGTTAAACATAGGCAAGGTGTTGAAGGGCTAGTTATAGAAAAAAAAAGAATGCTGATAGGAAGCAAGGGGGAAACGCACCAACCTCTCCGTTCTCGTCAAAGAATTTGGGTTAACCCAATGACGGGCTTTTCTAATTTTCACTCGATCTAGGAGAGAGCAGCTCTTTCATGCCTCAAAAGCTTGTAGGCAAAAGATTGAGGGGATAGTTGTAGAGAGAAAAAATAAAGTAATGCTGAGAGGGAGTGAGTTGGAAGCGCGCCGACAACTTCTTCAAGCTCCGTCAGAGAGTTCAAGTCAACCCAGTGAAGGAACTCCTTAATAATTTGATCTCAGGCCAGGAGAACGTGCAGCTCCTCCAGGTACGAAGTGTAACAGGCTAGAGAAGGTATTCCTGTACGGGGAAAATCATTTTTCAACCAAAACATGTTCCAGTTCCTTGAATGACGCTATCAGAGGAGAGCACCGTTCTCTACCAAGTAAAGATGTTCAATAATGTTAAGATCCAGAAATTATAGTGATCAATCCCTGTGTTCTACTTCACAATCATGTTATGTGGGTCAATGTTTAGTAATTACATTGGTGCGGGTCGATGAATTATCATTTCTTGAGTGTTTACTTTACTATGTACCACAACACTACGACCAAAAAAATTCTCAGGATAGGGCACCTAGAATCATCATGGTTCTTCCTCTATTCTCTTGGGTAGAGTTATATAGTCGGGATTAAATACATCCGTGCGTAAAGATGTCCTGGGTATGAATAACACGTGAGGAGCCATCCGTCAAACTAATTGATATTCTCTCATTGTTCTATTGCCCAGATCTCTTTTTAGTATTGATGTCAGAAAGAAGAGGCTCGGAATTACAACCGTCCCTTAGTATCCAGCTGCATGAAGCTCTTCGCAAACTGTTTTGATGCCACTGGGTTGGCAACGTGTTGATTTAGCTTGACAACACTCTTAGAGCTGTGGCTTTATCCTTTTTTTGTAACAATGCGTTTTGTTATTCGGCTGGATTCCAGGGGTATCAGACCTGGTTTTCCTTGATTTTGGCATGCAACATTACTTCAGACACAGTTTCTCTCAAATCATTGCACATCTCCGCAAATTTGAAGCTCTCTCATATTAACGTGTATTAGTACATACCCGAAAATTTTGAGTTTAACAATATCAGGCATAAGGTGCATCACTTGCCTCTCATTCACAGCATGATGACCTCAATGTAGATTTCGTCGATATTTTCCGATTTTACGGTTTCTGATCGTCTTTGGTCAATTGTGAAGGATTGTGTAGAGTACTGAATATTTAAAGAACTAATTCAGACTGACTCCTCCCCCCAAGCCATGATTACAAAAATAAATGAAGCTATGAAGAAACCAATTATGACACCTGGCTTCTCGCGGAACTCCTGGGATCGAAGTCCCGATGTCAAACCATCGTCAGACGTGCGAATAACATCAGCACCGGATATTGAAAAGCGAATCCTTATGGCAAAAATAACTCTTCGTTTTTCATAGTTTTTCAGCTTATTCTACAAAATGAAAGTCAACCGGATTTCTTCTTTCACCTATAAAGATAGTAGGTTTAAGACTAATTCTTTGCAACTTTAGGTCAATAATGTGATATTATCGGCAAAACGAAGATAATTTCTATTTTCGGAATTAATCAAATCTTTAGTTTCTAATCAAGAGTTTGGAATATCTTTTCGAGAGGTGGAAACAACCAGGTAAAATCAGCTTTCTGCCTTGTAGTGTTTTTTTTATATTTTACTACTAAATTAAGTTCAAATGAAAAAAGTTTACCTACTTGCGCATGAATATTTATCTACTCAAAACTACGAAACGAAGACTAACGAGAGAATTTCCCCCATAAATCTTGTGAGGAGAGATCTTTATCGACGGTATTGAAGATGAGGTACTGAAAATTTGTGGACGATATTATGGACGCAGATTCAGTTGTGGGGTTTGGGAGAGGGGGGGGGGGAATCATCCAAGTGCAAGCTGCAGCGTGGTTACACATGCTACACATCCCTCCCCCCCCCCTCCTCTCCATTTTGGGAGATCTGTGGAGAAAGGATGTCTGTTTACGAGTGTTTGTGTATGCTCTATTTCTGTATCTAAATCTTTGAATTGTCTCATTAGTTCTTCGAAGGTAAACAAATTGTTTTATTTCTAATCAACAGTGAAATTTAGAGTTGTTGTTAAGATTGAAAAGGAACGTCACCTTCCCGTATTGTCCCTTTTTTTAGGTATCACCCCCCTCCCTCCCTGAGAATCGATATACTCGCCTTCTCTATGAGTAAAAACACGATGACATTCCCTCGTTGGTTGGTACCTGGATTAAAAGAACAAAATAAAAGGACGGGCAAATCAGGCCTCTCAAGGTATAGGTACATTCATACATGAAAACACACTCACATGCATACATGGCTGAAGTGAGTGAGAACGAGTAGTTCTTCCTCGCATAATCTTGATTAATCAAATCCTCGGTGGCAGATTTCCGAAAGCGGATCTTCGCGTGCTGTTCGTTCGCAGTGCGTCGACCAGATTTTTCTCAAGTTTAATCCTCAACTCAAGGCCCGTCGCGCTAATTATAAAATCAATTAATTAATGCAGCTTAATAAAAAGAGTTATTAAGTTATTAATAGCATCGCGCTAACATAATAAGGTGTAATTATTAATAATTTCCGTCAAGAGTAAGTTTTACAGGAAGGTCTAGAGCAGAGGGCCGCCTTTTTTTTCATCTGTCCGCGGGAAGAGGATGTAAACAGAATTTCGACCGACTTCGCATAGCATAGCCACATAGCATTGTCGCATATCATAGCCAAATAGCAAGGTCACATAGCCTATCCACATAACATTGTCGCATAACATAGCCAGAAAACATATATGTTGTCTATGCCCCATGGCATAGACAGCATAGGCGCATAGCAAAGATGCATGGATAACCATAAAGTGCAGCCAAGAGTTTTCTCTCCGGAACGCTTGAAATATGTAATTCAGTGAACTCCTAAACAAAAATGGTATCTTAATTGCCCTTTGTCCTCATTCCTAACCTTCAAGAAGCTCATAATGGAGACACGATATATTTATTTCGGATAACTGGTTTAATTGAATAAACACTAAACACTTTATTTCCAAGTTTATTAACGAATCAAAAACAAATTAATACTGTAGGTCACCTCATAAGGAGGCTTTCATTCACATATTTTACATCTACCATAAATATAAACACAAAAATCAAATATTAAATGATATAATTTTAAAGTTTTAAGTGACATAACAATGAGTAGAAAACATTATTTTGATACCCAAGAATTTTTCAAGAAGACGCAGAGGTGCATTTTAAAATCTGGAATATTAATACTAAAGGAAATATGTTTTTATTTGAGTCGCGGAACCCTTGTCATTCTCGAGCGGACCCGTAGGTTTTCGGGGAACCCCGGTTGAGAAACGATATCATAACCTCATCGAATAGATTCAGAACCACGTAACATAGCAGCCTAACATATCATAACTGCATAACAAGGCAACATACCATAGCCACATAGCATAGCTGAATATCCTAGCAGCATAACAGCCCATAGCCGCAAACGATAGGCCCATTAAAACTGCCTATCACAAGTGCATAGCATAACTTCGTATTATTTTTATTAATTTCGTTGCTATTTTGGTTTCTAACAAAATTCCCAAATTAATTAGAGTAAAGAAAATAATATTCCGATAAATATTTGATTATTTGGAATGTTTTATGGAGACTTCATCAAAATCATTGACATCATCAGCCTGAGTCGTCCCAGTGCTAGGCAAAGACTTCCCCAAGAGGTCTTCCGTCATCTTCCAGGTCTCGATGCTGCTACGCTAGGCCTTTCATTGACCAAATTGCATCCTCCCACCTTCTATGAGGCCTTCTCCTGAGTCTCTTTATGTATATAGGAGTCTAGTTTAGGATGTATTTTGACCATTTTATGTCATTTCCTGCCCGCTACCCCTTCAGAACTATAATTTTTTTACTTCATCTTTCACCTGTGTTTGTGTTCTTATTCATACATTTCTTTTATCGTTCCTGCGAGTTATTTCTAGCATGTATTTTTTGCTGTTTCTATGTGTTGTTCTCAGTTTCTGCGTGTTTTTTTTTGTGTGGTCAGTGTCACAGTTTTACTTTTTAACTTAAAACTAGCAAGATGTATCGATTAGATGCTTGGCCTTTTAAGCTTTCCTACTCTCCACACAAATTTTGTTTTCCTGCTGATTTCCTTTCCCAGGCATCGTCCTTTCCTATGCTGCTATCAGGAATCAGGAGTCATCCTTTCCCATGCTGCTCTCAGGTCTCACGGGTCGTCCTTTCCCATGCTGCCCTCAGGTGTCAGGAGTCGTCCTTTCCAATGCTTCTCTCAGGTCCCAGGGGTCGTCATTTCCCACCATGCTGCTCTCGGGTGTCAGGAGTCGTCCTTTCCCATGCTGCTCTCAGGTGTCAGGAAGCGTCCTTTCCCATGCTGCTCTCGGGTGTCAGAAGTCGTCCTTTCCCATGAAGCTCTCAGGTGTGAGGGGTCGTCCTTTCCCATGCTGCTCTCAGGTATCAGGGGTCTTCCTTTCCCATGCTGCTCTCAGGTCTCACGGGTCGTCCTTTCCCATGCTGCTCTCGGGTGTCAGGAGTCGTCCTTTCCCATGCTGCTCTCAGGTATCAGGGTCGTCCTTTCCCATGCTGTTCTCGGGTGTCAGGAGTCATCCTTTCTCATGCTGCTCTCAGGTGTCAGGGGTCGTCCTTTCCCATGCTGCTCTCAGGTCTCACGGGTCGTCCTTTCCTATGCTGCTCTCGGGTCTCAGGAGTCGTCCTTTCCCATGCTGCTCTCAGGTCTCACGGGTCGTCCTTTCCCATGCTGCCCTCAGGTGTCAGGAGTCGTCCTTTCCAATGCTTCTCTCAGGTCTCAGGGGTCGTCATTTCCCACCATGCTGCTCTCGGGTGTCAGGAGTCGTCCTTTCCCATGCTGGTCTCAGGTGTCAGGAAGCGTCCTTTCCCATGCTGCTCTCGGGTGTCAGAAGTCGTCCTTTCCCATGAAGCTTTCAGGTGTGAGGGGTCGTCCTTTCCCATGCTGCTCTCAGGTATCAGGGGTCGTCCTTTCCCATGCTGCTCTCAGGTCTCACGGGTCGTCCTTTCCCATGCTGCTCTCGGGTGTCAGGAGTCATCCTTTCTCATGCTGCTCTCAGGTGTCAGGGGTCGTCCTTTCCCATGCTGCTCTCGGGTGTCAGGAGTCGTCCTTCCTCATGCTGCTCTCAGGTGTCAGGGGTCGTCCTTTCCCATGCTGCTCTCGGGTGTCAGGAGTCGTCCTTCCTCATGCTGCTCTCAGGTCTCACGGGTCGTCCTTTCCCATGCTGCTCTCGGGTGTCAGGAGTCGTCCTTTCATATGCTGCTCTCAGGTGTCAGGAGTCGTCCTTTCCCATGCTGCTCTCAGGTCTCACGGGTCGTCCTTTCCCATGCTGCTCTCGGGTGTCAGGAGTCGTCCTTTTCCATTCTGCTCTCAGGTGTCAGGGGTCGTCCTTTCCCATGCTGCTCTCGGGTGTCAGGAGTCGTCTTTCCCAATGCTGCTCTCAGGTTTTAGGAGTTGTCCTTTCGTATGTGCTCTCGGGTGTCAGGAGTCGTACTTCCCCATGCCGCTCTCAGGTCTCAGGGGTCGTCCTTTCCCATGCTGCTCTCGGGTGTCAGGAGTCGTCCTTTACCATGCTGCTCTCGGGTGTCAGAAGTCGTCCTTTTCCATGCTGCTCTCAGGTCTCAGGGGTCGCCCTTTCCCATGCTGCTCTCAGGTCTCACGGGTCGTCCTTTCCCATGCTGCTCTCGGGTGTCAGGAGTCGTCCTTTTCCATTCTGCTCTCAGGTGTCAGGGGTCGTCCTTTCCCATTCTGCTCTCGGGTGTCAGGGGTCGTCTTTCCCAATGCTGCTCTCAGGTGTCAGGAGTCGTCCTTTCGTATGTGCTCTCGGGTGTCAGGAGTCGTCCTTCCCCATGCCGCTATCAGGTCTCAGGGGTCGTCCTTTCCCATGCTGCTCTCGGGTGTCAGGAGTCGTCCTTTTTCATGCTGCTCTCAGGTGTCAGGAGTCGTCCTTTCCTATGCTGCTCTCAGGTCTCAGGGGTCGTCTTTTCCCATGCTGCTCTCAAGTCTCACGAGTCGTCATTTCCCATGCTGCTCTCGGGTGTCAGGAGTCGTCCTTTCCCATGCTGCTCTCAGGTCTCACGGGTCGTCCTTTCCCATGCTGCTCTTGGGTGTCCTGAGTCGTCCTTCCCCATGCTGCTCTCAGGTGTCAGGGGTCATCCTTCCCCATGCTGCTCTCGGGTGTCAGAAGTCGTCCTTTCCCATGCTGCTCTCAGGTGTCAGGGATCGTCCTTTCCCATGCTGCTCTCGGGTGTCAGAAGTCGTCCTTTCCCATGCTGCTCTCAGGTCTCAGGGGTCGTCCTTTCCCATGCTGCTCTCAGGTCTCACATGTCGTCCTTTCCCATGCTGCTCTCGGGTGTCAGGAGTCGTCCTTTTCCATTCTGCTCTCAGGTGTCAGGGGTCGTCCTTTCCCATGCTGATCTCAGGTCTCAGGGGTCGTCCTTTCCCATGCTGCTCTCAGGTCTCACGGGTCGTCCTTTACCATGCTGCTCTCGGGTGTCAGGAGTCGTCCTTTTCCATTCTGCTCTCAGGTGTCAGGGGTCGTCCTTTCCCATGCTGCTCTCGGGTGTCAGGAGTCGTCTTTCCCAATGCTGCTCTCAAGTGTCAGGAGTCGTCCTTTCGTATGTGCTCTCGGGTGTCAGGAGTCGTCCTTCCCCATGCCGCTCTCAGGTCTCAGGGGTCGTCATTTCCCATGCTGCTCTCGGGTGTCAGGAGTCGTCCTTTCCCATGCTGCTCTCAGGTCTCACGGGTCGTCCTTCCCATGCTGCTCTCGGGTGTCAGGAGTCGTCCTTCCCCATGCTGCTCTCAGGTGTCAGGGGTCATCCTTCCTCATGCTGCTCTCGGGTGTCAGAAGTCGTCCTTTCCCATGCTGCTCTCAGGTGTCAGGGATCGTCCTTTCCCATGCTGCTCTCGGGTGTCAGAAGTCGTCCTTTCCCATGCTGCTCTCAGGTCTCAGGGGTCGTCCTTTCCCATGCTGCTCTCAGGTCTCACAGGTCGTCCTTTCCCATGCTGCTCTCGGGTGTCAGGAGTCGTCCTTTTCCATTCTGCTCTCAGGTGTCAGGGGTCGTCCTTTCCCATGCTGCTCTCGGGTGTCAGGAGTCGTCTTTCCCAATGCTGCTCTCAGGTGTCAGGAGTCGTCCTTTCGTATGTGCTCTCGGGTGTCAAGAGTCGTCCTTCCCCATGCCGCTCTCAGGTCTCAGGGGTCGTCCTTTCCCATGCTGCTTTCAGGTCTCACGGGTCATCCTTTCCCATGCTGCTCTCGGGTCTCAGGAGTCGTCCTTTCCCATGCTGCTCTCAGGTGACAGGGGTCGTCCTTTCCCATGCTGCTCTCGGGTGTCAGGAGTCGTCCTTTCCCATGCTGATCTCAGGTGTCAGGGGTCGTCCTTTCCCATGCTGCTCACAGGTGTCAGGAGTCATCCTTCCCCATGCTGCTCTCAGGTGTCAGGGGTCGTCCTTTCCCATGCTGCTCTCAGGTGTCAGGGGTCGTCCTTTCTCATGCTGCTCTCAGGTGTCAGGAGCCGTATTTTCCCATGTTCATCTCAGGTGTCAGGAGTCGTCCTAAGGATACGCATTCTTGCACCTGCTCTCAAATCTGATCTTCAACGCACAGGAGAAGAGGCTCAGTTGTTTTACCCCCCCCCCCTCCTGTAGGGCAATAGAAAAAGAGTTGTTGAGCGGTCAGTCATTTCCAAGTGGGTATGGTACGACTACACCCCTTAGAATGCAATCTTGGAGTGGAATCTTCCCTACTTGGATGCAATCACCAGAAAGCAGGGCCCCACTTAATTGTGTTAACGTTGATGGGGGCAGTCAGCACAGGCTGTAGGGTCAAAACTTTTTCCCTTAATCTCCAAAGCGGTCGGAGGGAGCAAAGGTCACCTTCTCCTAGGGAGTTATAAACAATAGTTACTCCTTCTATTGTCTCTATTTTCTTCAAAATTATTGGTCATTATTTTCGTCCTTGAAAATTTAATTCTCAGTTCCAATATGAGACTAGTTTTTTTGTGGTAATTCTGTCGTCATCAGAGCAAAGGTGACTTAACTATCTCTCATTGATTTTCATTCCCTTTTATTTCCCTTGTCTTACTCCTCCTTTTATTTGTACTTTAATACTGACCTAGTACAGCATTACCGACGATGTGGCAGGACTAAGTATGTGAGAGAGTATGTTACTGTAGGTATTTTTTATTCCTTGTTTCCGTAATATTCTTAGAAATAAATCGGTGTTTAGTGATTCAAGGGCTTGTTCATATGTTACAAATGCCATTTGTTATTGTCATTAATTGTTGAACAAAGTGCGGATATTAATGTGTGTAATAATTACTTCTTAAGCCTGGTTTTAGCAATGGCCTATTGCGGTCGAGTGTTTGTGTTAGTCTGTTGGTTATGACTTGGTAAATATATTTGGTAAGTTCCTGATAAGACACTGATTGGCCAGTAGTGATTTAAGTCTTCTTAGACGATTTAAAAAAAAAAAGAGGTACAATGGAAGTGTGGGAGCAAGCCATCGAAATGCTTATTTTCCTTAAATATTTTGGAAACAGACTAGCTAGTAGGATAGTAGCAAGATGTTCACCTATAGCTTTAACCTTTATAAGTTTGATTGTAATCCCACCTCTCTAGACACTTCACTAATTTTCCTGCTCCTACATAAGTGCATCTAATTTCCCTTCTTTTTTTTTATTGGTTGCTATTGCTATCACAAAGTTTCTGAAAGAAAAATTTAATTTTTCAATAATTTTGTCTCTCTCTGTGATTTTTTTTTCTTTTATCCTTTAATGTTGGCATTTACCGTCTTTGATTTGTTAGGTGTTGTTTCATCTGTTTTAGGAATTTACTGTTTTCATTATTTTATTCTCTTGAGTTTTATTCACTATTATGTTCTACTTTATACCCTGATTTGTTTGGGGATGAGCCTATTGACCTCAATCGGTCAACGGGATGAGTTCTCTCTTCCATTACCTCCATGATGATACACCTATCATGGCCCTCATTCCATGGAAACAAACGAGCCTCTGCCCACGCCAGCGGGCAGGTAATCTCGGAAGGAGCTGGTACTAAGAATCCCTGGGCTTACAGAACTGACTCCTACAAAAATGACACTGTTGTGAACAAGGCGACTCATCACTCGCTGGGAAAAAAACTGAGGGGCGATGGTAAACGAATAAAGAGAAACAAAAAGGAGAATAAATCGAAACAAGGTGAATATTAATGAAGGTTAATTGCAATAAAGGTTGAACTAGTGATCCTCATCTCTCCTAAACCCAGGGGACTGGCGGGAATAATATAAACTTGCATTGGCAAGTTCGGATAAAGGTTAGATGATCATTTGGAGAAGTATTCCTGGTGCCCCGAGACATTGGAAAATCGGGACGGGCGTCACTTGGCGGCGTTGGTCGCCTCGTCCACCGGTGAGCCACATTTGGAAGGAAAATTGAACGTAGGAGCTCTCATTGCGCCCGGAGGTTGATGCACACAGGTGCTTGGAAGAGTTGACGTGGTGTGTATGTATAAGGGATCAGAAAGAGTGATTATAAAAACTCTTCATAATGAAAATTAAAAACGTGCTTTCTCTCTCTCTCTCTCTCTGTATTTCTGTCTCGGCGATTTTTCTGCTCAAGTACCACTGCTCTAAAAGTGTAAATGGTAATCAGTAGGTATTTCTCAACCATCTTTCAGGATCAGAGACCTCAGAGAACACAGCTAACACTAAAATAAGGAAATAAAAATAAGATAATAAAGATGGACGGAATGGTAGATATATAATAATACAGGGTGCGTCAGTATTTTTAGAACATCACTTTGAATAGCTCTTTCATATAAGTATTTTTTTATTTCTTTTTCAGATTAATAATTAATAAATTAAAGATACGAAGCCAAAGGAAAAGGACGCTGTAGTTCTTGCCATAAAAGCTCAGCAAAATGATACAGTGATTGCTCGAAATTTTGTACAAATCTACTACGACCTTTTTTCAATAGGAACTGTTTGGGATCATTCCAGGGATCCTGGAAGGTCTTGGAATGCCTAGAAGCTTTTTCTTCCGATTTGCTCCTGAAAGAAATTCAAGAGATGTATTTGTTAATTATTGTGTGTACGAAGAAGTCTTTAAATGATTTGAAATAGTCTAATATAAAAATGGATAAGGTTTAAACGGCCTTCAGCATAATAATCATAATTCAGTTATCGAAGTGAGGACCAACTGAGCGCAGGTCACTCACACGCAGTCACAACTTTGAGGACACCTGTCTTCAAACAACAACCACAAGTATAAGATTATATTTTTTGCGTCTATAGGTGTGTCCTTCCACACATTCGCACCTCCCCTAACTTCACCGCTTTGCTTATGATTTTCTATTCAAAGCCTTTCTCGCGTAGATGCCGTCGTTTGTTTCCTTTTGGAATTAGTATATGTAAAGTCTTCTTGTCTTCATGTGTACAAGAATGTATGTGCGTGTGGATGAATACATATGGCATACCCATTCCTGACTGATTTAGCGAGTTTAAGTTTAACTTTCAAAACTTAAAACAATTTAATGTCGATTTTTAAAGTTTATTTTCACCTTTTGTGAACTTGTCCCTGTAAGTTGTGAAAAACACCACCAAGGACCCAATATTTAAGTTAAATCCACAGAATTGCGAGCTTTTTACCTTTAGACTATTTTTACCTTCTTTATTCGTTTATATTTTGTCGATCCTCCCTCTTTTTCTCCTTAGATTGCATCATTTTCCTTTCATTTCTCTTTCTTATCATTAAAAGAGGGGGGGGGGTTGTTTGCCTTTAGAGACCAAACTAGAGAGATTTTAAAGCTCGCGAATGTCTTTCTTTCCGTCTTGTTCCATGTACCCTTCCTCGAGTTGTAATTCTTGGATGTTGTGATGTAGAGAGATGACAAACCTTACTGTCTTCTAATGTCAAGTTGTTATATGAATTTAAGTTAGTAAACAGATGAAAAACAAGAGTAGAATAAAAAGGGAAAAATGGTCGTAGATGCGAGAAAGAGACTAAGGCTACCATCAATATTAGGCCATGTGGTAATGAGTTCAAAGTATTTCATATTTTCATCAATATGAATTCATACACACGAAGAGTGTATGAATTCATACTGGAGTAGCTGTCTAAACAACATACACAAACACACACAGGATGCCAGCCTACACCATCCATGGTAAAAGAAAATGAAAGGGGAATTAATATATTTGAATGAGTCACATCAAAAGTATTTTTTCATCAAAACCGAAAACTGTGAGGTAGCAAAGCATTCATCTGATGGATTACTCCGTGTGGCCGAGCAGACTGGAGCAGCTCCGGGTTGAAGTAGTGTTGAAAATGAGAGTAAAATTATCTCTTCTTGGAAGTCTATTGAGAGGCGGCCGTTTGAGATTCGTTTTCTTTCAACACAAATCGAATTGCTTCACGCAAGTCGCAGAATGTAGGAGATTGAAGAGATTGACACACCGACGTTGGATTGTTGACGGATTGGGGGGGGGGGGGGCAGTCGGCGCCCATTAGGGAGGAAGTACATCGAAAAGAGGGGGGGGGGTAACGAGGAGTTTGAGGAAACACATGAAAGAAGGATTTTATTTTGCGATTTCGGTGCAGTCTTTCAGCTGTAGTTGAGCATAAGTGTGGGAAAGAATATAGAAACGGGTGTGTAAATCTCTTTCTGAATGTTGGGGTCGGAAAGGTACATTTATAGGCTCCTGGAGCAAATTCATACAATGAAAAATGGCATTCAAATGCCAGAAAAGTGGATACGGTGTAAAAGATAAGAAGTGGAAGAGGGAACGATTCTTTCAACAGTTTTGTACCCAAAAGAGTAATCAATTTGGGTGAGGAAGGACAACACTCGAATGATGATGGTCTTGTATTGGTTGTAGAATCTAAAAGTGTATACGGAAGTGTAATAATTAATGTATTAGTAGTCGGTGGAGTAGACGATAAAATATGGCGTAATAAATTGAAGTAAAAAAAGGTGTGATTGGTACATAATTCAGCTTTACTTTTCTGATGCTAAGAGGCAGAATGACACGCAACTCTCCCCAATCTTCTTTTTAATTTAAATAGAAAACAAACGAGCTCATCGCCCGTCGAAGGTTTCTAAGGAGAGATGTGTGAAGAAAGGGGCGAAGATGCGGAAAGCGATGAAAAAGTGTGGAAGAAATATAGCTCCAGATCCTTCTAGTCTTTAGAGTCGAGAGGTCACACCGTGGGCGTTAGGGTCAGAGGAGAACGTAATCCTTCAGATTTGGGATGTAGCATGGCCTCTGTGTCCCCCGGCAGGATGTGAAACAGCGATGTGTGAATGATTCGAGGTAGCTTGAAAGCTATGAGACCAGATGTAAGTGAAGACGAATCTTAAACCGTGTGGGTGAGTAAGAAAGCAGTGGAGAGTGAGACCGAAAAGAGTATAAAGAAAGGAAAAGGTGAAACTAGTAGGTAGGAAAAGGAAAGAATATGGGAGATGTTTAGTATGGCAAAAAAAGTGAAGTAATGGCAGCATTTTGAGTTCGAAGTTGCATGTCAAAAGAATGTATCTAAAGTCTATATAATGGCAGAAGAAATGTGGGGACTGTTGAGACGATAAATTAATCATGTGTAGGGATTCAGAGCTCTCGCCCAGTGGATACGGCGTTAGATTTCTGATGTCTAGGCGGGGGTACAATCCCAGCGAGGGCGGTGGGCACAAAAGTATCAGCGGCGCTCCGAGCTGGCCGCCAATTGGGCGGATACGCTGATACTCAGCCACGCGGGGGTAAGTAGTTCCCCGCACATCACGCAAATAGTCAAGCACAACACAGCTGTCATTCTGTTCTCAATAGCACAACATACATACTCATTCATCTGTCCCGAAACCCTGCCATTGGAGTACCTGTATCCCTTATGGGGTGTAAAAACACACTATCCCCTATCCCCCCCATACACGCCACCACCACGATCGGCCCCTGTTACCTCGGGCTCGCCAGGGATTTGTCATTCTGATCTATATGTACATTTCCTTATCCGAACAAGGTGTTTTTTTTTTGTTTTTTTTAAGAGCTCATCTGGCGACTGCCTACTTGGGCATTAGTCGCCGTTATCCGAACAAGGGATCTCGCCAACGGTGCGAGGGACGAAAGGCGCAACTTACTATATATCTGTAGGGATTTGGTCCGAAAGGTTATGTGTTAAGTCAGGAAGTGGAGTAATACTCTATGGTAGTTGTGGTTGGAGATGGAGTGGTTGCAGCCCTATGACTGATGGGGATGAGTTGCTGATAGGACGCCTCGGCCTTGGTTGCTACAACTGACCCAAGCCTCGATAGGAACATGGCATAGCCGGCCCACGATCGGTACCGGGCGATTCTATCTTTCACGTCTTTTCCCACCCAATGAAATTGATGTGCAGCGACGCACGGATCGCCGCATGCTGCGCAGACATGTGAGCGAGGAGGCATTCATTCGGGAGCCCCACGAAAGCCAGATAAGCAAAGCGCACCTGCATAAACAAAGGCCACCCGATGGAGAATACCTCACGCCACGCCACGCCATCGCTCCAGCACTCAGGAGGGGAGGGATCCCCCACAGCGCGATGAAGGATCGAAGGATCCTTATATGATCTTGTCTCATTGCTCCAGAAGAGACTCGAGTTAGAAAATTAAAAGAACACTATGTCATTATCTTTGGAGGAGATGCCTTACTCTCCCAACACTAAGAACACTAAAAGCGGAGGGCGCAGAGCAGGGGGTTAGCAAGCAGGAGACACGTCAATGCCCAATAGGGATAGAGGCATTGATTTCCGCGGAGTCTCAATACGTCTCGCGCCTTCCCCGCCGGCTGGACACAACGAGTAGCCATCTTCCTCTCCTCAACTTGAAGCTGCCTACCTGACGACCAATCAGGGGAGGATTTTTACCCCTTAATATTCTGGTTTCTGTCTTTGGCAATTGCCATTCCCTCTCTCCACTGCCATTGTCATTACGTCACTAAGCTGACGACCCTCCCAGGCGAAGTCTCAATTTGTTAATCTTCTTCCGTCTGTCCGCTTTGACGCCAAAGGTTTTTGAGGGGTTTTTTTCTCTCTTGACGTACCTCACAATAACAGAATCTCGCCATCCATCCCCTCCTGCCATCTTCAATCCTTATGAGTTTTTAGAAGATATACATATAGCCGCAGGAGGATCTGCGGCAATGTGTATATCTTCCACGGATCTTCACTTCCTTTATCTTCACTATTTTTTGACAGATTTCTTTCCTTCCATCTTTCAAGCGAAGCCAACGTTTGTTTGTTTTTAATTAAATGTTTTTGTTTTTTAAATAAACTCGTGAACGCCGGAATTTACATCTCACTCAAGAAAGCTAAATTCCATCATTCCCACGTTGGTCTTCCTCATTATTTGGGGACCTATTTTTGCTGTCGGTCTTGGCAGCAATTATCATTCTGATTTTTTTGTGAATTTCATTATCCGGTTGGGTATCTAGTTCAAACTCTTTGCCCAGAGACTACTGCTGCTCCCCGGGGCATTAAACGTGCCCTTCTGGCCCCATAATGAGGAGTGGCAATATATATTTGTGTAGACGTTTTTTAACATTAAACTTTGTTACTATTTATTTTATTCAGCCTCCTCCTTTTTTTTCATCTACGCTTCCTCCCCTAATCAGATGAGTAGTCATCCCTCCTTGGATTACACAAATTTTCCTTCTCAAAGCCTGAGCCTAAAATCCACAATGACAGGATTTTTTTTTTAAATATTAAAAAAGACGAAAACGAACGAAAAAATCTGCCAGAAACTTTTTAAAAGGGTTGGTGAAATTGGGGAGGTTGGGGAAAGTGACAAATATGTGAAAGCAATGCTGCTGACGATCCATAAGATGATGCTACCAGGGTTCTTTGGATAGGGCGGGAACAAACCCCTCCTACCCACCATCCTTGCCAATTAAAAAAAACATGCTGTTAAGACTCAAGGATTTTGCACCAGTGTCCAACACTCCTTATGTTACCACGACTCTAAATGTCTGTCTGTTTATACATATGCCTGCATATCTATCCTTTTCGCTCTCTCTCTCTCTCTCTCTCTCTCTCTCTCTCTCTCTCTCTCTCTCTCTTTCTCTCTCTCTCTCTCTCTCTCTATCTCGCTCTCTCTTTTTCTCTCCTTCTCTGTCTGGTATTAGACAAATAAATGCGGGCAAATGTTCTAATCTAAGCGGGCGGGATTTATTACCGGCCACGATCGATATCCAAAGGCGTTGCAAATAAATGTCGCCTCTTTTCCACGAGCCTCATTGTCCTGCTTATGTGACCTCCGACCACATAAGCAACGCCATTCAACCAAGAGAGTAGTGTAGCAAACTGTTGTGTGTCACATAATGGCCATTGTGCCTTCACTAACGACACAATGAGAGTGGCAATGCCAACCTCATGGCGCCCATCACTGCAACATCAGCCTCTCTTTCATTCTCGAATCCCCGGAGCCGATCCGCGTGCCCAAATCGATCGCCCGACATCTGGCGGCGTACGCGCCAACCCCATAGTTTATGGTTCCTGCACCAATTACGTCTCTCCCAATTTATTCTATTTATCTTACAGTAAATCTATAATATATATATATATATATATATATATATATATATATATATATATATATATATATATATATAAACCAACGATCCAACGATTTGCGTTCTTTTCGCGGCCTAATATTTGTTAGTTTAGACCTACTCTTTAACTAGAGATTAGAGATCCGAGGATACGAACTACGGGTATCTATGGCGTATGGAAGTCACTGTGAAGTTGACAGTAACAGAGGCCAATCCGGCAACTTACCACACCCAGTGTGACTTAACTTTGCTGTAAGTGTAAACGGTATTTCCACTCGGTTAGGTCGTACCATGCGGCGATTGAAAAGTAACTCCTTATCTTATTTTAAAATACTTATAATTTATTTATTTATTGTAATATTTTTCTCAGTTTTTTTTTGTATGTTCCTTGATGTATGGGGAATTAAATCTATGCTGTTGTTTTCTTTTCAGATTGATTATTTTGTTTGAAATTTGGAAGCTCTACAAACATGGCTGAACGTCTTACTCTACAGGAGCGAGCCTAGCTAGCGGCACAAAACGAAGTTTGGAGATCCGTTGTTTAAGTGCATAAATGGTGGAGGATCATTAAAGGAAGACATGCTCAAGTTGACGCTAAGACGATCAAGAATTATTATTTAAGACTTATGGCTACAGAATCTGTAACTGATACTCAAAGAAGCGATCGCACTTCAAATTCCAGTGATCTGGAGGTAGTGCAATTTGTTCCTGAAATGTTTACTCATAGCTCGAAAAAGTCAATTCGAAAAGCAGCAAGGGACAGTCGGTTCCTCTTTCACTGTGTACGAATTGTGCTCAAAAAGGAGCTTAAATGGCGTGCTTGGAAGCCGCATTACTGTCAAGCACTCTCTGCTGAAAAGTGCGACATTCCTATGGAGTTTGTGGAGGTGATGGTGGCTTGGTATGAAGATTGGTCTGATCACTTTAAAAATATCCTCTAGATATTCAACATCAGTGGGTTTGTGAATCGTCACAACTGCCACTACTGGGCGTGAAAATATCATCGTATTACCTCTGTGTAAAATAACAACCTCTGACCCCCCCCCCCCCCTCCACACACACTTTATTGGAGACCACGTGCGATTGTATCCCGCCATGGACAACGTCACTTCCTTTTCGGGAACATTCGAGAAGTTTCGACTCCTGAGCGCATTGGGAAAATATCCCCCAATCCAGCGAAATCGTCCCGAGCCTGCCTCCCCCGCCCCCACCCCTCCTGGCAGGGAGACGAGAAAGAGCCGCTGTGTTTCGCGCCTTGCCGTTAAATGATTAATCGACTCCGCCCCTGGATTAAGATGTCTGGAGCTTGTGACTCCTTTCTCCAAATTATCCCTTCCCCTTCAGAATTGACCATACAAATACTCGGTTTAGACTGGAGATCGAAGAGTCCTGCACACACCTCAAGTTCGTCTTCATCGTCTCAAGTCTAAGTCCCGTGAGCGTTCATCAGACAGCAAGACTTTCTCCGCCGTGATTCAACCCCAATCAATTGGTAGCTTTTGTGAACGGCAAGCGTTTGAATTTGCGCAAGTCTCATTTCGTTTAATCGAACCGAAGAAAATCTCCATCGATTACTTTTGAGGAAAAGAAGTTTCCTCTTTCAGTGGAATTACGAAAATTCCCACATTTCCCGTTGAACGTCATCTTTGAAGATTGTTATCCTCATCGGAAGGTTGGTTCGGATGGTGCCTCACTTGCCTCATTTGGAACGTGCCCCACTTGCCTCATAGGATAGTTCCTTACTCGCCTCATCTCAAGAAGGACCTTCCTCGAAGTCACTGACCCGTAAGACTCAAACCCCCTCCATTGTTAGTATTGTCAAGTTCCCCTGTTTGATCTGAGCCTAGTAACGCTAATCAATTAATTCTATTTTGAGAATCCCTCCTCATAATAATTATCTAGAGACTATTCCAATTTCAATAATTCCCTTTTGCCATTTTTTAATTCCTTTTTTGATGTTTGTAAATAAAATGATCTATTTGTTAATTCATCTTTAACTAATCTTGAACGATACTTTCGGCCTATTCAAATAAATCTCGCCAACCATTTATGCACTCTGTCTGATTATTAAGGATTTGAAACCAAACGCCTCAAGTGTGAACTCCTAGGTGGCCCTTAATCCCTGCGAACAGTCCTTAAACGGTTCGCGTTGCAGTAGGTGATTAAGCCACTCTCCACATAATATAGGAGTAGTGTATGGTATAGTAGTGTACCACAAACCACGACACTCTGAGAAAATGCAGAATCGGCCCAAGGTAACGGTATGGAGTGGAATGATTTCGAAAAGGATTGTGGGTCCCTTTATACTCCGCGATACCATGAATGGCGATAGGAGCCTCACCATGCTGCAAGATGAAATCTGGCCAGTTATCAGTGCTTAGGAGAATATTAAAGCTTCGATTTTTATGCATGATGGCGCTCCTCCAAATTTTGCTATTGTTGTTTGTAAATGGCTGAATGCCCACTTCCCTGGGAGATGGATAGGGTGTTGCGGTCCCCATGAGTGGTCACCCAGAAGTCCTGACTTAACTCCCTGAAACCCTTTTCTTTGGGAGTGGTTAAAGGAATAAGTCTACTCTACCAAACCAACGTCTTTGGGAGAACTTGAAGGGCGAATCCGAGAAGTTATGTCATCCATTCCACAAGAGATCGTTCTGAAATCAGCTGATGCGGTTCTTGGATGAGATGAATTTCTCCCAAACTAGTCGAGGGGCCTCATGCATATCCACCTTAGCAGAATCACGAATAGCTAACACATCTTTTTCCAAGAGAAATATGTGACACTTTGAAGAAGATACACTATGGGACTATCCATAGTTGGTACAGTGGTGGGAATGGTCGCAGGAATGATCATGCTAGGCTTGCGCGCAATCCATGCAATTAAAGCAGCGTCTCAGATTATATAGAGTTTGACTGGTATTCGTAAATAGCTCGCCTTAATATACGATGGGAGATTTCGATGGTCAAACGTCAGGAACATCATTGATGTGTTCACCTAGATCCCACCAACGTTTCGCTGTGGTCGATAAATGTCAATAATCCGCTGGCTAGCCAGCTTTGACTGAAGCATCTTAAGGTCATTTTCCATTGGTTCCTTCGAACGGATAACGCCCTTCACTGTGTTGAGGGGTGGGTGGGGTGAGACAGCATTCTCAGAACGAGCAAGAGTCTTGAGGGCTTGTTTAAATCATTTCGTGGGTAGATTGGATGATTTTATTGAGATGGAGGGTTAACTTTGGGGGGTATTTTGGACTCATTCCTGTGGATGCAGTTTTTTATTATTGTATATTACGATTGATCTGGATTTTGACGAGTCTTGATGATGATGCTTTTTGTTTTTGACACATTCCTGTGTATGGTTCGAATTGTATATTGTAGATGCATGACGCCCATATCGAATTTTAAATAAAATTCCATGCTTTAAACTTTCTTCTCATATTCATTTCTTGTAAGAAATATATATCAGAAATAAATTACAAGAATTTTAAAATAGGGAGTCACTTTTCAATCACCCTGTATAAGCCGTATCTCCAGAGGGCGGATCGGGAGTGTAGTATTGGAAATCCGTGCATCTCGGATAACGCTGTCCACTTTGGCCGCAGACCGAATCACCCGTCAGTCTAGATTGACCAAAGCGTTGAGTTCAATGGCCTATTGCACCCATGATAGTTTAACTCAGACAACAGCCCTCATTCCCAAGAGCCAAACGAGACCCTGTCCAGGAAACCGGGTAGATAAGCTCAGGAGCAGAAGGGGTTAGGAATCTCCGGGCTTATGGAACTAGCTTCCAACGGTTGGTGACTCTGGCTATCTATGTATGGTATTCTGGAAGTCTCAAATAACATTAAGTTGCCTCTACAAGAAGTAGAACTTGAGAGCACAAAATTGGCTTAGTGAAGTAAGAAGAAGAGAAGCAGAAACAATTAAAAACTGTCACATGCTCTATTATTAAGTTAGAAACGATGCACACACAAACACACGCATACTAGTGGCATACGATTATTCATACACTGAGACAAGGCACAATTCACGCTAGAAAGTTTTAGGAATATCCGATACGTTAATCAAACTAATAATCAAAATATCAAACATAATTTTCCTAACAACAGTAATCCAAGCCTACGCGGATAAACAAATTTTGTGGGTCATAACCTTCATTGCTTCAGATTACTCATCACTACCAATTGCATGATTATATAGTAGAATAGAAGACAACCAAATTGCAATGTACAGGAATCAAAAGTTCATTAACCCCCAAAACATTTAATTCATGAAGTTAGTATTTAGGGCTCCAGTTCCCTTCTCATCTTGTCTTATGCATCACGCTCTAGCATGCTGGATGTCAACTTATAGTAGGTTGTTACGGTTTGCGGGCGTCTGCTTGTCCACTTGCCTTTTAAAATCGCCTACAGTTTCTTAATCGGATTAAGATCATAGGGGTTTCCATTACAATGACCAAATATTTCTATGCGCTGTTGTTCGAGCTACATTATTACAACCCAGCTCTATAGCACGATGCTCCATAATGTTGAAATATGTATGGATTCACCAAATTGGTCTTGGATCGTTGGTATGATATGTAATTGGAAGACATTTCAGGACTATTCTTTGCTCATTGCGATATTTGAGGGAATAAATTTGATGGGATGCAGTCCCCTTGAAGGAAAAGCATCACCATACATGAATGGCCTGAGGATGCTTTACTGTTGGAACGATGCAGGACCTACGGTAGCGTTCTCTTTTTTTTTCTCCGGACAGTCGATCTTCCAAAGTCTTAAACATTAATAAGGGGGCTTCTTCAGGGAAAATTACCATGCTTCATTCTTCCATCCTCCAATCTTTATATCTTCTGCTGAACAAAATCCTGTCCTTGATGTTTTTCTTAGTGAACAGTACCTTATTTGCTGCCCTTCTTATCACGAGACCCTTGTCGAGAATTCTTTGTCACACCTTACGTGCAGATGCAAACACACGCACCTCTTTCCACTCTTGAGTAAGTTCCACACTAGTAGCATATGATTCCGAAGCTGACTCTACACAAATGTACAGTCAGAACTCTTATTAGATACCCCTTGGACGTCTCCCGAAGCCTTATTCGGAGCACATGAACTCGGCTCTTTGAACATCTTAGTCATCCGAAAGACGGCTCTTATAGCATTTTCTGCACACAAGAGGCCACTTTGGTGCAAAGCAATGCTGAATGCATGAGTTGCCTTCGGGTAACCATTGATGGCCAAAAAAAAATAATGATGTCGAAATTCACGTTTCTATGTAAATGACTGTATGCCGTACATCCATTCAATCACATTTATTTATCACTATGTGATCAAATATGGTTGGTTGGCCAACTAGTTTTGTGCGAAGGTACACAAGTCAGAAATATGATTTCATATAACTTTAATTTTTCATCATTTAGGCAACTATGCAGACACCAGAAGGAAACCAATAACATATACATAATCAATACTGTACATATAGCACACACACACACACACACATATATATATATATATATATATATATATATATATATATATATATATATATATATATATATATGTAGAAGTCTAAATACCCCATACATTAGTGTATACATAAATGCACTGACACAGTTGCGTGCCCCCCCTCCTATTCCAAATTCGCCTTTTCACTTCGAATCTCCTTCACCCATTCTCGCGCCGTCATAAACCCGCAGTTCGAGACGTAAATATGTCGCATGTCTGGCCGCAGACAAAAGGTCTTTCGCGCAGCGATAAGAATTTTATGATAACTCGGTGCTCTCTCTCGATTTTAGCTCATGAGGAAAATAAAAGGGAAAATTCTCCCCGGAATCAAGCAGAAGATCTTGGACCTACGTTGCGTGTGGAGCTAGTCCCACAAAGGAAACAGTTCGCCCGTTGCAAGAAAGAAACTTCGGGGAATTGGTTGTTGCCGTCACGGTACTTGTAGGTGCCAAACTTCTCGCAGACCCCCTCCCCCACCTTCAGAGTCAGAGGTTACACAGTCCCTTCCTCTGCGGATTACCCTAGACGCAGTTTGGTAATTATTTTTGGTTACCCACTCCAGGAGCCAATAATCGGAACGGAGACTTCGAGGAGAAGAAGTCCGATTTGAGTCACAGTTTGACTCACCTTCGCGATCCGGCCTAGGATCATTACCTCAGGACGCCGGTCTAGGATTACTCACGCATTCGGTAACCTCGGACGATCGGGCTAACTGTGAACATCCTCAGAAGAAGAAGACATTCACCGAAACCCTCCAAATACTTACGAACTCCAAGGTATCGTTAAAGTGAATTATCCCCTCTTCTAACTTCACCAGTTTAACCGTTAACTAGAATTTCCATCCCGAGCTCATAACCACGATTATTTCAAGTGATAAATTCAGTGCGTAATTCCCTAATATTATTCAATTCATTCTGTCGGGTGCTTTTAAGACGCAAGCATCCTAGTACGTAGAATTCAAGTGTAATCCCCACGACATTATATAGACTTAATTATTCAGTGTAAAGATTAATCCTATTTATACCTATATACGCTGTTTCATATTTCTAATTCATGTATATTGAAGATTATTTTTGTATTTGTGTGTTTAACTATTTTGGACGATCCTTTGGCAATTAATAAGCAATCCACTCGGCTTAATTCTCAATATTTCATAAGTCTACCCATGACTGGCTTTTACTGAGGGAGAACACACTCAGGGGATTATTATCTTGATTTTTATCATAAGGGAAGTGGCTACGGTAGGTGTATTGGCTACACTTCACCTCCACTTCACCTTGGTGCGGGATTATAATATATGCCTAAGAAGTGGGACTGGGATTACCCACTCACTAACCCTCGACAATATATATATATATATATATATATATATCCACAGTAAAAACTTTAATACATAGAAGTTTCTCGCTATCATCCACTTACCAATCAATCCATAATGAATTTATTTTTCTTAGGAAGTATTTTATAAATAATTTATTTCCTTCTGACCTATATGATAGAGTTTTAAAAAAGCTATTTGATAATCTCATTGACCCTCCTCAACCCTGCATAAAAGTTCCTAAAATGCCCATATATTTACTAATTTCAGAGATGGGTTTTTTGAACGATACTTTTAAAAGAAAAATCTTATTTATTTTTAAAAGATATTTTCCCCAAATCAACCCACAAATAGTTTTTATAAACAAACTATCGATAGGAAGTTTCTTTAACAGTAAAGATCCTATCTCTTTGGAGTTCCACAGTGATAATGTCTATTTATTTAAATGTCCCAGTTGTACTGGAGCCTCTTACATTGGTAGCACTGTTAGGTCTCTTGGAGCTAGGTTCTCTGCTCATATGGGGATTAGTTGGCGTACAAGCAAAATATTAAATAGAAAGGAAAAGTCATCTATTAGGGAACACACCATAAGCTGTAAAACTAACATTTGTATTGAGAATTTTAAAGTATTAGCCTTTAACAACAACAAACATTGCCTAAGAACCCTCGAATCTCTATATATAAAACACTACAAACCTACACTCAATGAAGATTTAAGTGCAATATCATTATTAATTAAATAATTTTGACTACAGTTTGTTAGTTGGTTTGCCTTTTAATAAACCAACCGTCAATGTAACCTATATATACTAGCCCCTTCGTTAAACCTACCATTCACTCTCTAGGATGGATCCGCTTTAGTAAGTACCCAAATTTTCCGTTTTTATATTAAATGTTTTTAACTCTTACAGTCTTTACAAAATTTAAAAAAAAAGTTTAAATTTATTATCTTTAAATAATGCCAGGTCAATTTCTCTTAGTTTGTAATTAATTTCTGCAATAATCCTTAAATTTATTAACTAATTTTTGAGTCAGTCTTAAAGCAAATTTAACTGTTGCCAAGTCATATTTAATTTAACTTGTAGTACTTTCTACTGATTTTCTGTAATTGGTCACCTGTAAAAAAACGTCTTGTTGGCCTTTTCAAGTTTTCTTCATACATATTAACTTTGTAAACTTATTCTAGCCTGAAGATGAGAACTTGTAGTTTTCGAAACGTAGTGAAAAATTAAAAGATGCTACATCCGTTTCTCGTGGCTCTGGGATTTATCCTCAATATTAAATGCAGGCTTCACGGCCGAGCTCCATATGGATATATATATATATATATATATATATATATATATATATATATATATATATATATATATATATATATATATATATATATATATATATATATATATATATATATATATATATATATATATATATATATATATATATTTTTTAAATTTTTTAAAGGCCCAAGGAAATGAAAATTGGTGACACAATCCGGAAAAAAACTTAAGAGAATATCACGTGAACCAATCAAAGATTAGGAAAAAAATGGGAGACGTAGAAAACGAAAGATAGGACAAGCTATTTTAACCGTTATATAAAAATAAATAAAGAAGTTAGATTTGAATCTGTGTCATTAAACGCTGATCGCTTATATGACCACGACGCTAATCGCCAGAGCTACCATCCTCAACCCCAAAAAAGGTTGATTCAAGAAGCCTTTTGAACCACGAAGTGTAGGTTTTTATCCAGTGAAAGACAAGACAAGTGTTTTAGTAAGAGGGGGCACGGGCTTATTTTATAAATTGAAAATCACATGACGCGATATATATATATATATATATATATATATATATATATATATATATATATATATATATATATATATATATATATATATATATATAGTAGGAATATGAAGACCCAGAGATTACACTAATTATTTTTTTGCCGGACGTTTCGGACCTTCGCTAAGACCATAATCAGCGACTGTATCGAGTGATGAGAAGGGGAAGAAATATTAACGATAACATTTAAAGAATTAGAAGCATGCATTATATAATGGCTAAAAAAGCAGAGGAAGGCAAGGTAAATCAATAAAATTGACAAATATTGAAAGGAAAATAAAAACAAAAATTACAATATATAGAATTAATTAATTCTATCAAATGTAATTTTGAAAAAAATAATAAGAAGAAGTGAAGTTTTAACATAAACTGACTTGAGTACAAAAATTAAAGGGAACTGGAATAAACAATAAAATAACCTATTATATTAAATTAAAAACAAAAACCGAAAACAAATGTGATCGAATTAGACGGAAGGACTAACCTTTATCGTTGGAGTTATGAAATCAACTAACTAATGATAGAAAAACTAGTAACGAGATTTGTTCGGTTGGCTAGTTAATGTATTGAAGTGTTGGTTGGTTATATAGTGAATAGTTTAATTAAGGAGGAATAATTATTTAGGTTTGGATTTATTTTATTGATGTACAGTGACTCTAAGATTTTCAAATCGAGAGAAGTCAAGGCTGAAGATAAGATGATAAATGAATCTGAATTAAGAGGATGATGGTGATACTCAGAGTGTTGCCTGATGGAAGAGGCTTCAGGTTTAGAAATGGGAATACCATTCCTATGAGACAAACCCAAGTGCTGTGCGTTCCTGCATTTGAGTTGTAAACCAGTTTGGCCTACATAAGGACTGTGACAGGTCGGACTTGTTTAATTGTAAACTATACAGGATCGCAAGCCCACAGGAATTGGCTCCTTATGGAGAAAAAAGGGATTCAACGATACAGGGTTGGAATTGATACAAATGAATTGGCATTGAGGGAATGATTGTTGAGGGTAGAGAGAAGGAGTTTGTTAAACTTGGATGTCAAAGGCTCAAATGCGGTAGTTTGAGTAAAACCTTCTGCTTAAATACAGTAGTAAGAATGGGTCGAGGATCATATATTTTGGAGAGAAATTTGGATAATAACTGATCGAAGATGAAATCGGGATGATAATTAAAATTGAAGAAATCCCTTAAGTAAGTCCGTTAGTTCTTGATGAAAAGATAACCAGTTAGAGCATATATGGTAAGCTCTGAAGACTCGGCTTTTAATGCTGGATAATTTAAAATGACTGGGAGAGCTACTAAAAAAATGTGTACCCAATTTATTGGTGGTAGGTTTGCTGTAACTAGATGTATTATAAGACGAACTAGCTCGAACAACGTTGACATCCAAGAACGAGATTGTGTTGTTCTCTTCTGTTTCCATAGAAAACTTTATGTTAGGATATTGTTTGTTAATATAATTGAAAAATAAGGGTGCATGATCCCTGCACTTAAAAATTATAAAACAGTCATCTATAAATCTTTTACATATAGAAAATAGGTTTAAATTCTGGAGGACAGTTATCCAGCCACCGAGTTTCGTGGTGACACAAAAAGCTGTTGGCAAAGGAGGGACCGAATGGGGAACCCATTTGGGCCAACTTTCGCAAACATCTTCTTATGCTATTATGAACAACTTTGGCTCAATAACTGTTCCATTGAATATAAACCTATCTATTACATACGTTATGTCGATGATACATTTGTATTAATGAAATTACGACAACAGGCGGAGGAATAATTCCTTAAATACTTGAACTCTAGACGACATAAAAATATAAATTATACAATGAAGATTGAGAAAAATAGTAGACTTCCTCTTTTGGATATAGATATTAAACATTCAGGAACAAAGTTTGAAACTTCAGTCTATATGAAGCTTACATTTCCAGGTTTAGGCACAAGCTTCTTTAGTTTCTTGCCAGAAAACTTTAAGTTATCCTCGATAAAAACTCTTATTCATCGATTGTACTGGGGATTTTTGTCGGAATGAGCGTAACGCGCCGATTAGTTCTCCTTCGATAATCTCGGCGTCTTCGTCCCACTGTCTATCTACCTGGTGGTGATGGTGCGTCTTGTGTATTTGTTCGTTAAGCTTGTCGATGGTATTGCTTTCAAACTCTAGGTCATAGTCTTCGTTTTCCTCCTCAGTTATACTAAAGATTTTTTTCCGAATAACTTCGAAATAGCTCTTCAATTATTCCTTCTTCCGTTTAGATGTTTCCATCTTCCTTTTGTAGCTCGATCTTCTGCTTATTCCCACTCAATCCTTTGAGATTTTGGATCTTTTTCCATCCTCTTCATTGTTGTTCGAGGATCAACTTGTTCAGTTCTTCTTTGATTTCTTTGCTTCGCTGTATTGAGAGAACTGACGCATTCCTGATGTTGATTTCATACAATGACTTCAGCTCACGGTATTAATCCTTCATGTATTCGGTCCATCTGTAGGTAAAGATGGCGGATTTAGTGATACAAACCCTATTTGCGCTGATGAGATGGTTATTGAGGTCGTCGAGTGCTTCGTCAATCCCGTCGAGAATTGCCTCGTCCAAGTTGGGCGGATTGAAGGCCTCGAAAAGGCGCGCGTACAGTGTCCAGTCTGCTATTTTGTAGTTCTTTCTGACAAGAGCTGAAACTTGTATAGGGTTCCTGTTGATCGTGATTAGGATCCCTATATGATCACTAAATGGTATCTGGACTGATCCCATGTAGTAATTGAGCGGCAGCTGATGATTCGCCAGACAGATGTCTGATTTTGTGGCACTTCCTGCTCTAAAAAATGTGGTGAAGTCGGCGCCTATTCTCTGGGCAATATTTATGTCCGGCAATAGGTCCAGGCTTCTTCCTATACCGTTGAAGGTCCTGTAACCGGATTCTCGGCATCTGGCGTTTAGAGCCCCCATTAATATAGTGGGGGCTCTTCTGCAAATAGGCCAGTGAAAGTGTGAATTGGTAACACATTTCTCCTTGGCGGTTGATATCCAGTAGCAATGACCAACTTTTCTAAGTTGAATTCGACCTTAATCGTGAGGTAGGATTCTTCTAGATTTCTTATTTGCTTGTATTTAATCCCTTTCCTTATTGCAATGGCGGCTCCGTCGAACCGCTCCTGCGAATAAGTAGTGATCAACACATCGTAGTTCCAGATTTTCTTTTCTGCACCACGCGTGTCGATCCCGTGTTCTGAAATTAAGATGATGTCCGCATCAATTTCCCTGAATACATTTCCGTGAGGAAGTCTTTTCGTTGTCCAGCCGTTGGTATTAATTTCCAATATCTTCAGTGCGTTCCGTAAAATGGTGAATTATTTTTACCTATAATTCTTCTTATTCTTCCTCTTCTTGGGGGCTGGCT
Organism: Ceratothoa steindachneri; assembly: GCA_963969495.1. Taxonomy (NCBI): domain Eukaryota; kingdom Metazoa; phylum Arthropoda; class Malacostraca; order Isopoda; family Cymothoidae; genus Ceratothoa; species Ceratothoa steindachneri. The sequence continues at coordinate 88,652,291 of OZ018319.1, read as the reverse complement.
GGGCAGTTTTACTTGGCCCAGGGTTTTCCTTTTTCGGAGGGGGGGCTCGGGGTTTTGGACCTGCTCTTCGTAGCTCGTGTATCGGTGCAAGGGCCCTCTTCGTTGTCAGAAGAGTAGGATCCCTCCTCAGTTTCAGCCTTTTCTTCTTCTTTTACTTCGTCCTCTTCGGATTCCTCTGATGAGGGAGCTTCGACGATCTCCTCCAGTCCAGACTTGACGGTGTTGTTCTTCATGACTGAGTCCTTGAATGCCTTGGAGCATTCAGGGTCTGCAGGCCTAATTACTGATGGGAGATTGTTCGCTTTCAGGAGAGCATTGAGTATCTGGTTATAGCACCCCAGACTTCACTGCATTAAGCACATTTGCGTGGGTAATGCAGATCTGTATTTTTGCACTTAGATCTCCCGTCATATTCATCTGTGCAAGTGCAGGTGCAGGCTTTATTTCCGCATTTTTCTTGGCGGCGTTCGCGTATGTCGTTTGCTTAGCTTACCTCTCTTCAGAGCCATTGTCCTATGTTCTCCTTTGCAGTTAAGGCATTTCTTCTCCAGGCTCTCGCACTTATCAAATCGATGACCTTCTGTGGCGCATTCACTGCACCACAGTGTGTTTTTATCTGGGCATGTCGTCGTACTATGGTCCTCGAGTTTGTAGCATACAAAGCACATTTGTATGCTATTAAATTTCTCCTGGTGAATGTTATCGCCGGGTATTCTCATATTAAATACCAGTATTTCATTCTGCGTAGATTTCTTGGCCATTTCAGTGGTAGCGTTCGCGAAAGTTGATTATTTCGCGAGCTTAGGCCCAGGGATTGCTTTTGGTGATCTCTTTGAGATCCTCGGGTATATGCTCACCCACCCAGCTCTTCACTTTGCGGAAGATCACGCTTTGGTTTGCTGCCACTTGTGAAGGGGGGGAGTTTCGCTTCCAGTCCAGTGTTCTTGAGGACCCTCGTTCCCTCTTCCGATAGGAGCTAGTCCACGTCCTTAATCTCGGCGATGAACTCAGATGAGACTTCAATAAGTTTGACCAGCGCTACTTTCAACCCGAGGTAGAGGATTTCACAGATGTGCCTTTTTTCGGAGTTCTTTTTTCCGGGGATTGTCCTTTGGGGGACCCTCTTACTTAGGGTCTCCATAGTCTTCTGCGTCCTTACTATGTCCTCTTGTGACGTCTTCTTTTTTCTGAAACCAAAGTGTAATTATGGTGTTTTGGAGTGAAAAAGAAAGGATTGCCTTCATTGTGCCACCCTCTGCTCTCTTTGATTCTAGTCTTCTTCTAATGTCCCTTTCTCTTACCTCTAAAAAACTCCTGTTTCTTGTCTCATTGCTCATTCGCGTCCAATTTTCTCTTTCTTGTACTATATTGTAATATAGTCTGCAATGCAAGGCTTCTGCACCTTTATTTCTGTCTTCAAAATTGTTTTGAAAGGCAGAAAATAAATATGGCGAAAGCCCTGTGGTGGTTGTTACCACCCGCAGAACTTGCATTTGCTCCTTCTTCTTTGTATGTGACTTGGGGATGAGCCTTTAAACTGTAAGCGGGTAAGAAGATGTGGTATAAAAATTCCTTGGAGGTTCCTAGCTTAGAGAGATACTGGGTTTGATGGGTTAACGCTTTGGGCGAAGTAGAGTCACTGTGCCTGATAGCTCAGCGGTAGAGCATCTGACCGGCAATCAGCAGACCCGGGTTCGAGTCCCAACCAGGAATTTCAAACTTTTTGTCCCTGGCGTTATCTCTGTCTTCTCGGTAAAGGGTTGCCTTCATTATGCCGCCCCCTGCTCTCTTTGATTCTAGTCTTCTTCTAATGTCCATTTCTCTTACCTCTAAAAAAAACTCCTGTTTCTTGTCTCATTGCTCATTCGCGTCCAATTTCTCTTTCTTGTATTATATATATATATATATATATATATATATATATATATATATATATATATATATATATATATATATATATATATATGTATATATATATATATAGCAATAACAATTTATAAGAGATGGAAATTATCAAGAAAGAAAACGAAAATATATTAAACATACAAATAACTAGAAAAGTATATTAACGCGAATATATGACAAATGAAGAATGTAGGGAGACCATAAAAAAGCAATAAAAATTTCTAAAAGGTGAACATTATCATGAACAAAACAGAAAATATATTAACTATAAGAATAACTAGAAAAGCTAATTATTAGGTTAGCATTCTTAAACATTTTTGTAATAAAAGGGTCCAAAATATACATACCGGGGCTGAGGTTAAAATTACAATTAGAAGTAACCTGTATAATCGCAGCTTCTAAAAGATTTCGTGAAAAGAAATCTTTCGATCTGGCGATCACAGAACTCTCGGCCCAATTTACCCGAAGGGGAGTTTTCACTCAAATGAATAAATATTGCATTTGATGTTTGCTTAGTATTTACAAAATACTTATGCTGTTTAATATGTACTCGTACTAACAAATCTTTGCTAGATTGGCCCGTATAAAAAGAGGGACAATCCAAACATGTAATTTTATATATTATGTTGTTGATTTCATTAGGGTTATTTTTTATTGACATTCCTTTTAGTGTATTATTATATGAAAAGAAAAGGTTTACATTAAGAGATTTCAACAATGATTTTATGGTTTCAAAACCGCTAAAATAAGGTAAACTGATAAAAATGGACATAAGTTAAGTTATTGGTTGGTTTGATATAAATACTGAAATTACATTGAAATAGTTTTCTATGTATTAAGACATCTAAGAAAGAGAGGCAATTGTCTTTTTGTAATTCTAAAGCAAATTTGATGGATGGAACCTGGTTATTCAAATTAGAGAGTAAATTATTTACATCAATACCAGAAGGCAAAATAACTAAAATATCATCAACATATCAATACCACTTTAAGGGAATATAAATTATATTAGGTAAATATCGTTTTTAAAAAAATTCCATATACAGGTTTGAGAGTAGTGGGGATAATGGGTTGCCCATTGCCATACCAAATATTTGTTAGTAAAGTTCACCAGTAAATATAAACTTGCGATCACAAATGCACAACCTAGTGAGTGAAATAATATGACTTACAGAAAGAGGTAATTCATGATGGATAAGCTCATTACTAAGATACTCTAAAATAGAATCTATAGGGACTTTAGTAAAGAGCTACAAGGAGCTACAAGGAAAATAAGTACCCTAGAAGACCTTACCTTCCATTCAATGAGGGTATCTTTGGACTAGCTGACGAGTGGGCACATCCCCGCTCAATTGCTGGGAACTCCTCAATCGCAAGTTGAACTCTAAATAAGACGTCATTTTGTCTACCAAGATGATTTCCATGATTTTACCGACTATTGAGGTTAAGCCAATAGGTCGGTAGTTCGACGGCTGGCTAGGGTCTCCTTTCTTGAAAATAAGAGTCACCTCCGCTTCACGCCAGTCTCTAGGAACGCATCCGGTGCGGATTGGCATGTTAAAGATACTGCTCAGATGTCGTGAAACTTCATCGCGCACTTCTTTCAACACTTTAGGTAGAAACCTGTCCGGACCAGGTAACTTATTCGTCTTGAGATCAGTGATCTTTTTTTCTATTTATGCTTGGGTGAAGTCTATTTCCTCCAGCTTTTCCCCCAAGTAAGAATCCGTGGGCTGGGGGATGGGACCACGTTCTTCAGTAAACACTAAAGAGAAGTAGTTGTTGAGCAGGTTAGCATTTTCTGCATCTGAGTGCTTTAATGCCTCCTTCTCATTCACTAAAGGGCTAACCATGCGATGGATTGGTTTACGGCTATTTACATAACCAAAGAACTCCTGGGGATTCTCCTTGCAGAGTCTCGCCACTCGGAGCTCCTCGTCACGCTTTGTCACCTTTATGCTGGACTTCGCCATCCTAGCTAGCCTTCGGTACTTTTCAAATTTTCCAGAAATCTTTAACTGTCGGTACACCGTTCTCTTCTCCCTCAGAAGTTGACCGATTTCTCGATTAAATCACTTTGGTTGAACGAAAGACCGACGAAGGCTTTTCAAAGGGATGAAACGTGATTGAAGACTCATGAACGTAGTTTTGAATCTATTCCACTAATCTTTAACATCCTCGCACAGTTTTAGCCTCGCATCAGTCAAGCTAGCACGAAGACCTGCAAAGTCTGCTCTTCTCAAATCAAGTTTCCTCGATTTACTAATCTCAGACTCTAGCTTGGGGACCTTGACTATAAATCTGACTAGTCGGTGATCACTGCCACCGAGCTCTTCGCCTACCGAGAGAGCCTCAACGATGTCATCCTCAGAGATGAAAACCAAGTCGAGGGTATTATTGCCTCTCGTCGGCTCTAAACCCATTGAGTCAGGAACTCGTTGTTTCCGAACTCTGGAGTAGTGCGTTCTCGCCACAGGTTTCTCTCCTTTCCCAGTCAACTTGAGTGTTGAAATCACCCATGACAATACACACTCTGTCTTGTACAAGTTACCCCAGCAGCCGGTACAAATACCTGTCCTTTTCAACGAGTTGGCTAGGGGCTCTGTAAAGCACTGGGGTCCTGTATTTGGCAGGACCTATGTCTAGGTCAACACCTAGTGGCCCGTGGTCGGATACAATGTTGCAGTTCGTCGATTAGAGCCTATCCTTGACATACAACATCACACCGCCACTCTCTCTGTCTGGCCTATCTTTTTGGAAGAGTTGGTAACCAGGAATCGTGAATTCACCTTCAAAATCCCGTTTGTGGTTTTTATCCACGAATCCGTTATGGCTACCATTTCAAGTTCTTCCGTCGCTACGAGGCCAGGAAGTTCAAGAAACCTGTTCCTGATCGACTTCGCATTAAACAGAAGAACTTTCAAGGAGTCCCCGAATGTAGGACTCCCTACTCTCTTCCGTTTCCAGGCTTATTTATTTTTTGGTGGCTTCCCTCTTTGCGACCTCCGAGAAGATCGTTCCAGGTGTGACACGGGCGTACTGTTGTACGTCCGCCTTCATTCTGGGCCTGACACTCCTTAGGGTCCGTTCCACGACATCTTGTATCATGTTGCAGAGTACAGCCTTTCCTTTAAAAAAAAGATGTACTCCATCCTTTTGGTAGAGATAGTTTCTACCATAGAAGGTGCAGTAAGAGTCCACAAAAAAGACCCCTTCGGCCGTATACAAATCTCCCAGGCGTCGATTAAGGGAGACATTCCTCGAGTGAGAGGTCCGGGTTGGACCTCTTCTCGGGAGTATCCCAACCACTACAGGTCTGCGTGTTTTCATCCCACAGTCGTCTACAGCACCCATGAGTGTGTTGAGAATATTTTTTGTGGGGCCTATCCTTCCTCCTCTGAGGTAGAAGTCATTGCCACTTACCATTAGGGCAACGACTAAGTTCTCAGAAATCTGAGATTTCTCCGCCTCTACTCTGATCTGCTGGTTTTGCTTCTTGGTAGGCAACTTACCTTCACACTCGGGCGAAGACGTGCTGCTAGCAGGGGTTGCAAGGCACGTGCTTGAGAGTCCCCAATAAGGTTGACCTTCGCACATTTGTCTGCACTCTTTTCTTTCGCGAGAGACTTATCTCTTTTCTCTTTCGTCTCCGTATTTCCCTTGTTTTTCTTTTTCTTCTTCCCTTTTTTTCGATCTTTATTTATCTTTTCTTCTGTGTTTCTCTTTTCTCTTCTTTTCTTTTCCCTTTCCACTTTCCCTTGCTCACCAGTAATGCTAGAATCCTCTACACTGGGGTGGGCTGCATTAAGTTCGTTAGTTTCTCCGCATGGCTGAAGTTGCACTGCCAATGCAATTTCAGCTCCTTGAGTTGGAGTCTCATCAGCAGAACCACCCAAGTCAGGGGGAGTTTCGTTTTAGCTTGAGCTGACTGGGCATCTAGTTTAGAGGCTAGCGCTTGGATTCTCTCCTCGAGACGCCGAATCTGAAGCGCGTGCTCCGTTTCTAGGGTATGTAGTTTAGTTTCCAGTGCCCTAGATTTTTCCTCAGAGGTTGTGAAGAGATTTTTGAGTTCATTGCAGTATGTCCCTGCCTTCTGGACCTCTCCTTTAAGGATGCAGTCGGTGCATATACTTCCCAGGTAGCATTTCGAAAAACATCCCTCCGGGAAGTCTACGCACCACTTGTCCTTCTGGCATATTGCACATGCATATTTGAGTGCAGCTGGACCTTTTTTCCCTGTCATTTTGAACACTTTCTCTCCCTCAAAACTTTGCGACCAATCAATAGTAAAAAAGGGGGTTGGTGAGTTCTTCCAGCGTGAGTCGCTCCCGCCTATCGATCGGAGACGTTTCGGATCTTTCAGAAGGCACGGTCCATGTGCTGCTGTTCGTCCGACCGAGTCGTCCCAACGAAGCAGCACTGACGGTTCCCGAAGGGGCCATTGATTTCTCACCAGGTGAACAACGGAACACGCCCCGTACTAAACTCCTATTAGTTTCCTTCACGACGGCCAGGGTCTGGGAGTAGCGTTCACTGGATATCCCGCCATACCAAGAGACTCGACCTAAAGCTTTTTATTGGCCTGGAAACCAACCTGGGAACAAAGGGCCGTCAACTCGGACCGATGCTACCAGAGGCACCCGTCAACGGTCACTGGGAATGGTCAATAATTACGCGTCAGGGAAGAGGTTAACGGGGCAATCCTCTCATCCCATTCATCGTGCCCCAACACCTAGGACACCTCTAGTCCTAGTCCTTCGAAACCAGTGAGCGTCGATTGGCGTTGTTTATAGAGGTTCCAAAGCCTCTCTTCTGACGCATGAGGTAGCTGCCAGGTCCTTATATGTAGATAGAGGGGGAAAAAATGGTGAGAGCGACATGATATGAGTAGGGTTTTTTTGTTGTTTTTGTATAATAAGTGAAAGAGATAGGATAAAAGTGAAAAAGGAGAAGGATAGAATAGAAAAAAAGTAGGAAGGACGCACTTAGTCTGGAACCTCGTTTCCGACCAAATCGACAAGGAAAGCCCTACCAGGGGTACCTAGAAGAGGTACCCCCGCGGACATAGCTCGAAAAGTCAAAGGTACAAAAAAGCTCTCTTCCCGCGACAAGGGGGCGTCACCTCTCCCTCTACTTTCTCAAAAATGCCCTCTCCTCGCCCTACTGGACGTCGAAACTAACCAGCCTATCAGTAGGGCAAAAAGTAATTTTGTTTAATTTTTCCACTAAGTCTAGAGAATTATATATGTGAGAATCGGAGAAACTAATAAGAAACTCCCTGGATCAAGTTACTTTGTTGTTACAATTTCACATTTAAACGGAAGTGTCCTAGTTTTATTTTAGTTTTAATCAGTATTATAACTGTTTAGAGTGTTCTATGTTCTGCTATTAACCAGTGTCCACTGTCCAGTGAAATGTAATGTTGATAATGTTGTGAGTGCTGATTATAATCAGCACTGTATTTCATCGCATTATGGCAGTTAGGAACAAAATTCAATTTCAGCGAGCACACCTTAAGCGTAATCCAATCTAAATAAAATTTGGCCTACTTCGTTTTTTTCATGAAATGGAATAGATTAAAGGGGTGAGAGGTAAAGACTTCGAAAGTCAAAAAATAAGAACCACCCTAATATATTGTTTTTGAACCGTTGCGATCAAATGTATCTTATATGATAAATATCTAAAATTCAGGTAAATCTCAAAAATAATCTTTTAAATTCAGTATTAAACCTTAGCTGACGTCCATAAACTACAATAAACCACAATTCATAATTTTCTGATGTGTGGAAAAAAATGGATTTGAGACAGTTAGTGCTCAGTCCTGTCCTCTGTGAGATACTGTTATTTATGTGTGTAAGATAACCATAATTAATCATCAAGGCCCTTTCCTCAGACTACTCAGAGGAAGGTATTCAGGTTAGCCCCTTCCCCTACAATTTGATCCTAGATCCACTACTGACAAGAGGCGATGTGGCGTTCATTTAAAGCTCTTGGGTGTCCAGAAAACTTCTTCACAGTTTACAAGTCTTTTTAAAGTCCTAGAATTTATAGGGACTTTAGTAAAGAGAGAGCAAACGTCAAAACTAACCAGTCTATCAGTAGGACAAAAAGTAATTTTGTTTCATTTTTCCACTGTCTAAAGAATTATATATGTGAGAATCGGAGATAGTTCCAAGTAAAGGGGACAAGACAGTACTGATAATAGGCCACATAGGATTATTTTCTTTGTATGTTTTAACTAATCCAAGTAGGGTAACGAGGGAGATTTTACTGACAAAAGACCTATTAACTCTTTCTTATCTTTAAGTATTTTTTTCACTGTACTATCGAAATATTTTATAACTAGATCCAGGGGGTTTCTTATTAGTTTCTTGTAAGTCACATCGTCAGCCAGTAAGGCTTGCATCCGCGCTATATACTCAATTTTATCTAGAATTACGATACTATTCAACTTATCGGCTTTTGTGATATGTAATGTATTGTCTTTTTAAGATCAGTCAAACCTTTCTAGTACCGAGCAGGGAAGTTACATTCATGACTAACATTGGTGACTCCATAAACACTACCTTTAATTATGTCAATAGTTAAGGTGGCGGGTCTATTTAAAATAAAGAAAGATAACCCATATCCGAATGCACTCACAACATTTTCACTTATATTTTTACTTGATAAGTTTACAACACAATTATTACGTGCATTATTAGCCTAATCACTACTATCAATAAGAAATTTTAGTTTTATGTCCAGTTTCCTTTTTAAGGCATCTGTGGTCCTACGAAGTTTATTATGGAATTTAGGCCTAGAAAAAATAGATCAAGAGTAAATTATTAGAGAATATGTAATCTAAATATTTAATATTTTTTAGACTTAAAACTAGATTGTTATAGTGAGATAGGCTGTGGGCCCCAGGCAAAAGGTCTATTTGCTATTATTATTATTTCAATTTTGCTATTTAAAATTTTACATCATAAAATTTCTTAACTAAAGTATGAAAACTTAAAATATTTATTTTACGGTAAAATATTTATTAAGAAATTTATTAAAATTTTATACAGGGCAGCACAAATTTGAACTATTCTAAGAGGTCAATCATTCACTAAATTTTGTTGATCGTTAAACTAAGGTGTATATGAAAGCAATAGAGTTTAATTGGAATAAACACAAAGCCTATTTAAAAGGCATGCGTGATGTAGACACGACATGTTAGAGTCCTACTTATATCATTTTATGCGGTCATATTGTTTCCCTTTTATACCCCTTTGACTAAAATAGTAATAGTAAGATTTCGTGTTTACACTTATTTCGTGTTTAGTTGTTTATACTTGTTTGAGGTTGCCTTATTATTTTATTAAGTATACCTTTTTTCGGATCATGTTACTGTTATGGTTCTATATTTTCCTCATTACTTTTATGGTGTGCTAAATTTTTCTCCTTACTTTTACGGTGCGTTCTATTTTTCTCCTTACTTTTACGGTTCGCTCTATTTTTCTACTTACTTTTACGGTGCGCTCTATTTTTCTCATAACTTTTAAGGTGCGCTCTATTTTTCTCCTTACTTTTACACGGTGCTCTATTTTTCTCCTTACTTTTACGGTGCGCTCTAATTTTTCTCCTTACTTTTACAGTGCGCTCTATTTTTCTTCTTACTTTTACGGTGCGCTCTATTTTTCTCCTTACTTTTACAGTGCGCTCTATTTTTCTTCTTACTTTTACGGTGCGCTCTATTTTTCTCTTTACTTTTACGGTGCGCTCTAATTTTTCTCCTTACTCTTACGGTGCGCTCTATTTTTCTCCTTACTTTTACGGTTCACTCTATTTTCTTCTTACTTTTACGGTGCACTCTATTTTACTCCTTACTTTTACGGTGCGCTCTATTTTACTCCTTACTTTTACGGTTCGCTCTATTTTTCTCCTTAATTTTAAGGAGCGCTCTATTTTTCTCCTTACTTTTACGGTGCACTCTATTTTTCTCCTTACTTCTACGGTGCGTTCTATTTTTCTCCTTACTTTTACCGTTCTCTCTATTTTTCTCCTTACTTTTAAAGTTCCTTCTATTGTTCTCCTTACTTTTACGGTGCGCTCTATTTTTCTACTTACTTTTACGGTGCGCTCTATTTTTCTCATAACTTTTAAGGTGCGCTCTATTTTTCTCCTTACTTTTACACGGTGCTCTATTTTTCTCCTTACTTTTACGGTGCGCTCTAATTTTTCTCCTTACTTTTACGGTGCACTCTATTTTTCTCCTTACTTCTACGGTGCGTTCTATTTTTCTCCTTACTTTTACCGTTATCTCTATTTTTCTCCTTACTTTTACGGTTCGCTCTATTGTTCTCCTTACTTTTACGGTGCGCTCTATTTTTCTCCTTACTTTTACGGAACGCTCTATTTTTCTCCTTACTTTTACGGTGCACTCTATTTTTCTCCTTACTTTTACGGTGCGTTCTATTTTTCTCCTTACTTTTACGGTGCGCTCTATTTTTCTCCTTACTTTTATGGTGTGCTCTATTTTTCTCCTTACTTTTACGGTGCGCTCTATTTTCCTCCTTACTTTTACGGTGCGCTCTATTCGTTGCTATATACGAGTATAATAGGTAGAACCACATTTTAATAAGTAGCAGAAGTGTTGCTACATCTCGCTTCTCAGCAATTTTCACATAACCCACGGAAGTATTTGTTGATCTTTCTACAATTTCGAATACTCACACACTTGCATCTGGGCTTCGTCCACGGTGGTGCTTACTTTTAAAATGGAAGGAACAGTACTCATCTATTTCCACTTTAATTCCTGGTCGTCTTAGAGATATTTGAGATAGTTTGAAATGTGGTGTGGAGACTCCTCTGAAGAAATTGAATACATTCACCATTAGTCTCAAAGAAACGTGCCTGCAGGGATGCTTGCGTTTCACTCGATTCTATCCCCGACAAATACATACATTAGATGTATCCATTACGGAAGACTCACATGCGTCCACGAAAAAAAGAATGAATTCTTACGTATAGACACTTTTGAATTACGTTTATCGCATTGTATATTTCGACATATCAATTGAAATTTATCTTTTATTTCAGTTCGTTTATTTAAAGTCATATACCATTTAGAAAATTTACATTTCATATTAGAAGTGATTTATTTTGCATCCATTGTATCACTTCCTTGGGGTCGTCTAAATAGTGGCACAATAGTATTCGCTCCAAAGACGAACTGAAAATCAAGTCTGATACTTTCAAAAATTAGTTTATTTTACTTCTTGCCACTTTTAAAGGTCTATTTTTTGCATTACTTTTAAGATGTTTTAATTACCCCTATGGTGCCCTCTATTTTTCACATTACTTTTATGGTCCTAAAACCTTTGAAAACCATACAAGTAACATGATCCCTTTTTTCTTTTTCTAATTGTTCCCTTTTCTTTCTTTTTTTTATAATCTAGAAGGAGAATGGATAGTGGTGGTGATAAGGGAAAGATATTTCTCGGGGGTCGTATTTGGGAAAGATACTGGGGGGGGGGGTCGTGATCTAGGAAAGATCACCTAAGGGAAAGAAAAAAAAATCCTTTCATCGTAATTCTTTTGAAATACTGAAAGACCAATCTTCACGAATCTCCCCCATCTAAATTTTCTCTAATAATTTCATTTTGCTTTACTCGTTTTAGGGGCAATTACTTATTTCCTTCCTGCTATAGATTAAAATTGAACATACGTGAAAAAACAAAACAAAGCAGCCATGCGTAATTTTAATAAATTTTCTAAACTTCACCATTTGTAATTCTTTCGGGATCTTTTGAAGAATGGCGGCCCCACATGAGCCAAGGGCCGCTATTCTTCAAAAGGATAAAAATGGGGCCCCTATTGTTCAAAAGGTAGTTAATAGGGTGATCCTTTAGCACGCGGTCTACCATGCATCTTAATACTTCATTCTACTACATAACTGATACGAACAATTTAACTTAAATCTTTTAATTAACGATTATAAACCTGGTATATCAGTTAGGATTGCCCCGAACAAATCTGCGTCCACTTTTTTCGGTTCTTTCCAGCAAACGTGATCAATGTGGGACTGAGAAAACTCACTGCTAACTCCTCTCATTTTCTTTAAAATTGTTGTTTTGCCACAAAACTATGATCGTTCAATAGCCTGATCGTGTCACTGGATTCACATAATATTCTTGATGATTCACCGTTAGAAAGGTAGACTTTCGTGGTAGTGTCACTGCTGTATGCATCGGTAGCCCCTTTACGAAAAAGAACTCCAGTCAAATATTTCGCACAAACTTAAGGAAGCACCGTTAATTGTGATTTTTTTTTTTGATAGCCAATCTGGTGAGCCTACTAGGGCAAAAATCGCTGTAATCATATGACAGCATACTACTAGGCTAGATTAAAAAACAAATAACAAACAGAAAAAAAAGCTAAGCACAGGCTAAAAAAAACAACAAATAAAAAGAAAGAAAACAAAAAGAAAACGAGAAGGAAACGCAATGCTGCGTTGGGGCAGAGCGCCTGCTCCCGGGGCAGGAACATGCAACCTACAACAAACAGTCAAATATGGAGGAGGCGGCAAGCCTTCTCCATAAAGTTGTATAGTCCACAAGTATGTGCGCATGAACGAGTCCCGATTACAAGGGGCAAGGGGTAGCGACCCCGCTCGTCCCGATACCGGGACAGGTAATGTGCGCGAAGATTACCCAGACTGGGACATTTAACAAGAATGTGCCAAACAGTCTGAGGGACAATGCAGTCATCACAATAAAGCGCAGGCGAGCACTCCATCAAATAGCGGTGCGTCCCGCGAGTGTATCCAATTAGGAGACGACAGGAAGCAAACCGAAACCGTCGTGGAATTGGAGGTAGGTCAATGGGAACAGTCGCGGCGCAATGGCACGTAACTTTAAGTTCCCCTCGACCCTCTCCCATCTTTTTTGCTAAGCGGCCAGGAGGGCTGCACGTATTTCTGGTATGTAATCGGTGTAAAGAAGAGCGAAACGCTGGTCTGGTCGCCCAGTCCTAGCGAACTCTTTGGTACTCTCATTGGCGTGCTCATTCCCCGCACTTTCTACATGTCGAGAAACCGAGCAGAAGATAACCTGATAACCTCGATATCAACTCGGTTCGCCAAACCATGGCGTCACGGATATCGTGAACCAGCAGATGCGGAGATTCCAATGCCCCGAGAGCACTCAGGGCGCTATGTGAGGCGCTATAAAACACAATCCGGTCTCCGAACTGGGCACGTCGCGATATCTCCCGTACTAAGCGGTGTAGGGCAACCAGCTCGTCCGTGAGGACAGACGCAGTGCCAAGCAGAGCATCGCTGACTTCAAATAGAGGGGATTCAGCGTGGAAACCGACCACCTCTTGGGACTTGGAGCCATCCGTATACACTGGCAAGGCTCCAGTGTGACACGGAGTGTGCGCCAAAAAGGCCGAACGCAATACTTCAGGCGCTGTAGACGCTTTGGGAGCAGAGGCATGGCTACAAATAGTTAAATGAGATACCACCAGCTGGAGAGCTATACCAAGCTATGCAAGGAGCTTCCTAGCCCTACACTCAAAGATGCTTCAGGTATAACTGGCGTATCTCTGGGGCAAAGGCACCGTCGAGATCGGTTGCTGGTGCAGTGAGAGCTGTTGGCGACTGAGGGAGGCGCCGGCCTCTTGCGTACAGGCGAATAGTACACTGTACACAGCGCAAAGCGAGTGGCATCTCCCCAGCATCGACAAGTAGGCTCTCAATGGGGAACGTGCGGAAGGCACCAGTCGCCAGGTGGAGGCTGGGGTGGTGGATCAAATCCATCTTCCGCAATACAAACTCGGCTACGGATTCATATAACTCGAATCCGTAGTCGAGCTCCAAAAGAAAAAAGAATCGATAAAAAGTAAGGCATTAACCCTATCAGCGCTCCAGGAGCTTAAGGTCACAGGGTGAAGAATATCCATGGTGCGGGTACAAGAGACCCTAAGGCTGCGAATATGAGCCTCCCAGGTGAGGCGTCGGTCAAATACAAGCCCAAGGAAACGGTGCGAGTACACCACTTCCAGGCATACCCCATTTAGAAACAAGTCTGGGTCAGGATGTAGTGTGGATGGCGGCAGAAGTGCACCACCTTAGTCTTGGCCAAGAAAAACCGAAGCCTGTGCCCTTCGGCATAGCGAGAACACGCGGTTCAAAGCATGTTAGAGTCGACGATTCAGAGTTGTCATCTGGGCTGCGCCAATAGAGATCGAAAGGTCGTCTACGTAGAGCGTAGCGAAAACATCTTGCGCCAGCATCGAGGTGTTGCCATTGATGGTCAGTTCAAAAAGTGTGACACTGAGGACACTTCCCTATCGGACCCCTTTTTTCTGCTCCATTGGACCGGAGAGCCCCCCCCACCACCACCACCACCCCACCCCCACTCGTACACGTTATCGACGGGAGGAAGCTTTAGAAACCCTGGAAGATGGCCTCACGACCAACTTCAGGGATGTTGGCTCCTGTAAGTATAACGACTCGGTTGAGGCACGCGGCCGTTTCGCCTTACGGGAAATGGTCAAACTGGGGGAAGGAGGGGGAGACCTTGTTTTAGCCGGAGCTGGGTCTAAACCCTTTATGCCACCAGCTCTACCAGGGAAGCGCCCGAGGTAGGTAAAACCCACAGAATGATCCCGAATGGCCGCGGAAACGACCTTGTTCGTAGACCTAGATAGGCCACACGATTTAGATTTATCGTGCACGGCCTTGGAGCAACTTACACAGACTTCGGGTAAACCGACTTTGCACGTCTCCAAGAGAAATTAATGTGGCTGAAGTGATGAGTAGTAGCACATCTGCTACAGTGGCATGAATGCCTTAATACGGTAGCGATACCAACCGGCACGCACCGACTCAGGGAGCTTGTCACAGTCAAACCTGACGAAGAGTGTAGCGGTGGGTCTCGAGACCCTTCCCTGTTTGCTCATCACACGTTCGACCTTGGTCGGCCAGCTCTAATGCGATTTCATATAGAGAATAGTCCACGAGTTCCCTCGCATAGACTACTGTTTTCACAAAATTCATGCTAGAGTGCGGCGTCACACTTACTGGGGTGCCATCAAGTGTCCAAAGAGCACTAATCTTTATGCCTTGGAGGGATTCCACCCATTCGCTAGAAGGTTCCCGTCATCCGATAAACTGGTTACCTCAGGCTCTCTACCAATCAAGCTAGCTAGAGCTCTTCTCTGATTAAATATGTTGCCCTTCGCCAACATGCTGTCATCAGTGGAGCAAACAACTAGTAAGCGTTTAAAGCCAGCGTTCTAAATTCCAGGTAACCCTCTGAATGAGGCGCCCCGACATAATCGAGGCTCCGTTCTGCAAACTTTTGGTCCTTGTCTGCGACTTCTCACCTGAAGGAGCACTGGGGCCTGACGTGCCGATCTTGGCTTCATCGCTTACCGAAACGGCAGCGGCCTCGTCTGTCCCGTGGCTCCTGTTCTTTTTTGTTCTTAGGAGAGGAGGGCGGGGAATGAACTTGCTCCTCTCCTCCGCCGGTAGGAGCCCCTAAGCCAGATGGACTGGCCTCGGTAAGATCCTTCTCTGAAATGGAGAAGGTCTTGCCTGCCACAGGAACTCCAGTCGGGGGAGGATATTCCTCCTCTCTTTGCGAGGCTTCGGTGAACCGAGCCGTCTGAGGAGGATCTTGCATACGGACGGACTCGGGTTCGGCGCTTGGCACCGAGCCTGAGTTCGACCCCATAGAAGATCCTACCATCTGGGGGTTGGTTACCTCAGGGGCCATGTCCATCTCAGGCGGAGCCTTTATGAGCCCCTACCCCCAATACAACACGCACGCAAGCGCAAGACATTAGGGAGCACGGGCCGATGGGCCCTGCCATACCTTGTTCCTCTAATGGGGTTGGCCCTATCGAGCCGCTTCCGGTGGGAGCGGTTAATTATGGGCAGCCTGCCTGCTCTCTTGGCCTCTCCCTGGGGCAGCAAAGGAGGAACTGCCGCTGTAGAAGTGTCGTCGCCAAACAGCGCCTCCATAGAAGGGGGTGTCTCCTTCACCCCTAGGTTTAGGAGAGTAGTAAGCCTCCTCTCCGGTAAGAGAAGTTTGGAGGGTCCCCTGTGAAAACACAGGGGGGATCTCCTTTTCTACTGTGGAGCTACCCGAGGGCGGCTCCAACTGTGGTAAAAGGGAATTTGAGCAAGTTTTTTGTTGTCATCATCGGGCATGGTGACCCCTTTCTATTGGTATCACGAGACGCAAACGCTAATCATCCCCACGCAGTAGCCCGCTCTGCGAGGGGTGAATACGTTGCCGGCAAAACCAGCTGCCGCTATTTGGTACCAATCCTCCCGCACAGTGGCCAGGCAGCCCTTCGGCATAGTGGCTCCACCTTGGGCTGGTGTAAAAGTGATAGACCGTGAAATGAGACAGAAAGTATATGTGAGGAAGGTGAGGGTGGGAGTGAAGCTGGTTGTTAAAACCCCACCACCCAAACGGAAGCTCAGGGGTGAGGGGGCATTTTTCCCTCCCCTCTCATCCCCGATCTGGGATGGCTGGGTGAGAGAAATCTGGTGAAATTAGAAGCCGACCAGAAAAAGTTAGGGGAGAGATTGTATGCAAAGTGAGGAAGTAAAGTAAGAGCAAAGGGTGTCAGAAAAAAGGAGAAGAGGCTAAGCTTTGGCCGGATGGGGCGCTGAGTCCCGTCAGCACGGCGGCCAGGTAAGCAAATCGCCGTGTCTGTTACGGGACCATTAATAGTGAATTGCCTTTTCAGAAAAAATTGGAATAGTTTACTTTCAATTCTTTATTATAAAGTATTCAATAGTGAGAAGCTCTTAAGCAAGTACGGATCAAAGCCTATTTGAAAGTCAAATCAAGCCGTTACTAATCAGAGATACTTTTCCAGTGATTTCATGAATGAAAAATAAAGAACATATTACGCGTGAAATACTATGTTCAGAGTGTAATATTGTAATAAAATGGACGTAATGTGCATCAAATCTGGATAAACATATTTGTAAGTGGCAAAATAATGTCTGAGAAAAGTACAAACGTAAAGTGTCAATCAGAAAAAAATCATTCTTTTTTTTAATTCTAAAATCGCCCTTCAGAAATCGGTTGAAGCTATTTTCTATTGGTGTGATAAAATTGGCAAAACAAGTGCATCTAACTAATTAAATGTCTCACTAAAAACTATGGTGGATTTATATATTTTCTTTCGTGATGTATGTACTGAGAATTTGGAAATTAACCCTGTTCAACTAAGTTAGCTTGGTATTTCGGTACAACTAGACGAGTCGTGCTTTTCTCACAGACCCAAACATCACAGAAGATCTTCCCATTTTCAAATTTGGGTTTTTGGAATTGTAGATACATCGACGAGATCAGCAAATAGGCTACATGAAAATAGTTCAACAATGCGATGATGGAATTCTTTCACCAATAATTAAAAAAGTAGTTAAGCTAGTCTCGACTGTGCACTCAGACAAATTGAAGGCCTACCAAAAATTCAGTAGCCTAGGATACCTACGTCAAATTGTAAATCTTTCATTGCATTTTGTTGATATAGAACAGGTGTTCACACTCAGCATGTAAAATCCTACTGGAACAAACATAAAGCTAAAATGAAAAAAAATGTATGCATGCAAAAAAAAAAAAGAGTTCTTACACTTGTATTTAGAGGAATTTATGTATCATGAACGGCTTCAAGAAAATATATTTAATTATTTTTGTGCTGAAATTTCGAAAGAGTATTCGCGTAATTTTTAAATTGATTTATGTAATAAAATATTACTAAAATATTTTCTTGTGTAATTTTGAAACCCCTGTTTTTAAATAAAAAAGAGTCTTGTGGGACCGCTATTCTTAAAAAGCTCCTTCCTTTTCTTTTAAAAAAAAAATACAAAACATTCGATGGTCATATTTATTCTTTCTAAACTTTACTTTTGTTAAAAAAAAATTCCAAAGTTAAAATATACTTTTACGATAAACTAATTTCCTCAAGTTCCTCTTACGAGGAGGAATGGAGAAGCAGCTTCTTGTCCATTACACCATATTTAACTCGGGTAATTTTTCTGGATTTATTTTTTGTTTAAAGATTTTTTTATCTACAAATGGACCAAGAGTAAATTTGGAGATATGTATATAGATACATTTTCCCAAATTTACTCTTGGTCCATTTGTAGATAAAAAAAAATCTTTAAACGAAAAATAAATCCAGAAAAATTACCCGAGTTAAATATGGTGTAATGGACAAGAAGCTGCTTCTCCATTCCTCCTCGTAAGAGGAACTTGCGCTTCGCATACAGACCTACAGTTTGTGGCCTACTGCCTATCCGGCTCTGGCAACGGATTTTGGTCTATAAATTTAAGAAGGGGATTTTTTTGAGTATTTGAATAATAATTTCATCTTAGTTTGGTTATAACTTGTTTTTTTATCAAAGTTATTATTAATAATTATTTTATAATATCCAAAAACAAAATGGTGAAGTTTAGAAATAAATATAAGTATCGAAATTTTGTGATTTTTTCAAAATCCAAAGAATTACAAATGGCGAAGTTCAGAAATTTTTTTATATATATCTTCTTTAACTATATTTTAGCAAAATGATATTTTGAAAGGGGGGAAATAGTTTAGAGTTCCTTTTTAAAATCATTATAATTGGCGAAGTTCATAAAATTTATAAAAATTTAAGCATGGCTGCTATTTTTAAATTTTAAATTTTAATCTTAGTAGCGAAGCGCAAGCTCCCCCCATTTTGAATCTCTTCCTTTCCTAATCCCCTTTCTTAAAATATAAGAAAATCACATAATGAATTTTTAATTACAAAAGCTTCATTCAGTTAATAATATCAAAAAACGTAACTATAACAAACGATACAGGCTAAAGATTAAGATGGAAAATCGATTTTAGAAAGAACTTCGATAAAACCTTCGAATATTCGAAAACAAAACGACCCAAAACAGCCAGTCTTAATTTTAATAAATTTCTAGTAGCCATGACAACGTCCTTAGTTTGGCTCGTGATTTATTGTACTGCGGGTGCTATATGTCCTTCCCGAGCGCAATGTCCTGTAAAGCCTTGTGTCGTAGAATTTGAGTGATTTGCCCGATAGTTTAATTCTGGTTTTCATTAAGACAAGTTTAACGACGTCCTCCTTGTTAGTGGAATTGTAAAACCATTTAGAAATCTTCCTCTGACTACATAGACCATTTCTTTAAGAATGATATTCCTAGTTTGTTTGTTGTTGTTTTTTGTTAAGTTCTATGACATAGTTGATTTTGTTGGCATATGTGGTCCATTCCTACTTAAGGTGTATATTCGCATGAGTAGGATTTTGCTCTGCATATCTCACCCAATATTCTGAGATGAAAACAAAAATATACTTGTCTTAGCTTCGAAAAGGGAAACTTCTTGAACTATCTGGTTGTCTATATTTTTCACACGTCTTTTTAAGAAGTCTTCTTTACCTTTAGAATAAAGCTATGTGAACACACTTACGAGTATGCCTGTAGAAAAGGCATTGATGAGGACTAACTTTGGTACACGTGTAAAGGGATCACACGAAGAAACGGGTAGATTGATACATTCCTATATCAAAGTAACTGTTTTCTGCATTGAATTTGCATAACACTTTTATGAGTGTTCCGTTTAGGGTGGTATATAGTTGAACGATTGATTAGTACCCGTATTTGGCGCAAACAGATTTTGATATCTTACGACATACTCGTAAACGAAGAGTACATGTCAGAATAAACATGTTCGGATAGCCCATAACAAAATAAAGGGATAAGGAAAGACAGATGAAAGAGGGATTGTTCATCTACTTCTACCAAGTGCCCAAGAAAGTTCGGTTATTTTTTTTTAGCCTACGTGGATAAATAAAAACTCAGTTTAAGCAATAAAACGTGCGATAAAAATGATGTGGAAAAAATATAGACCAAGAGTAAATTATTAGGAGATATGTACTGGAAACGCTTTATTTTTTTTCAGACCAAAATATACTTTTATCGATAAGCTTTCATCGAAATTGTTTTGAAATACGGATAATAAAAATCCTCATCACTTTTTTTTCCCCCCCATCTAAATTTACTCTAATAATTTAATTTTTCTAAGCTAAAATATAGTGTAATAGAAGCACTTTGAAGCAAAAAAAAATGTTGGTCGCTCTTCAAGTGTGTCCTTATCAAAGAATCTTTCATTGTGAATCTGATTATCTAAAGACAAAAAAGCCTATAATAACTCAGAGACCTCTCAGGCGAGTATGGCGGATGAGACAGTAGTAGATCTGCACTTTGGATAATCAGTATATTTTGCATTACCATCAGATGTGGGGTCATACATTGTTGCCTAACAGAATCACAATTCCTTTGCTGGACAACTCCCTTGCTGGACAACTCCTCTGCTGGACATCTCCTTTGCTGGACAACTCCTTTGCTGGATCTTTCAAATAAGTTAACCATTAATTTTTTGGAGTTGTGCAGCGTATATTTCACCTTTTTTTCGCCCTCAACAATCAGATTTGCAATGAAAGATTCTCCAAAAGGGATGTAAATAGTTTTGTAGAATAAATTCTATTGTTTGAGTTGCGTTTTCATTTATCCACGTAGGTAAAAAACAAACGAATTTGGCCGGATACCTGATATTATTAAATAGTTATTCGCAATAGAGATGAAAGTGAATTATAAAAGTTTAGTGTTACTCGATCAAAGTAAATTCATTTTAGTAAGTTTGGTTGGTCATGTTTATACAATTGAGATTTTAATTTTTTGACACGTCTGGTAACTAGAAATCAGAACACACTTGATCTATTAATTGGATATGGAAAGTTATGAACTCGGACGAATGAAAAAGTCTGGTGATACCTAAATAACAAAAAGAGATTTATGGATATGAAACAATTTATTTCATAGGACTCACAGTTGCTTAGAATTAGCAGGATACTGCATCGGTTGCAGCAGTTAAAGATCCAGGACAATGTACAACATTATTTGAAAACGGCAAGATATTGTGGCGTTGCATCAAAACACTCGGGGAGGAGGGGGGGGGGGAGAGACTGCGTCAGCCAACGGCTAAACCTGATACTTGCCCATTTCAGAAGCGATAAAGCGCCCCCGCCTTCCCACGCGAACGAAGTCGCTGTATTCTCCAGTAGATGGGAGGGTCGAGTGCCTTCACACCACGATGCAGTATTTAACTACATCTGCCATTTTTCCGAGCTCTCCCCTGCGCTTTAAAAGACGAGGAAAACGCGAAGTCGCCCACTGGGGTAATAATAATAAAGGTTTTATATGGCACCCTTCAAGACCTCTAAGCTTTCGGCAGGGCGCTTGTCCATCAACTAGGAAAAGGCCTGATAGAAGAGGTGTGTTTTCAGAGCCCGCTTGAAAGCGGCAGGCGAGGAAGAGGAGCGTTATGCCAGCAGGCAGACCATTCCACAGCTTAGAGGCAACTAGAGACAAGGCACGATGACCCATGCGGCGGAGAAAAGTGCGAGGAACCGAAAGCAGAATTGTACTTTCCGATCAAAGGGCTCTTTGTTGTATGGACACAGTAAGTGCGAAGGACAGGTAAGGGGTAGTTGTGGTATTTAGGATTTTAAATGGCAGGAGGAGGACTTTAAAAAGTAACTCTAAATTAAATGGGCAGCTGATGCAGTGGCACGAAAGAATGGTCCTCGACGGAGGAGAAGTCAAGCAGCAAAGTTCTGGACAAGTTGAAGTGGGAAAACTGTAGTGTTGGGGGCTCCAGTAGGAAGAGAGGTAACAAGGTGAGAGGTAACAAAGGCATGGATGGTTATATCAAAACTGTTTCGGTCAAAGTGGGACCGGATACGACTGAGGTTACAGGGAAAGCAGCAGAGAGGCGATTTGCTGATATTAGCAGCATGCGATTTGAAATCGAGTTGACTGTCAAAGGAAACAACAACCAGGTTTTTAATGGTGTCGGAGAACGCGATCGGAGAGCCACCTAGACTGAGAGAGGGGACTAAATTTGCAGCGAGCGACACCTGCTGAGGTGCCCATCAAAAGAATCCTCAGTCTTGTCATGGTTGAGTTTGAGGAAGTTATCCGATAACCATTCAGTAATCGTGTCATGTACGGGTAAGAGTCTAGTGACGGTAACGGTGAACGAGTTGCGGGGGAGGGTAGGAGAGAATACTTCCCGTCAGCTTCACTACCTACAAGCAAGAGACCAAAAGAAGACAACCAGCAAACAACAAGGGTTCAAACCTGGCATTGCAATTTGTGTTGAATTATAGCTGTCTCCTTCGATTGATGACTTTTAAACTTTTTATTTTTCCCTCACAACTCTTGTCTACAATCATTATTTCCCTCTTACCGGACGACATTGGGTTGTTATCAATCCTGCACCTGCAGCCAACGCGTCATGAAGAGACTCTTCTCAAGCCTGATCCCTCTTTCCACCTCTAATTTCATGCCCACTTTTGACATCAACGCTTTAATGTTAAGTCTCTTTTGAGGAACTCTCCACGGTAGTATTCTGCCGTCCGAACTCTGACATCCTTAACTTTTGTATTCTCAGATTTCCTCAAGGTCAACGATAGCATTTCGCGTAACCCATTTACCATAATTTTGTATAATCAATTGTTTACTCTGTGCCCTTATTTCATCCTCATTGCAGTTTAATTTCAACTCATTTGTGGGATAATTGCGTTCATACCTGTTTATTGTCAACCGTGGACCACTTCTAATTCGCTATTTTATTGAACGAATTTCTTCTCTTCCACGATCGAGCGAGTTTTCTTCGTGTCAGTCTTAACTTTGTACTAAGTGATTAATCTCTCATTGTGCATTTTATTTTTTTTTCAGCAATTTCTCTCATTTCAGTTATGCTTACTTTCTACCCTTTGTTGAATAAACCATTAATATTCGGTTGTATTATCATTTCACTTTCCAATGAGGTTGTTCCCTCATTGGAAACAGATCCACTGCCCATTTCTCAAATTAGTGCCCAAATCAGCTCCATTCTCATAAAATCAAATTTTCAGTGACTATTTTTACCTTCTTATTCTTAGTTAGTATTTAGTGGCGACCAATTAACAGATTCGCGAACCTTTACTAAGGTGAAGTGTCTACTTTAAAGATCGTTATTTTGTTGTCCCTTGAATAGTTATCAAGATCAACCCACACCTGCGCCATGAAAGCTGGCACCATAGAATGACGAACTCGCAAGTCTGACTGAAAATTTGTTGTCTTTGTCTATTTAGTTCTAAAAAAAAGAGCTACAGTCCTAATGTATCGTTTGAGTATGGTCTCGATGACGTTAGCTTTCACTGAATTATTTATAAAAATAATATAAAGATTCATGGCGTTCGCAGCTTTTTCAAGAGAGGACGTTTAATGTTAATGAAAGCCATATTCTTTTCAAAAAATTTGAACCTGTTGGAAATAATAAATGAAAATTCCAATTATGCGAGGTAGATTATTAAGAAAATACTTGAATTTCTTTGAGGGGAGCTAAAGGTGGAGTCAGGGTGCTGCTTGGAGTGACTGATAGCATAAAAAGTTGGAACCGGCAATTGCCATAATTAAGACTCATGTTAGCACATCTAAAAACTCACGGGAAGTTAAATAAGTTTTCATCATGGCCTGCTTCATTTTCTGCCCAAAATGTTATATTAAGTTATTAAGAATTGAATGTAGTTTTTAGAGGAATAAGGAAAAACTTTTCTTAGAGTAGTTTATATTGTTCCAAATTGGCTGAGAGCTATTTAAAAACAAAAGTAGTGAAAATGAGGCCTTTTTTAAGCTGTAGAAATACCTAGATCTTCCGTGAACTGGCAATGAGTAAGCAATTTTGAGTTGATGTTGCCATGGCCTTTTTTTAGGCTACATTTTGTTAGAACCCTTTATTAGTAATGGTATCATGTGACATACACATGAGGCATATTATGCTTTATGAAACAAGAAAGGGATTAGTGCCAGGTTAATCAGTAAAAATATTACATAAATCTATGGAATATTTTAATAGTTGACAATAAGCATTGGTTAAAAAATGTGGTTCAGGCAATTGGGGACTTAAATAATGTGAGAGTAGAGGTTGCCATCCTGCAATTGATTTCAATGTTTTTAAGTCCCTAGTGGAGGCAACTTTAATGTCCCTAGTGGGGGCAACTTTAATGTCCCTAGTGGAGGCAACTTTTCGACAGGACATTCTTGATATGGCAAAAAATCCTAATGTCAGCGATAAAACAGTGTGAGTCATCATCTTATAAACAGGTTTGTTTTTTTTTAAATAATGTTTTGGTGCTACATGCCAGTGCATATAGAACCACAACACCATAATAAGCGATCAGTTACTGCAGACCTACGTATATGTTCAATAATATCAACGTTTAAAAGAAGCACTCAAACAGAGCCATCCTTCACTGGTCAACTGAAAGGGTGTCCTTGTCCTATATGGCACGTTTGACTCAAGAATAAAATGAATTCGTTGGGTTAGGAAGTTCTTCATATTCATAGTGCGATGCACCCTGTTATTACCACTTATTTAAGTCATTAAAACTACCTAACTCTCAAACTTACTCTGATCTTGAGGTGGAAAAGGATATCAAATCCTATATTTCATCGAAACCTAGTGAATTTTTCAAGAAAGGAATCCACTGCTTAGTCTAATGGAAGATGATGGAAAATAATTTGGTAAATAATTCGTTGTCGTTGATACATGTGCCACAGGGGCGGATCCAAGGGGGAAGGCAGGGGGAAATTCCACACAGAGTGCCTGGCTTGCATCGCTTTTCGAGTCGGCACTTCCTGTCTTGAGTCACGGCAGACACACGGCACGTGCGCGCGTGCGCTTGAATCGCTGACCAGTGGGACCGCGCATCCTGACTCGCACGCCTGACCCTTCCGCTCTTTGTCAGCTGACCTAAGCTGGGCATATGCTCGTTGGCATCTATCAGTTTCCCAACTAATTCCAGCACCCTCTCTCTCCCTTTGTCTTAACTACACCAGCATCATCTCCGCGCCATCATCTCTCTGAAACACAGCAGTGCAAAGTAAGTGATTTTTTTTGTTATTACATACATGGGGTGATGTGAGCGGCTGGGCTTTTCCATGTGATGCATTAGTTCCCTCTCATTCACAGGGCTTGTACCATAAAGCGAACCGGCGATATGAAGATCACCTCGTTCTTCAAGACCAAAGTGGCCAAGACGAGTGGTGATTGCGAGCGTGATGTCAATGAAATGGAGCAACAGCCAAGCACTTCGACATCGACAGCCTGTAGATCCTACAGCGAAGTCAAATCTCACCATGAGGTGCAGGAGGGCAAGGTACTTAGTTCTCTTTTTTCGCATGGCACACTGTGCTGTTCGGCGGAAATACGGGCGGAGGCTGGGCACCTTGGTGTTAAAGCCGATGTGCAGCTACAAAAAGCCACTGAACTGCTCAGCAGTCACAATAAGCACGGATATCTCGCGACACCTATGAAGAAAATGGAGAGGTTTTTCGACACTTTGCGAAACCCGACAAGGGCTGTCGACACCATGTTACAAGCGAAGAAGAAGGAGCAAATTGCGACTAACCGGCGCCTGTTGGTTCCAATCGTTGAGAGCATCCTCTTCTGCGAACGAAATATGCTGCCTCTCTGTGGGCATCGAGATGACAGTCCATTGGACCTCTCTATTCCGACCAAAAGGGGAGGAGTCTTCAGAGCGCTTCTGCAAGCTGAAAGGTGAGACTTTTAAATAGAAAAAAACACCACTCTCGAACGTCTTACAGGGACCACAAGAAGCGCGAGATTCCAAAAGTAAAAAAAAAAAATCTACATTTTCTTGAAAATACCCGTTTCATTTCCATTAAAATTGTAAATAATATACTTTGATCTTTGCCTCTGATTGTGTCCTAACTTTAGTATTTTTAGTATACACCAAAAAATTCGTAGCGTATGTATGGCACCACTGTACCAGATGTATTGTAGACCGCTACTGATGGTATTGTTCCTTTATCAGGATGGCGAGACGAGTTAAAGTCGACAAATCCTTCAGAAAACAGGTTGTCCAGCGGAAGAGTGAAGGAATGACACTGTCTGACATTACGAGGCATTGAGGTAGGTCAAAAATGGTCATTTTACAGATAATAAAGCTCATTGAAGAGGTCCGCCACAAGTCCGGCGATTCGAAAACGCATTTCATGTGAAGCTCGGGCGATGCAAATGATGTCGATGAAGGACCGATTTGAGACAACAGCCAGTACTTCCCGTCAAGTTGCCGATACCAGGAATCCGAATATGTCTCGCAGACTACCATGTCGCTTGTGATAGTTGGCACTCATAGCACGCTCGTCAGCCAGGAAACCAATCAAAAGTAAATAAAAGAAGAAGCGGTTATGTTGGCATTCGCTACTGAGCATATCATTTTGAGTGTTGAAAATGGGACAGAAAATTTGTTAACCATGAAAGCAAACTTAATATGTCTAGATGAATGGGGAAGCATCATGTTAGGCTTTTCACAGGTGAAATATTGAATCACAAATGCAAGAGAAGACGGTTAAATTTAGGGGTAGGATCATTATGATGTTTGGGATGTTTTCAAGTTTGTCTGTTAGTCCATTTACGCGGCAAAGTAAATGCTTCGGTATACAAGAATCTGCTTCAGGAACATGTGAGCCTCTCTCTCCGAGCATCGGGACTACGGGAGTCGTTTTTCATGCGTGATAAAAATATCGATGTAATTAATTGGCCTGGCAGTGACCTCATTTAAAATCGATTGAAACCCCGTGGAAAATACTCGGTGAAACTAAGAAGGTAATGCCTCGGACACCAACGAATGTTGATCTCTGGTAAAGATTAGAAGAAAATTACGCCCGAAGAATTTGACAAATTAGTGAAGTTCTCCAGCCAAAAGTGTATTCAAGTCATTCAGAACAAGTTTATGCATATTTATTAATATTTTGTTCAATTATAGATGAGATAATTATGTTATTATCTGGTTATGGCTAAATTTATAATTATCGTTCTCTAGTTTTGGATGTATCCATTCTTCAAATACACATTATTTCCCTCACAAAGTTGTTTATATGTTGTTCTATGAAAGTAAAACTTGGACACCATCAAAGGTAAATTTCAAACAAGTTTCATGGAAATTAGACCAGTAATTTCAAGAAAATGTATATGTTACTGTACCCTACCGAGCAAAATAAGGAACGATTTTCCTTTATTAAAATATTTTTAAAAATAGGATTAGTAGGGAAATGAAATTTCCATGGTAAATAAAGGCATGAATTTAATATATTTTATGAAGATTTCATATGATACAATCGTATAATATAGAAATTATGCTAAATAAACTAACAAAATAAAATATTGACACATGGAAAATAGAACGATTTTTTTTCAGGAACTTTCTAGATGTTTTTTAAGATCATCTGGCAACATTTTGGTCAGTAGGTAAGAACTGTACAACCGACATTGTTGTCGTACTCACTCTGCAGAGATGCCACCACACGTGAAAGTGGCTCTTGAGCTGTCAGAGAATTGTTCGCTTGATGACTTCGGGGCCTATGCGATTTCAAGAGAGATAGGAAGTTCCAAGAGAGTGATTTCGGGCGTTCTGAAGTTATACAATGAAAAAAAACTATAAACCTCCTGCAATTGTCGGTCGCCCCCGCATAACCACCATCAAAGAAGACAGAGCTATCAGGCGCTTCTCTGTGAAGGATCCCTTCGAGCCTCCAGCAGGATTTCTCGAAAAAATAGGAAAAATAGTGGCAAAGAAGTGAATCATGTTACACTGTCCGATCGCCTCACTGCATCTTGTTTAAAAGTTCGTTCTCCAGCAACCAAACCAACCATCAGTAAGAAGAACCAGAAGGCGAGACTCGAATAGGCTGAAGCTCATGTTGTTTGGAGGGATGACGATTGGGAGAGAACTCATTTAAGCGACGAAAATAAATTTAATTTAGTTGGATCTGATGGCAGACGCTCTGTTAGATGCGCTGCAGGTCATGGTATGGGGGATGTTTTCGTCTGAAGGAGTTGGTCCGCTAGTGTGAATAATTGGAACGGTAAATACCAATGAATACATAAGCATCGTACAACAACTTGTTATACATTAACTTCGAGCATTTCTAAACCAGCCAACATTATTTATGCAAGAAAACGCGCCATGTCATACTGCAAAGCGAGTAAAATAGTATTTAGAACAAGAAGATATCATGTAATGGTCTGGCCTGCTCAGAGCCAGGACCTGTATTCAATGGAGAAACTCAAGAAAGATCATTGGAGATAAAGTTCGAAACCAGCAGCCTTCAACTGTGACGAATATATTGACTAAAAATTGAGAGAAAATGAAAAAAAAATAAGACTAGAATATTGCAGGAAACTGCAGTCGTCGTTGCGCCGAAGTAATGCAAAACATGGGCTTCAACACCTCATATTAAGTGTTTTAAGTTTCATCGTTGTCAAATCTTGCTTTTATTCTCGTGTATTTGCTTGCTAAGCAATTCTGTGAATGATCGTTCTCTTATTTTGTACTTGTCATTATTTTATTTTGTTAGTTAATTTAGTATAATTTCTTGAATATAACATAGTATCATATGAAATTTTATGTACCGTGAAAATTTCATTTACCTAATCATCATATTTTAAAAATATTTTAATAAGGAAAATCGTTCGCTTATTTTTCTTGGTAGTGTAGGACTATGTTATTAAAAACTTCGTAAGGTGATATTTTGTTTAGTAAATCATCTAATGCGTGAAACCGGTATAAGCCTAAATATGTAAATTTATTTATAGCTTCCGAGCAGTCCTCAACTAACCACCTTTTCCTGTTTTCATTGGTCACGTCTGGGCAAAGCATGAGAAGTTGCTCGGTTTAATGATGCGTATTTAGAGTATTATCTTTATTTGGAGAAAATAAAATCAACGCGGACATCTTGAATTTAAGAAATTGTGTAATTAGAGGCTAGAATTTCGGCAACTGATTTGACAAACTTATGGGCAATTCAATTCTAAAAATTGGTGTTTACCACATTACAAAGTCGAAATGAGTCTCGCCCGTCTTGCAGTCTCACTGATGAATTTTTATCGATGTTTTTCCTATTGATATCAAATCTTTGGCACCATCTGAAAGCAAAAAAAGGGCGATTTTTCTGATAATGATGGTCTTTGATTTGATTATATCGAAGCCATGACTCTTTTTAAGTTAATGTAAGCTATGGATCGGAGGAGTTTATTTTTTTCGCAGATTTAATTGATGAGAAATCAATAGCGAAAGCAAATTTTCAGACTTAAGTATGAACCAAACTGACAGGTAAAACAATATGGGGTTTGGACTGGTTGATGATAAGGTTAGCCTAGATAAAAGTCATTAACCTTGCTTTAAATGAAGAAGATATTCTTGGCGCACTCCGCTCATTCCGCCAAAAAGCCCCAGGACAATCGGGGCTTACGAAGTTAAACTTCGAAAGGGCACAAGCAAACGTCATCGAAGGAATGAGACGAATATTCAACGCATGTCTGAATACGGGGTACTTTCCAGATGCTTACAAGACGGCAAAGATGATCTTCTTGCCCAAGCATGGAAAGGACCCAACATTGAGAGAGAGCTACTGCCCAATTTTACTTCTGGAATTCGGCGGGAAACTCTTTGAGAAGATCTTCAACCAGAGACTGGTGTCTTACCTGGAAGAGAACTCCCTCTACAACCCTTGCCAATAGGGGTTTAGAAAGAAGCGAAGTGCAGAAATGGCAATCAATGTCATTACGGAAAAGCTTGCCCAAGCCAAACGGGACAGGAGTTACGTGGATATTGTTTGTCGGGATGTATTAAAGGCGTTTGATAAGGTGTGGCAGCGGGGCATGCAGTATAAGATTTTACGTCTGGGTCTAAGTGAAAACTTAGAAAGAACTCTCTGTGACTATGTCATGGAGAGAGCGGCGTATGTCAGTGTAGGGTGCACGGACGGACCAAAGTTTCCGCTCACTGCGGGCCTTCCGTAGGGGGGATGTCTGTCCCCCAACCTTTACTCGATATACACCGTGGATGTCCCAGCCCCTGTGTACCCCTCTTCCCTCAATATTCAATACCCTGATGATTTCAGCCAGATAATCATATCTCCATGGAGGAATGCACCGTGGCAAGCTCGCATGACAGCGATAGAAATTGAAAATCTAAACAACTACGAGGCTCAATGGAAAATTAGAACTAACCGGGAGAAATTCAAGGTGGTCCCCATTGGACGCACCAGAAGAGCAGACGTGAGAATGGGGAATACTCGCTATCCCTACACCAACGAATGCAATGTACTCGGTATGAAAATCACCTCTACCGGGTACAAGAAGTACGTCGAAGAAAGAATTTATCGAGCCTCGGCCGCTGCCAGAACTCTATATACGTTAAAAATCTACGTGAAAGTAACAAGAAGAAGATCTACAATGCCCTTGTTAGATCTACTTTGCTTTACCCCGCCTCCACCTTCTCTTGTGTCTCAAAAACACAAGAGGCGACTACAAGTAGTGCAAAATAAATGCATGTACCTAATCACAGGTACACGCAGGCGAGAAAGAAGACGCCAAGGAAGACCTGCACAGAGAGGCGGGGATAATTCCCATTAACAAAGTCATCGAAGAACGGACCCGGAAGATGCAGGATCTGGTTAATCGAGCACCGAGTAAAGAAATTACTCATATAATTAACCAGAACAGAAGAGCAGACTGTCGCGCCAGATTTCCAAGCTCCGCTAACCGAGTGACTGGCGGGGATGAAGTGCTGTTCTACGCATGATGAGATGTAGACTCTAAGAATCTAAGAAAACAACCGAATCAAGAATAAAACCCACAATAATGACTAAAACTCACCAAAGAAGACAAAAGTAAAACTAAGAAAGAAGAAAACCACCGAATAGGACGAGAAATCAACCCGATTATAAAAAAAAACAATAAAACTAAAACACACACACATACAAAGAATCCAAAACATTGAGCACGCACTTAAAGTTTGAAAAAACATAAACAAGCAATGCATATCACACAACAAAGCTAAACTAAAGTTAGCAAGACAAATGGCTTGAACGCCATAACGAATAAAAATCAACGAAAGATCAAAGAATACACACTACAAAGAAATAATAAAAGTGATAGGCCTGATCACCAGGCTCTTGCATCTCTTTGCACCCTACCACCCTTCTTTCTCTTTTCATCACTTGTCTATTTTCTCTATCTATCCACACACCCTATCATACTTCCCTACACACACTACACCTTTAACTTAATTATAAATGAAGAAGGTTTTGGATTTACTCAGTCTGTACGAACTGGTAAAGGCTAACACAGGTAAAGGAGGAAAGCCTTTAGGCAGGACTTAAATAAAACGCCTTCTCAATAAAATTTCTAAGAAGAAATATATGCGCTCCTGGGGCTGATTGAAGATTTCTCCTCTTCCTCTTGAGTGAAGTAGCCCCCCCGAAGCGGTTGCTCTTCCTTATTCTAAATTCTTGGCTCTTTTTTCATACTTTTTACCTTAAAATTACTTCTCAATTGCACTACATAAATTGGTCATAGGCAAGGCCTGAGTTACAGTTGGTAGTAAGGTATAATGAACCCCTGCAGGAGACCCTCTTAGGGGGCCAGCAAAGGGGGGCCGATTCTCGGTCACGGGCTAGAACCCAACTGTGGACCACTGTTAGGGCTAGACCCAGATAGGTAGGGTTGACCAAGGAGAGTGCGAAAATCGTAAGGTAGGCGAGATAGAACTAGGACAGATAGAGGGGCTCCTCACACTAGTGGAGACTAAATAAGACTCCACAGCTGAAGATCGACAAAAGAACCCCTCTCCTTGGAGAGGGGACGACTTCCAAAAAGGTGGACCCACCGGACTTCAAAAGGCTTCCCCTTAAACTCATACTCAACGGAAGGAAAAGATCACCACAAGAAGTAGTGCAATGCATATTTATAGATCTGGAGATACCACTAATCAAATGCATTAAGACACCATCTGGATTCACAATTATTTGCCCAGAAAATAAAGACGTAGAGCAGTTACTTTCATCTGCTGAGAGCATTACGCTAAAGAAGTTGGACTTGGAAACTAGAGTACCACCACAAATCACGGCTAACAGAAGTGTCATCTCTCGAAAAATCAAGTCCTTGGTAGGAGAGCACTCATGCCAATAAATAAGAGAAGAACTTCAGGAGGCACAGAAATGGCTCAAAATAGCAGAGGTGGTCAAATTTAAAGATCACACTCACGTTTTCTAGGTCATTTGTGAATCTACCGAAATAGCTTCAAGGATCATGGAACAGGTACTTCTCGCTTTCAACATGAGAATCCCATCCACCCACATACAAAGAGATGTCCACAAGCATACAGATATGCTTCAGATGTTATGCGTTGGGGGATCATACGACGCAAAATTGCCCCCCAAAAGACCTAATCATCTGTTCTGAATGGGGAACTGAAGTCCAATCTTAGCGTTACTGCAGCGACACAGTTAAAAGATGCAGTAACTGCCAAGGAGGACACAGAACTATGGCCATGATCTGTCCCAAAAGAAAAGAAATTATAAAGAGAAAAGAAACAGAGTCAAACAGAAATAAAACTAACGTAAATAAAAACTCATACGCATCAATGGCAAAAAGTGACCAACAAGAACCGGCAACACAGATAAATTTAAATGGTACTCTCAACGTAAAAAATACTTACTTGTATATTACGAGTACATGCCCACGTGATGAGCATAGCTAACCCTAGGAGTTATGCAACAACAGTCAACAGCATGTTAAAGGAAAATGGGCTCGAACCGATGAAATTTCCCAAAGAAGTCGAGTCATCGGCCATTTTCAAAATCACTGTCAAGGAAAAGACAAAAAATGAGTTAATCGAAGAGGCGAAAGGGAACCAACAGGCAGAAGAATCAGAAGATGACACAATCAGCGAAGACTCGGAGGCTGAAAATTCCTCTGACGATACAGAGCAAGAGTGCACACGGATTACTTGCAGGATAGCCGAAAGAACTAACCGATCTAAATCCGCAAGTAAAAGGGTTCCATCACCCAGAGATGAACTACCAGAAGGACCCTCGAATGCAGTCAGCAGAGGAGGAACCCAAGAGAAACGAAAGAAGAACCAGAAAAAGAAGAAGAACACCGATAACTTAACAGATAGCACAAACTGAACGGAAAACGAATAAACGAACGGAAATGGACAATTGGACTATGTATATTAAGAAATTAAAAATACTACAAATTAACACATGCGGATGGAAAGACAAGGAAATTATGTATGGAAACTTATTCAGAAAGATTGACCCAGATGTTATACTAATATCAGAACATGGAAGAAACACAGAAAACGATAAATTAAAGATATGGAACTACAATGTTATTAACACAAATCCTTCAGGAGAAACACACGATGGAGCGGCAATAGCTGTCAAGCAAGGATTGCAGTACAAAGCAATACAAGGATTGGAAGATGCATATTTAGCTATAGAAATTAAAATGAAATTAAGCAACATCATTGTCGCAACTTGATACCAACCACCCAGACGCCCCCAATTACCGGTACAAAACTTTACTAAACTCTTTAACTATAGGATACCGGTCATTTTGATTGCCGATTTAAACGCCCATTGTGGGGCTTCTGGGTACAGAAATACAAACAGAGTCGGAAGACAACTTAACATGCTTCATCAATAGACGTATACTGCAAAGACTGGGGCCCAATTTTCCTACATACTTACAAAGAGAACACGCAACAAAACCGGACATCTGCCTGGATATCTTCAATTTGCCCTTTAACTATTTTATGGAACCAGTGGATGTTCCTTGCAGTTACTACACTGCGACTCTAATGCACATAAACAAGTATCCTATACAAATTCCTTCGAAGAAATGGAAGGCATACCATAGAGCGGATTGGGATCAGTACAAAGAATTAATTCAGACGTACGTGCCCAGCCCGCTCGGGGAAGCCACTCTAGAGGAAATCGACGGGGAGTTAGATAGGATCAGAGAAGAAATTAAAAGGGAAGAGAAGGGGGCTGTCCCCACTAACTCGTTCCAAGCCATTAAATAATTTAGGTGGACACTAGAAATGGTGGCTTTGAGCGAGGAGATCGGCCGGGCGGCAGAAATTATAAGAAGATTCGGAACATCAAGGGAAGCATACAACGCACTCAGGAGACAGAAAAGAGAACTAATAGCACTAATTTATGAAAAACAGAATGAGAAATTGGATCAGCACATTGAGAAAATAGATGTGTAAATATCACCAAGGGAATTTTGGAAACATATCAACAGATTAAAGACACGGACAACATAGGATACAATGAAAATTAAGGATGCAAGGAACAACATTTTAGAAGATGAGGAAGAAATAGAGGCATTATTTAGAGAGCACTGGAGAAATGTATTCAAAATTAGCGAAGAAGAGAATGAGGACTATGACATTAAATTCGAACATCAGATCGTGGATGAACTCAATGGGAAGATCGAAAGGACATATCCCTTCCATTTTGTCGAGGAAAGGAGAAACAACAACGACGGAATAGACACAATCATTACATCTGAGGAATTAAAAGAAACCATAAGGAACTTCCGACAGAGAGCCCCAGGCAGATCGGAACTCACCAGATTAAATTACATCGAAGGACCCCCTAACATCCTGGAGGGAGTGAGAAACGTCTGCAATGCATGCTTGAACACGGGATACTTTCCTGATGAACTGAAATTGGCGAAGATGATATTCATACCTAAGGCGGGAAAACCCTCAGATCAAGTGGGTAACTGCTAGATTTCATCGGTAAGGTATTGGAGAAAATAATAAATAACAGACTGTCCAAATTCCTCGATGATAATGGCCGAAGAAACAGCTGCCAATTTGGCTTCAGGAAACCAGAAGCACGGAGATGGGCCTTGGAGTCATCCTTGAAAAGATAGCGAAAGCAAAGAGAGAGAAAAATGAGCGTAGACATCGTATGCCGGGACGTGTCCGAGGCATTCGACAAAGTATGGCAGAGGGGTATACAAATCAAGACACTCAGATTAGGAATGAACATCAAGATCGAAAGGATTTTATGTGATTATGTAATGGAGAGACGTGCTTATGTGGAAATAGGACGACATCAGGGAGAAATATTCGAGCTCACTGCTGGCTTGCCCCAAGGAGGATATCTGAGTCCGTCTCTCTATTCAATCTACACAGCAGATATACCACCACCAAGAAATGAAGGCTGCTTGGACATCCAATTTGCCGACGATGTCATTCAAATCATAGTTTGTCCCTACAGGAACTGCTCAATGCAAGCTAGAACGACTGCAGAAGAGATAAGAAGCATTAATAGATACGAAGAAAAAGGGAAAATTAAAACCAACAGGGATAAATTTAAAATGGTACCCGTGTACAGGAGGAGCATCTCAGATGTATATGTAGAAGGACAGCGCTACAGATACGAAAAAGAATGGTTATAAAAATCACGTAACTGAGAGGGTAAATCGAGGGAAGAGCGGCCTGACATTACTGTACAAGTTAGTTAACCTAGGCATGAAAAACAAGAGAAAAATTTATCAAGCAATAGTACAGTCCGCGATTATTTATCCAACCATCGCGATGTACACGATCTCGAGAAGTAACCTATTAAGACTCCAAAAAGTCCAAAATAAAGCTATCTACTTAATAAAAAACACCAGAAGAGAAGAAACAAGAAGACTACGAGACCTGCACAGGGAGGCAAGGATAAAGCCACTTAACAGAATAAATGCAAAAAGAGCAAGGACAGTCTTAGAAAAAACATAGAGGAGTTGAAGTAGGAGTTGAATTAACCAACCAAATTGCCCAAAGAGAAGGATGGAGTTCACACAGATTATTCCCAAGTTTTACAAGGATAGATGAAGGAGGAGAAGAAGATGAAGAAATCCACACCTAGAGAAAGAGAATAATACTCGATGATGACTAAGAGTAATTAATTAACCGAATCAACACCATAGAATAGCATATAGTCAATTATAACTAGGATAGGAATACGAAAGAAAACATAGATAGATAGAAACCTACACCAGTTCTTAGTAAGAATATTTACTAACAACGGTTTGAACACCTCATAAATACAATACTACTTTCTAACTTTATCACGCTAGCTATACTACCTAAAATGGACAGAGATAAGCCTGACCTCCAGGCAACTAGCATCTCTTTGCATAACTCTTACTTCTTTCAGCCTTCAGCATCTATTCGTTTTTAACTATCACATTCGCACACGGGACTCACAGTGATGCATGGGGCAGGTGTCACGATAAACTGCAAGTTGTAGTTAGTGACAAGCGACACATCGTGGTTCGGATTCCACGTTAAGCTGTAGGTCCCATGACCAACTAAGTCCACTTTTGTCCCCTACTATTTTCTGCGCTGCTCTATCCTATAACCTTCTTCTCCCTCTCCCTCTCACTCCTAACCGCTGTACTCACTGCGCTTGGAGCCTACTTTTGCTCTAGACAGTGTAACTATGGGGGTCTATAAAGGAGTACCGGGCCTCCTCCCCTCCCTCTTTGGCCGCTCTATGAGCGCCAAGGGGGGCGGAGGAGGGTTGGAAGAGCTGTTCTTTGTCTCCAATCTCTATTTTCATTTCATTAAATAAAGAATGAATAGATTTAAGAGAAAAAACGAGAATCGTCCCAAGTAAAAGGGTGAACTGAGGTAACCGGTAAGTTTCGGGGTAAGTAATAGTTGTAATTTTTAACAGGGTTTATTTTTAAACTTAACAATTAAACAGAACATAAGTATAATGAAGAGTAAGAAGAAAATTATTCGATACAACGGGAATGAATATGGGTTGGTTTACATTAGTATGAAAGGTATATCAATGGGGAAAATTACTTGTTATATACTATAGTTGGTAAATTTTAATGTTATAGCCACTGAATACGTTGCACGAATTATAATCTCGGGGGCAACTTGTCCGGCAGGTAGCGAATGCACAAGTGGATTGTAAATGTGAGCGAGGCAAGGAACGAGAAAGGTCGACACTGATTGGTTGATTTAAAATGCGTCAGAAATGGGTTGTGATTGGTTGAAATAAATCGTATATCGTATGGGGTAAACAATATCGGAATGCCGTACATAATTCTAAGGGCAAGATGCATAATCTCTTAGATGGGGAAATGCCAACTGCATTTTTAGGAACTTTTGTAGAAGCTAGCAAAGAAGTCAGCTGCTACAATACCCCCCATCCCGTTACAAAAAGAATATGCTAATCTGGATATCTCCGAGGCCTTCTTACAATGCGACCGGACAGTGTGATGACGGCGGTGGGCTGGTTACGATTGCTAGGACTCAAATTGCTGGCAATGCCACGAAATGCAGACGAGCCAATGTCACAAGCGAAGGTAGACGGATTGATGGTAATCCGTTCGCTTGTCCTCTCCGAGCTGGCGTCTGATGATACCAGGACGTTTTGAGTCGGGCTTGCTGATTGCGGGGGGAAACAGAGGTGGAGAGATGGTCTTTTGACTGGGCAACTCTGACGACGGGGTTTCCTGCGACAAAAGAGGAGGCGGCAGCAATCGATAAGGAAATATGGGCACCGTAGAAGTAATTGGGGTTTAGGTTAGATAATAGTGAGTTAGGGGAATCACTGGACCATTTTCCGAGATAGCTGAAGGAGAGGAAAACGAGCACTGTTCTGGGGAACAACATCAATAAAGGCGGGTTTCAAGCGATCCAGAGAAACAGTATCCTGCTTGGTGCCGAGCTATAGTACATAGAATTTCGGCTTCCTAGAGACGACGAGAAAGGGTCCATCATAAACGGGTTGCAATGAGTAGCAAGTTGAACCGCGACGGACAAATACATGGGAACAAGTTGACATCTCTTTCAGCACGAAAGGTTTCTGGTTATCAGGCACTCTTGTGGAGGTAGGCCTAATTTCGGCCATCACACGTACCAAATTGTGTACGTATGAAGCAGGATCTAGATAAGAATGTAGAGTGCGGTCAGTAGAAGAAAAGAATTGATCAAGAATATGGAGTTGGGTACCGTAAACGAGTTCCGCTACAGAGCAGGCCAAATCCTCTTTCAAGGACGAACGAGTGCCCAAAAGAATCAAAGGTAGCTTGTCCACCCAAGTGATATTTGGATCGGTGGAGCGTTAGCTTGCTTTAAGCGTCCGTTGCAAACGTTCGAAGGCATGAGTGCATCCCATTGGTGGGATTCAAATTGACTACCACGGTCAGTCATGATTGTCGAAAGGAGACCAAAACAGGCAACCCAGCCTGAGGTAAAGGCCTGAGCGACGGTGTATGCTCCGATGACTGGAATGGTAACAGCCTCTTGCCAACGAGTGAAGCGGTCGATCATAGCGAGAGGATAGGTGCAACTACGAGAGTAAGGCAGAGGGCCTACAAGATCGACATGAATGGCGCTAAAGCGAGACGAAGGCAGTGCAAAAGGAACCAGAAGAGTATGTGTGGTACTGAACCTTAGCACGCTGACAAAGCACACATGGGCGGGTCCATTCGACCACGTCGGCGTTCATACCTGACCACACAAAACGTTGTGCAGTGTGTCTGCGAGTAGCTCGCATGCCAGGATGAGAAAGACCGTGAATTTGGTCAAATATGTGCCGACGGTAAGCGAGGGGAATAAGAGGACGATGGCAGTCAGGCAATGAATAATCGACCAGGGTGCGCCTGGAAGGACTGTCTGGTAAGTCGACCTCGCGAACAACGAATTGAGAAGAGTGACGCAATGTTTGCGGGTTTTCATCCTGTTCCTGAGCCAACGTCATTGTCGCATGGTCAATGGGCGCATGAGAGTTTTGCGTGCCCGATACTGAAGAAATGCGAGAAAGCGTGTCCAGTACGACGTTTGAAGAGCCAGGAAAGTATTGAATGTCGCTTGTAAGCTGCAAAGTGAAGTCTAGATGATGAGCATCGACTGCAGAGTTCACGGAAGAAATGCTATGAGCGGATAGTGCACCAACCAATGGCTTGTGGTCCGTGAAGACAGTAAATTCACGTCCTTCCAAGTATTGTCGGAAGTGGCGGAGGGAGAGAGATAACCCGATCAGCTCTCGTGAAAAGGTGCTCGATCTCTTTTGAGAGAGGTTGCTATGAGTAACCAACCATTTATTGTAAGGTTGCGCCTCCATGGGTGGCTGATGCATTCGAGGCAACGCTCATATGGGCCCCTGGGAAATGATGGGCCAGTGAAATGGCGGAGGCCATAGCCTCTTTGGTGCGAGAAAAAGATTCGCACGCTTTGGAGAACCACGAGAGAAGAGAGTTATTCTTGGTGATTAAGAGAAGAGCCCAGACCCAGGAAGGAGGCGTTAGCCCTTGGATAATATTTCCAAATGGGTTCTCACCCTTTCTTCAATCACGCTCCGCTTCTAGGAGGGGTGTGTGTAGCGTGCGAGAAATGCAGGCGAGCGGCTTAAAAGCTTCGCTTGAATGAGTCTTTTTTGAGACTCAAGATGGCAGAGTGGATTCGCCGCTGGCCAACAGTGGTCCAGCGTCGTGGGAAGCTGTTCTCAACTCGCTTACACTATTATTTTTTCTTTGCCCCCTTTCCTACTCCCCTGTATCTACACAGGGTACATAGAAATCTGAACATCGATGAGTTAGTCTTTCCAAAAGGAAACCCACTCGCATTTGTTGCAAAGGGAACGGAAAGGCAGATTCCTTGGATAATTTGCAGCCTTTTTAGGAATGTGATATTTGACCTTTTTTTTCATTGACAAAAAAGAGATTACCTGTGGCATGACACCTAGATTGAGTCTGGAAATTTAAACCTACACAAAAGTAACAAGTAGCATTTTACCGCATAAGTTCCTAGCTCAATGGCTGCACGATGACGTCCAACTGCAGCTGATTCTGACATAATAGATGGAACTGTATAAATAAAGATTATATCTATTTATGAATTTAATTGCTCTGGGTGTAATCTATGGAAGTACGTTGGAAATAGTGTACGCTCGCTGAAGGCGAAATTATGGTTACATAGTAAGTCTTAGCTTGAGAGCGAGAGGAGGGGCGAGGTCGGAAGGAGTTTTTATTCGCGTGCGACTCTATAAGTTATTATGTCGGTGCGTAGTGGGTCGGTCAGATGGTAACCATTATATTTTTCAATGAGTTTTGGGGCAATAACATCATAACTATTCGGCCGATTCTAACGAGATTTGAAACCATTTATGTTGTTTTAAATTCTCTTTCGAATGATATAATTACCAAGGTCCTTACGAGGTTAGTCCCGGAATTATTGAAAGTTTTGAAGGTCGTAAGGTCATAAGTCAGAATAATTGAAAGCACGAGCCTTAGGTCTGCTGACCTTGTTTTCCAGTTCGTTCAACGTTATAACATCTACAACCGAAATTTCGATTTAAAATTGTCGTATTCTCAAACCTATTCATGACCGTCACCTTTACGCATTTACGAATCCATTTTTATTTAAAATCTTTCTCTCTTTTTCCCCAACTCTGTTCCTCCCATCAAATACCTCGACTTTGAGTATAATTCTATTCCTTACCCACCGACCTCCCTT
Organism: Ceratothoa steindachneri; assembly: GCA_963969495.1. Taxonomy (NCBI): domain Eukaryota; kingdom Metazoa; phylum Arthropoda; class Malacostraca; order Isopoda; family Cymothoidae; genus Ceratothoa; species Ceratothoa steindachneri. The sequence goes on along the minus strand of OZ018319.1, from coordinate 88,611,922 downwards.
TCATCCTGCTCTCTCACGAACCTAGTTAGTCTTCTGCCCTGATCTTCACCAAAGAGGTACTTTCGTCCTGCTCTTTCACGAACTTAGTTAGTTTTTTCTGTCCTGCTCTCTCACGAACCTAGTTAGTCTTCTGTCCTACTCTTCACCAAAGAGGTACGTTCATCCTGCTCTCTTACGAACCTAGTTAGTCTTCTGTCCTGCTCTTCACCAAAGAGGTACTTTCGTCCTGCTCTTTCACGAACCTAGTTAGTTTTTTCTGTCCTGCTCTCTCACGAACCTAGTTAGTCTTCTGTCCTACTCTTCATCAAAGAGGTAAGTTCATCCTGCTCTCTTACGAACCTAGTTAGTCTTCTGTCCTGCCCTTCACCAAAGCGGTACTTTCGTCTTGCTCTCTCACGAACCTAGTTAGTTTTTTCTTTCCTGCTCTTCACCAAAGAGGTACGTTCATCCTGCTCTCTTACAAACCTAGTTAGCCTTCTGTCCTGCCCTTCACCAAAGCGGTACTTTCGTCTTGCTCTCTCACGAACCTAGTTAGTTTTTTCTTTCCTGCTCTTCACCAAAGAGGTACGTTCGTCCTGCTCTCTCACGAACCTAGTTAGTCTTCTGTCCTACTCTTTACCAAAGAGGTACGTAAATGTGTTTGGAAGCAAATACATTTATTTTAATTTATATTGTCTTTGTCCCCTTCCCTTTTAACACATTTTTTTACTGTTTTTTTTAAAGGTTTTCTCCTATCGGCTTTTTGCTACATAGCCATTGTTTCCCATTTATATACATGTTTTTGATTATCTTGTTTCTTTTAAGCATGTGGCCTTTAATGATTTGCAGTTTGTTTTAAGATTTCTTTTATTTAAGATTTTATTTTCGTGTATCTGTATTTCCAGACCTTTGCTTTTACAATAGTGACTTTATGGTGAATTTTAGTCACTAGACAGGTTTTTATCATTTACCTTACTTTCAATACGGCCTACTTGCTTTTAGAATTGCTTGGAGTGATCCTTATATTTATTTCTCTAGTACCTGAAGATGGGTTATTATTGCCCCCCCACCCTAAGTAGTACAATACATACAGGAAGGAAGTCTCCTTCAAGTCCTGTATCCTTCCACTTAAATTGAAGCTTTATAGGAGAAATCTCAGGTTAAATTTCTCAAATTTCCTATTAATATTTCTGATACTTCAAGAAAATACATAGCAAATGAAATTCAATTAGTCAGTCGCCTCTTGTTCCAATAATGTCTCAATTCAACTCAGGTGTAAAATAACTAAATCCGAACCCAGTACACGTAGCGTTATGAAATCCGTTGTTCGGAATGTTCCCTCAAAATAAATAGGTCAAAATATCGATTTTAATAGAAGAATTAGACAAAATAAAGTGGATCTTCAATAGCACCTTAGTGAAACCGAAAAAAAATTCAAACACATTATCAATATTAGGGATGTTGAAATTAGACAAATAGTGGAAGCATTTTACCATAAGACCTATAATTCAAATTTTTTAACCTTTAATATTATTAACCAATATTCAAGTAGTTCCTCTCCGGTGGATGAATATTTCATCTTTTTAAACCTCATTATTTTACTAGAGTCGCCTTTTGGGGCGTATGTTCAGTATTGTTGTTGCCTGTCGAAATTCTAAGTCGTTAACATTTTTTACTTTCTCCATATTTTTGTAATCCCACTTTTCAGTGGTTAATACTGATAATTTGATATATATATATATATATATATATATATATATATATATATATATATATATATATATATATATATATATATATATATATATATATATGAGTAGAGAAAGGGTGTCTCGTCATTTAAATAATCATGCCATGACGTGCCACCCTGTAACACATCTTACATACAATGTGTGGAATTCTTCGTTCGTTTCCAATTGTTATCATTTATCTGACACGCCACTAGGCCTAAATGTTCCCATAGCGTTTTGAGGCAGCATAGATTCCTAAATCCAAGTTTAAAAGTCTGCCAGATGCTTTCAGAAATTGCTACTTGAAAAGATTTGTTAATATTTTCCCCAGCATTACAAAATAACAGATGGCGCCACGTGATGCCTTCTTTTAAAACGCTAAAATAAGATGCTAGACTTCATTATTTCCTAAATAATTTCCTTTCGCGATTGAATAGTTTATCTGTAGTTTTTTTTTATTCATTGAATGAAAAATCAAATACATCGATGAAACGGTCGAATAGTAGTGGTTCTAAACATAAAGAACTATTTACAAAAATTAGTTAGCGAAGTTAAGCACTCGCCAAAATTACTTGTCAGTTTGACCATCTGCGCACGCGTCAAGGTTGCCACGTGCAGATTTAAAGCTATCATTTTTACCCTACTTGTTTGTTGGCGTCCTAAGACCAGCCTTATTAAATTTGACCACATTGTATTAAAATAGAGAATTACATTTAATAATAGAAGTATAACATACCACACTGAAGGATGCAATGATTTCGTTCTCTTATAATGCAGAGATGTAGTAGTATGTTTAGGTGTTAATTAGTTCAACATCTTTCTGGTTTGTTCTTCACTTTCTCAGGACACCCTAAGGCCTAGACTCGACTACGGATGTAAGATGGTATTAAATCATTTTTAATAATCCGGGGGGAGGGGGTGCTTATGCCAAATTTACAAGAAATTAATGAATAATTTCAAGATATTATCATCTCTCTCATTCAGTCAAGTACTTGTCTATAAGATATGTAATTTCAGAGATAAAGAATTTTAGTATTCTAGATTGAAAACAAAGATTGATCAAAGCTGGCATGGAATGGCATTATTGTGACCCTAAAAACTGACTATTATTATTATTATTATTATTATTATTCCAATTGAAGGAAATAAAAGTATCTTCCGTTAGGTGTTACAATTTTTGAGCATCTAGAAAGTGGTAGTTTAATAAATGATGCTCAGCATGGGTTTAGAAGTGGTAGATCATGTTTAACAAATTACTGGAATTTATGGACTATGTAACTAAACAATTAGATGTTGATGTAATTTACTGAGATTTTAGCAAAGCCCTTTGATGAGGTACCAAATTAAAACGGCATTGGATATGTGGGAAAGTTTTGACTAGGTTGGCTGAATGGCTGAAAGACAGGATGCAAGAGGGTAGTACTGAATGGGGCGAGGGCACATTGGAGGGTTGTTATCAGTGGCGTACTCCAGGGATCATTATTATTCCTAGTTTATATCAATGATCCTGAGGAGGCTGTAAATAGCAAAGTGTCATTATTTGCTGATGACACTAAATTGGCGGCTGTAGTCAAAGAAGTTGAGGGTAGTTTTAAATTGCAGAGTGACTTAAATAAGTTATTAGCTTGGGCTCAGAAGTGGCAGATGACTTTTAACCTTAAACAAGGTCTGCTGATCAAAATTCGTGTGCTCTCACTTATTCTGTTTTATGCCCTTACGACCTTCAAAACTTTCAATAATTCCAGGACTAACCTTGGGAGTACCCGTGCAATTATATCATTCGAAAGAGAATGTAAAACAACATGAGGGTTTCAAATTTCGTTAGAATCGACCCAATAGCTATGAGTTTATTGCCAAATAATTTCCCGGCTAACCTTGGGAGGCCTTTGGTAATTATATCATTCGAAAGAGAATGCAAAACAACATAAGAGTTTCAAATTTCGTTAGACTCGCTCGAATAGTTACAATGTTATTACAAAAAAAAAGCAAAACGAGGACCCACCGACATAGTGAGATATAGAGTCGCCCACGACTAAAAATGCAAAGTTATTAACAAAGTAATGGGTAATGAGCAATGAAATGGATGGGCATTGGCTGAATGGAGTAGAGGATGAGAAGGACTTAGGAGTAGCAGTAGATAGATTACTGATGTTTTTTAAGCAGTCTATTGAGGCAAAAAATAGTGTGTTGGGCTTCATTACGAAAAATGTTAGATACAAAATTAATATCAATGTGTTGTAATATGAAAGTTGTAATATCAATATTATTTTATAAGTGATGTTCTGAACGCATTCCTGTGGATGTAGACTTTGGAGGGGGAATGGGAGAGTGTGTTTGTTTGTTCTTGTATATATTACATTATTGATATGGTGTATTGTAATTGCATTACATTATATATTCGAAATTATATGCCCTCCTTCATCGCTTCCTTCACAACCCTCTACTGAATGGCGGAGATGCCTTTGTTGATTTCCGCTTCATATTTTCACTCTATAATGACGTACTTGCGAATCCTTATAAGGAGGTGCTAATATTTCTGCCTGACGGTTGTACAAATGTACACTCGGCCTTGGGGGGGGGGGCGTACTGGCAATTAGTAATTATGAATTTCAGTGGTGAAAAACGAAAATAATTCCCACTCTCCAAATTCCTCTAAAAGGAAGAGGAAGCAGAGCAATGAACATAGGATCGTCGAGCAACGAGCGACAGATGACGCAAGGACGCGTATTCGAAAGTGTAAGGAAAAGAAGCACATTATATCGTTTAAACGCCACCGATCTTTATACTCTCTCAATTACCGGTAGGCCAAAATGAAAAGGTAGAATAGGTAAAGGGCGTTTCTGAGTGGCTAAAGGAGAAAACTACCTATGACATTAGTGAACGGGAGAGCACATTTATTCCCCCCGAAACTTTCTCCCGTTTGCAACTAATCTGTTTTCTAGTATTTGTTTATAATTAAAAAGTTTACATTGGTTAAGAAATCTTATAACAACATATTAGTCTATTTTCAGTATTTCGGGAGCGAAAGATGAGCAAAAAAGTTGTGAGACTTTAAACAAAGGAGGGATTTCGCAGAGTATCAAACACCTTCATGGTTGTAACAAACCTACGGCGAAACCTTACCATTTACTGTCCCATCACTACACCCTCAAGTTTTAGCGTTTGTAAATTTATGCAAATAATGAAAAATACCCCTTGGCAACTCAGATGAAACTTCAAATTAGGCCTTTGATATGCACAAAATTGTTCAGCTGGGCAAACAGAATAAATTTTAAGCTAGCACAGTGACCCCGAATTCATGGTTTGAGATTTTCTGACGAACGTCACCGATCACAATGGCGGGATGCGCGCTCTCAATCTTCTCTCCTAGTCTCTGGAATTAATCAACTGGACTTTACTCCTCTAGTCCGCTCGATTGCGGGCACATTGAATGGACCGTAAGGTCTCCTAGGGTACTTACTTTCCTTGTTACTCCTTGTTATTAGATGGTGGTTGTATTAGGTAGGTGACGTTGGTAGGGTCAGGTCGTGTGGCTTGATATGGGTACGTCACAAGGGGAATGCGGTTGCGAGGTTCTCTACGGTTTGGGCGGTGAACCATCTAAGTACTAATCCGACCTGATGTTGCTTAACAGTGACGATTTCGTTACAGGGCCACACGGCAACCTGAGGCTGACTCCAATTGTTCGAGGAAAGATAATACTTTTCCTAGCTTGAGGTTAGGTAGGCTGGTTAAAAAGAATGATATGGATTACCCGTAGAAAAGGAAATCCCAACCTGCGGAATTTCGGACTCTTTATTTTAGGTCGTAGAACTCGGGTTGCTTCGGCGTAAGATGAATTCGAAACGGGACAGTCGTGTATTCAGGCGAACCTTTTCCTGTTTTCGATTGGTATCTTAATTGTCTGCGCCTGTGACTGTAATTGTGAATGTGCCCATGACTTTGCTTGACTGAATTACTGTGAGACTGTCCTTCTCGGTCTACCCAAGATGGTATATACGGTGGCGCACACCGTGGACGCGGCCTACCATTACCCAATGATGTTGTTTGGGCGGAGCCTCTTCCACTCCGTGTTAATTTGTGTCCACGGAGATAGAGATTCATTTTATCTCGAATTCCCAAAATACGACTTTGCGTTTCGGGGTTCCCCGATAGCAAATAATGCCCGCTGCTATCGTCTCTTCGGCTCTGCACCTGCTACCATGCTTGTTTGAACAGCTGACCTTTTAGCGTGGCTGTGGGAATCGCTTTACTTTGTTTTACTGTGTATGTGTGTGTGTGTGTGTGTGTGTGTATGCATATGCATGGACTATTGTTATAGGTTCTTTGTTACAAAAGCTATACATTATTATTTTATAAGATGTTACATATTTTTTACACAGAGTTATTATTATTTATGAAAACTGCTATACATATTTTAGATTATTTTCATGTGCATAGTTGTGAGCGTTCCTGTTACAAACCTTCATAGGATTCATATGATTCTCATGTGTGGGGTCTCATTGTCAAACCTATTCCATCTGCACAGTGGCACTACACCAGAAATAGCTTCTTTACGCCTTTAGACATGCTTGCTACTTTTATACTTTTATTTTACACCATTCATCATTCGCTACTTTATCTGAAAATGTTTGCGAATTTTCTTTAATATTATTTAGCAAGCCTGAGTGAGTCCAGCGGTACTAAAACACGTGTCAATGGTACGCATGCCGCCTCTATGTTATTTCAATGTGCTTGATTGGTACTGTACGTTGTACTACGGCGTTAGGTATAAACAATTTTGTAGACATTTCACAGAAATTATATTTTTTAAATGAATATGGCAAGTGAAAATCAAATACGTCTGTCTACTTTTAAAGGCGTTTTCTTCAACAAAAACGTTTTCAGATTTCGCTATTCATTTGTCTCTTTGGTAATTTGTGCCTGTGAATATTTTCACCTGGAAATAGTGCCATTCAAAGCTCAAGTAAGTCTGAGCATCCCTGTTTTAGTATAGATAATAGATAACCACAGTTTCTAGAAAATTCCGGAAACCTCTACTTGCCTGGTACAAATTAAAGAGACTGGTAAAGCAATTCACGCATAGCTATTTACCAACCCAATAAAACCTAATCATATTACAGGGTTTCGCACTTAAAAGTAGCCCGGTCGAGATTAATTTTTTTTTATACAAAACCAATAACTTTTTCGTTTTTAATAAAGTTAAGCAGACAGAGAATGAAAATAACAGTATTCCCCTTTACCCCCCCAAATGAGATGCTACTTTAAGAATAAATAATTAATACAAACAAGGTTTGCTGACCAAAAAGTCACGTGGTCTCACTTATTCTTATTTATAACCTTACGACCTTCAAAACTTTCAATAATTCCTCGACTAACCTTGGGAAGAAGACATTGGCGATTGTATCATTCGAAAGAGAATGTAAAACAACATTTGGGTTTTAGGTTTTGTCAGAACATAGCCTAAAATAGAATAGCCTGACTTTGCCTGGCCTAACGTAGCCTAGCTTAGTATAATCTAGCTAGCCTAGTATAACCAAGCATATAATAGCCTACTTTATCCTACCTTAGCTTAGTATAGCCTAGCCTATCGTATCCTAGTATAGCCTACCTACTTAGTATACCCTAGTCTGACCTAGCATATTATAGTTTATCCTAGCCTAGTATAGCCTTGCCTAGTGTAGCCTAGCTTACTATAGCCTAGCCTAACTAGGTATGGCTTAGCATTGCATTCCAGAGCCTAGCCTAGCCTAGTATAGCCAAGCTAGAATAGGTTACTATAGCCTAGCCAATATATCCTTGTATACGATAGCCTAGCCTAGTATAGCCAAGCTAGAATAGGTTACTATAGCCTAGCCAATATATCCTTGTTTACGATAGCCTAGCCTAGCCTAGCATACTATAGGATAGCTTTTTATAACCTATCCTAGCATAACCACACCTAACATAATAGAGCCAGGCGTATCATATTATAGCCTAGTCTAGTGTATCCTAGACTAGTATAGCATACCATACCCTAGACTAGAATAACCCTGCATAGCTTGACTATTATAGCCTTAGTTAGCTAATCTATCGTAGTTTAACATAGTATTACCTAGCATAGCAGAGCATAGCTCTCCCTAGATAATTATGCTTTAGCCTACACTAGCATAGCATAGTATAGCTCTATCTAGCTTAGTATAGCTCAGCCTAGCCTAGCATTAAGTATCCTAGACAAGTATAGCCTATACTATCTTATTATACACTAGGCAAGCATAGCTTAGTATTGTCTAGCCTAACATAGCATTTTCTAGCCTAAATTAGCATAGCATATCTTACCCTTGTACATTATATCTTAGCATAGTATAGCCTATTCTAGGCTTGCCTAGCAGAGTAAAGCATATTATAGCCTAGTCTAGTCTAGCAGAGTATCGGCCGAAATAGTTATGATGTTATTGCCAAAACAAAATAATTCCCGGGCTGACCCAGGGAAGAATTTGGCAATTATAGCATTCGAAAGAGAATCTAAAACAACATAGGTTTTCAAATTTCGTTAGAATCGGCCGAATAGTTACGATGTTATTACAAAAACAATAAAAGGCAAAACGGGGACCGACCGACCAACGACCGACATAGTGAGATGTAGAGTCGCTCGCGACTAGACTCGAACGCGACTAAATATAATATTATTTCTAATTGAGAGAGAAACCACAAATAATCATAGAAGAGCAATTAAATCATTTATGTTACGAGATGTGATATGATATTTTCAAACTGAGCAATGCACGAAGCTCATCAGACGCTGCTTTACCATTAATCAACCAACTCATATTTTATCATATATATATATATATATATATATATATATATATATATATATATATATATATATATATATATATATATATATATATATATATATATATATTTAAAGAGTTAAAATAGAAGCTAACAATAGCATCTCCACCAGGAAACTTTTGAAACAAGGCTCGTAGTTAAAACAGTTAAGTTAGGGTAAGGAAAATATTAAGGATTAGGGGGACGAAGAGGATTTGAATTATGGGGCGTCATTGCAATTTAAAATAATTCAATTAATTACACAGTGTTATCAACACAGAGGGAGCAACCGGACCGGCGTTTCGCTCTTCCTCACAATGACTACACGACAGGCATCAGGACCGCCGTTAGGGCTGAATGGCAAAAAAGATGGGAGACCGCGGACGGGAATTTAAAGTTGCCTGCGATTCTTCCCTCTCGACCCATCGCCTTTTCTAATGGTCTTATCCTTCCAAGTCACTTTCTGTCGCCTCACAATCGGACACACTCGCGGGACGAAGCGCCATCTGATGAAACGCTCTCTGAACCTTACTGCGATGACGGTTTGGTCCCACAAACTGCACGACGCTCCATTTGACTTGAATGTCCTAGTCTAGGTGAGCATCGGACACGGAATCTGTCCCGGCATCGAGACGAGCAGGGTCTCTACCGAGTGTCCCTCTTGCTGGTGTCGGGTTTCTGCACACCAGACTGCCGTGTGATAGTTTTTCAAAAGAGCCTAGTCTTGCTCATACTATTTCATTTTTTGATTGATGGTTACTCACATAGGTCCCTGGAAGGAGATGACCTCCCCTGGAAAACCTATGCATGTTTTTTTTTCTGTTATTGTTTGTTTAAAGTTGATTTATTTCTTAGTTTTGTTTTAAATCGCCCAAAGATAAGCTTATATTTTTTTAAAAATTTTGGTGGCTGTGCCCTTGATGTCAAAGTTCAGAAGGGACCTAAAGAAAACCCCCCCAAACTTGCGGGTATCGACGAACAAGAACACGAGAACGAGAATCATCAATTGGAAATAATCTTTAAATAGGTCAAATCCAGAGGGAAGGACCTAGGTCTTATTTGGTGTGGGTGGGGGGGGGGTAACAATGCCGTCTTTGATGCCGATGTCCCATCTCCGCCAGGGGCGCTAAAAAAGGAGGGTCGAAAAGACAGCGGTGAAATAGTGGGAAGAAGATATGTGAGACGGGTACATAATACCGCATACCCAGAATACTTAAATGAACCTCTTGAGGTGTTAGGGGCTTGGGAATGCGTCTAACTCTCCTGAAGAACCCCCCGTTGAGTGACGTACATCTTTGAAGTGATCCTCAAAGTCCTCTTGAATCCGTCGCTTGTGTTGTTCGACAGGGTCTTAAAATATGGTGTCTCCTTCCTAGGATGAGGGGCTGGTAACTTGTGGTTATGGCTAAGTGGAGAGGAAACAAACCCTTTCTCACTTCGAGGGAAGTTAAATCACAGTAAGTTGAGTTAGTCACTGGATGGGTCCTCAAATTCGGGTCGACTTTGTGGGAGCTATCGATCTAGTAGTGACCAATGGTTCGGAAGCTACTCTAAACTGTAGATCTTCACTGAGATATACACCAGAAGGATCAAATCGGTGACTAAAACTAAACAGAGAAAAATGGTAGCAGATTATTCTACGTCATTATTTATCATTATTTTCATTTCTAATCGCCCCTTTCCTCCTCATTCGCTGCTCTGCTTTTCCTTTCTGTGTGATTCTCGAGTTTATTTGGAATCATTTCTGATTCCAACATTTTAGGGATCACGAAAAGTACTTCAAAGACACGAGATCTTTAATAACAGGTATTGAAAGAATACCAAACACATTAATAAAACTAGCAATTGAAATATGAGTCATTTCAATTTTAGCACTCTTGAATGCAAATATGCAAGGAAACCATCAGTTCAAGATGGTTTTTAGTCGCGTGCGCACGCGACTTTATGAGTTATTATGTCGGTCCGTAGGTCGGCGGTCGGATGGCAACCATTTTACTTTTCAATGAGTGTTTTGGCATTAACATCATAACTATTCGGCTGATTCTAACGAAATTTAAAACTGCTATGTTGTTTTACATATTCTTTCGCATGATACAATTGCCAAGGTTCTCCCAAGGTTAGTCCGGGATTTATTAAAATAAAATTAACTATGGGTCCGATTAGCCCACTTGTTGAAAGGTTTGAAGGTTGCAAGGTCATATGGTCATAAGTCAGAATAATTGAGAGCAAGCGACCTAGGTCTGTTGACCTTGTTTTTTTTAGGGGGGAGGATTCAATGCAGCCATTGGAAAACAAAGTTAAGTGGAATTTACATAACTCTATCAACTCCTTCCGAAAGAGACAAAGCAGAAGATGTACATACTTACTGATTAACTTGACGACCAAGGCAAAATACTTACTGATTAACTTGACGACCAAGGCAAAATACTTACTGATTAACTTGACGACCAAGGCAAAATACTTACTGATTAACTTGACGACCAAGACAAAATACTTACTGATTAACTTGACGACCAAGGCAAAATACTTACTGATTAATTTGACGACCAAGGCAAAATACTTACTGATTAACTTGACGACCAAGACAAAATACTTACTGATTAACTTGACGACCAAGACAAAATACTTACTGATTAACTTGACGACCAAGACAAAATACTTACTGATTAACTTGACGACCAAGGCAAAATACTTACTGATTAACTTGACGACCAAGTCAAAATACTTACTGATTAACTTGACGACCAAGACAAAATGAATTCTTTCTCAATTCCGCTAACGAGTAATTTTAACGAACTCCTGACCAAGTGCCAGCCACTACTTTCACTTGAAATCTCCAACAAATATCTACCTTAAATAAAGTCATCTAACTCTAGAAGAAGATAGGTCACTAAAAGATATTTAGGCAGGCAGTTACAATTCTAAAAAAATATTATATATACTGAACTCAATAAGCTTAGTAAGAAACAACTTCAGCATGATTGTAGAACATATGGTACGTACGTAGGGCCAAATAAATAGCAAATAGCAACATTAAAATTTCAAACTCTCAATAAATGAGGAGTTACATGGGAAAAAGGTATGCACCCCAAAAGACGCGCTGCCCATATCGAGGACGTACTATATAAGAAAGCCCTAATATACGGGGTGGTCTGAAAGTCTTGTCACCCCTGTAAATATTGTTTTAGTTTTCTATTTCAGATGAGAGAAAGTCTTATACCAGAATACCCAACAATTGAAGGAGGCTCTTCAGTCAGCCTCTGCAACAATCACCAAAGCACAGTTTCGTAAAATATCCCACAGGACCTGGCACCGCATCATTTTGTGCCAAGAAAATAATGGTGTTCAGGTAGATCTTCCCGATGTGTGACAGTGTCAATGAAAATGAATAACCTAAAACCAGTGCATGTGTTTGATAGTATTATATTGTTCATATTATTTTTCGGTAGAGGGTGACAAGACTTTCGGACTATCCTGTACAGCTTGAGAAAAAGCATAGTTCGGTTAAAGGTGCTCCCGACCCATCTCTCCCAGCCGCGTCTGCGGGCAATAAACGATGCATAAATGTGCTTAGGAAAGGGACCCAACCTGGAATTTCCACAGTAAAGCTATACTTTTAAAGAAAAAAGTAATAACTTAGATATTTATATGCAATTTATTGCGCACTAGAGCCATTTTATTAATTCTATCCTTAAACGGCTCAATACTGAAGCTATTAACTATTTCTGCAGGTCGCTAGTTCCATGTTTCGTATATTCTATATATGAACTAGTTCTCCTTCTAAAATAGTCCTGAACCCCGGAAGTTCAAGTATCCAACCGTTGTTTTAAGTCATATTCTGGTTAAGGGTAAACAACTTCTGGTGATCAATATTCTCTTTGAACACTTTAAACACTCTAGCGAGAAGAGACTGAACTGATGCATTATCGTTCTCTATGCTTAATCGACGGGATCAATTTCATGGCCCGAGCTTGAGCCATTTCTAGCTGCTCGATGTCTTTTCAAATGAAAGGGGACCAAAGTTGAATCGCGTAGTTCAAATAAAGTCGTGCCAACGAATTATACAAGGGCAGCAAAAGTGCCTTGTTCTAAAAACTGAACAAAATATTAATAAGGATGCAAGACCTTGTTCTGAATGACTTGAATACACCTTTGGCCACAGAACTTCACTAATTTGTCAAATTGTTCGGGCGTGATATTATGCCCTCTTTCTTCCGATCTTTATCGGGGATCTTCAAAAATTGTGCGGATGTAATTTTCTTCCAATCTTTACCAGAGATCAACATTCGTCTTTATCATCAAAGAACTGCTTCACTGTTGTGGTACAGAGAATGTTTCTGCATGAAAACACGCTCACGTACTCCCATGTTAGGAGAGAGAGGATCACATATTCATGAAGCAGATTCTTGTATACCGAATCGTTTACTTTACCGCCTAAATGGACGAGCAGACAAACTCTAGCACTTGAAAACATGTCGAACACCGGAACACCCCCACCTCCAAATTTAATGTAACCTAACAGTCGTTCAGCCATTTTCTCTGCCTCAACGCACTGTATAGAGAATTTTAAATCACTGCTAATTAGCACACCTAAGTATTTATCTACCTACGTGACCATTATACCTTGTCCTTGTACAGAGTAATCCAACTAGGAGTTCGCAGTCCCGATTTGCATTACCTTACACTTTTCTAAGTTGAATTGCATTTGCTACCTGTCCGACCACTATCCAGCCCAGGACAGACCTCAACTTCTCTACGATTTCTGCTGATGCAACATCCAATATAAAACAATCGCCAATATCATTGATATAGACAACGAATAATAAAGGGCCTAACATGGAGCCCTGAGGAATTTCACTTGTCACCGACGACCAACGAGACTCGGGGCTATTGATCACCAACCCCTGTCACTTGCTAGACAGTCGGTTCTCAATCCAGTTTCCAATATTTTCCCTAATACACAGCGTTTACGCCTTAATCAAAAACTCAGGTGGTGTATTATTGTGGACGTGCTTTGGAAATCTAAATAAAGTATGTCATTACCCGACAATGATCGTACTCTCTCATGACTGTTTCTCACGGATCCCGTCCTAGAAAGCACTGATAGATTGGGCGAATCTAGATTTTCCGTGATAACATTTCCAAATAGTTGTCGGACATCCTTCGGCCCATCAGAAACTCGCCACAGTCCAGGGACGCATTGATAATCACGGATAGGGAAAATGTCACCGCTTTCTCCCCCCCTCCCCTAGGACTCGTGGCAAAAGTCATACCATTAAAGAAATACGAAACTTGATTGGCACACATTTATGAACATGGAAGATGACAAAGTACCTGAAGAAAATGATATAACAAACTCGCTTGTAAAGACTAAGGGAGGGGGAGACAGATTAACTTACTATTTGCCATTTGTTTTGCTAAATGTTTAAAGAGAAAAAAATATATCGACATTATCCAGCGCTTCTGTTGCACTTTATGTAAAAAAAGATTCCGGTAGGGATCAGAGAAATATATGTTAAGGAGTCTCTTAGAAGCAATAAATATTTTTTAGTCGCGGGCGGCTCTACATCTTACTATGTCGGTGGGTCGGTCCCCCGGTCCCCCGGTCCCTCAGTCCCCGTTTTGCATTTTTTTGTTTTGGTAATAACATTGTAAATATTGCGCCAATTCTAACGAAATTTGAAACACTTATGTTCTTTTACATTCTCTTTCGAATGATATAATTGCAGAGATCCTCCCAAGGTTAGCCCGGGAATTATTTTGTTTTGGCAATAGCAACATAAATATTCGTCTGATTCTAACGAAAGTTGAAACCCTTATGTTGTTTTACATTCTCTTTCGAATGGTATAATTGCCAAAGGCCTCCCAAGAGTAGCTGGCGAATTATTTGACAATAACATCATAACTATTCGGCCGATTCTAAGGAAATTTAAAACCCTTATGTTGTTTTAGATTCTCTTTCGAATGATATAATTGCTAAAGTCCTCCTAGGATTAGCCGGGAAATTATTTCGCAATAACAGCATCAATATTCCGCCAATTCTAACGAAATGTGAAACCCTTATATTGTTTTACATTCTCCTTCAAAATGATATAATTAACAAGCTCCTCCCAAAGTTAGCCGTAGAATCATTTTCCTTTGGCAATAACATCATAAGTATTCGGCTGATTCTAACGTAATTTGAAGCATTTATGTTATTTTATATTCTCTTTCGAATGCTATAATTGACAAAATCCTCCTAAACTTACCCGGGGAATTATTTAGCATTAACATCATGAATATTCGGCTGATTCTATCGAAATTTGAACCCTCATGTTGTTTTATATTCTCTTTCGAATCATATATTTGCCAAGGTCCTCTCAAGGTTAGATGGTGAATTATTTGGCCATAACCTCGTAACTCTTCGGCCGATTCTAACGAAATTTGAACTCCTTATGTTGTTTTGCATTTTCTTTCGAATGATATAAGCGCCAAGGTCCTCCCAAGTTTAGCCCGGGAGTTACTTTGCTTTGGCAATAACATCATAACAATTCGGCCGATTCCAACGAAATTTGAAATCCTTATGTTCATTTACATTCTCTTCCAAATGAAATAATTTATAAAGTCCTCCCATGGTTAGCCGGGGAATTATTTGGCAATAACATCATAGCTATTCACCCGATTCTAACCAAATTTTCGAATGATATATTTGCCAAGGTCACCCCAAAGTTAGTCCAGGAATTATTGAAAGTTGTGAAGGTCGTAAGGTCATAAATCAAAATAAGTGAGAGCACGCGACTTTTAGTCAGCAGACTTTTTTTTTATTAAACTCGCAGTCAACAGAGAAGCAGAACACCTAATTGCAATTAGTCTTTGAGCAGATAGGCCTCAGGAATAACTATAGTACTTATGACGATCTGTTGAATATTAAAATAATATTGCAGTAAACTAATACGAAATGCGTCTTTATATCGTGAAAACTGCTCATTTTAGTGCTCTAAGCGATTTTCAGGAATACGGTTTGGGTTCAAATTTGTAACATTTAGCGCACATTCCCTTTATCAGGCAGCATAAGCCTTAACGTGCTAGATGCTTGCTAGTTTGACTGCCAACCACAACTGGCCGATAGTTTTTGGTCGTACAAAGAAGGGATCTGTTCACCTGGCAGATTATATATATATATATATATATATATATATATATATATATATATATATATATATATATATATATATATATATATATATATACACAAGAACTACAGCCAATAAGATCAGAATTATCACAGAATTGTATCCCAGAAGAATGTAAGAATGTATATTTGGCAGCGTCGAACTTCTAGAAGCAACATTCCCCAATTCTGTCAACGAATCTTGTTGAAACAATGCGTTATGAAAGACGAAAGCGAACCCTCGACACCGAACCAAATAAAAACATTAAAAATAAAGTCATAACAAAGAAAAAGATCGATAACTGTTAGCAATAACACGCGCAGACTAAAAAAAAAAATGAATTAATTAGATCATAACACAAACACGAATGTCACATTAAAAAGAATAAAAGTCTTCAACAATGGACAGACGACAATTCGAGAAGGAAAGATGGAAGAATTTCCTAAACAAAATATAAACTGTGAATAGACACAAAAGACGACCTCGAGGGAAGGATTTGATTAAGTGGCGAAATGGTTATCGTGGCTGCATTTGATGCAACGGCCTGGGTTCGAATCACGAACCTTATTATAAATATAAAAAAATATGTACCATCTTCGTAGAATGCGGGTGGGGTAGGGGGGGGGGCACTAAGATACGTATCAATTAGACAGTTCAAGTCGGGGGTCAAAACCCCACCAAAGGAACCTAAAGTTGTATAAGGTGCAAAATTGGTCTTTGCTTTGTGGCATGAATAATGTGGCAATGCCACATTGTTGACATACAGTTTGTTTTGACAAAGGATCCGAACCTCAGGTCACTACGGCACATGGGTGTGTATGTATGTGTTCAAACGTATAATGACAGCACATAAAAACGAAATTACCTTTCAAGTTTCCCTTTCAAGAATTGCTTAATTTCCTAACCACTAAATTAATTTTCTCATGAAAATTCGGAGAATAAATAATCAGTAAAAGTGACGTTTGAATATGGCTCGCAAAAACCGTTGTAGTTTAACAGCCCCGCTCGAACGCACTGACGCACGAACCACGATAACAATCGGTGTCTTTTCCCATCCGTCGCTCATAACCAGCAATTTCTCTTGCTTCGAGGAGAAACTTCTGAGCTGCAGTAGCCAGACTTTCATTTGCGGTTGAAGTCCTGTCTTGAAGTACTTGCATTGATTCTCTGGAGGTCACTCAGTGTAGTTCAATGCCAGTGGACTAAGTAAACCGAACCCCGAGGAAATTAATATGTGCTGGAGGTGCTAGTGTATTCTTTTCTTGTAATTGAAACGTGTATGTGTTATGGGAGGCATGCGGCGAAATGTACTTATTTTGTCGGTCTGTGCGATATGTATTTCTTTTGGGTTTGGTCTAGATAAGAATTGGTCTTTATTGAAAAGTGACGCTGCAAATTTGCCGAATCCATTTGAGAAAATAGTTCAGGTGAAAACCAAAACCGTCAAAAAGATTGAGCCGAAAATCGACAACCTGAAAAACAAAGTGAAAGACTTCCCAACACTTGTAACAGCGTATCCATCTAGTTCCTCCTCCACCTATGGAAGCAACCATGGTTTTTTCAAGGTCATCAAACACCTTCCAGGTCTGGATGGTGCTTCACTCATCAACCAAGAAAACAAGCTTCGAATACCATCCCACTTTACAAACGGAGAAGGGCGTACACCCCTGGATTTGGATCAAGTCTCAAAATATCCCATAAAACAAGAGCCTATAAGTTCATCCTCACCTCCCTTAAACACTTTATCTAATTATAAACCTAACCGAGGTCAAGAAAAGTTCACAAAAAACTTGACTTCTTTAATACCCAACAAAACCAATTTAAAATTTACTAAATCTCTTACCGGAAATGGAAAAAAATTAAAATCGATTTCCCAAACCTTAAAAGATACTAAACACAGACAGGAGACTCATCCCCAAATTTTGGTGAACACTTCACCTTTAATGAAGGAAAACTCTTTACCTCAGATACTTGAAACACACCCCTTAAATACCCACCTCCCGAAGGATATTCCTAAAGACCAAAACGTGCCACAGGAAATCTTTGCTTTAACTCGTCAGACTGTGTTCGCCCCATCTTCAACAAAGGTATTTGCTGGAATAGCGCAAGAAAATATTACAGATATCAGTCAACTACGAAAGAGTCGTTTTCCTCTCGGTCAAAGCCAAGAACAGACTGAAAATAAGATTGGCGAAGGCGCTCAGACGTTGCCTGAGTCGAGAAAAAATATGTTTGGAACTCTGCTCAAGGATTTGAAGCTCAACGCGTTCTTAGCATTAATCCGAAGGGCAAATTTGGACCCGATGCTCACTACAGAAGGTAAGGCAGGCAAACTTCTACACATTGACCCCCTCCCCCTCCCCCTTCAGGGGAGTATCCATTGTAGGATCGACAACCATGTTGCAGTTGACATCTGTAGGAATGTATGCCATCCATGCCCCGAAGCCTTCAAAGGGATTGCCTAAATTAGGGAAGATTGCGTATGTACTGGAGAGTTGTGCACCCTCCTTGCAGTACTCGGGGCTATATACTTCCCAGACATTTTCACTTCTCCATTTTCTTTACGAACCATTTCTCGCAAACTTTCTTCGGTCAATGCCTTTGTTGCTTTCGACTTTTTAGTTTTTTGGTAAATAACAAACGTGTACGCACGGAGCTCTCGCTAGCCGTTGGATTTCTGACGTCGAGCCACGAGTTCGATCTCAGCGAGCGAGAACACAAAACTATCAGCAGAAATCTGCCCAAATTGGCGGATATGCTGAGCTTATTCCCTTGAGTTTAAGGAGCTCCATATGCATCATAACACC